>JAMPIQ010000003.1:596483-1033353 GCA_024699855.1 Aphelenchoides besseyi
ATCAAGGTTTAGTACATTCATCATACATATTCAAAGGCAACGACGATTATTCTTCGAACATAGAAGTGCGTATTGTGTCGAAATATCGGAGCTCACTGTTTCCAGAGATTTGTGAATTGACTCTAACATCAATTCAGCTTCTGTTTAAATTCGGACAGCTGAGTTCGAAACGTCTGTACTTGTCGAACAACAATCAGCAAGCATCTTTGTTTATTGGTATAAAAACATAATAATAAGTTCGAGTCAACTAAAAACAATCACCAACGGAAATGAGATAAATAACAACGTGGGTCGATTGAACTTGCGGCAAACAACAATGCGACATTCTGGGAGGATTTAAGCGTTGAGAGCGCCGGTCTGTTTCAGCCCAATCGCAACATCATCTTTCGTCTTAATGTTGTTGTTTTGCGAAGCCATTTGTTTCGGTAAATTCACGAAAAGATTATTTGCAGCACTTGATGAAGCTAAATTACAGGATAAGATTTCATATTTCGTAGAGAATATTCTAAAGTTTGTTTGTTGCGCATATCATGTGGCAAGTTTGTTGAGTCGCTTTGTAGTTTAAACCGAACATTGATTACTTACTGTTGAGTGTCAATGAAGAATCCGTGTAAACGCCGTTGTCGAACGTGTTGTTTTGAGCGAAAAACGGAGTTGATTGAGTAACCGGTTGGAATGGCTGATGATTGTAAGAGTTCTCTGTTAGAACCGTTCGCTTCGATATGTTTTCTTCATCATCAGTCGAATCACGAAGACGTTTGCGACTGTTCGCAAAGCCGGACGACAACAACGGCACGAGGTCCTCGTTGTTGTTTTGAACATTGGTGTTCATTGTCTGCCAATTTTGCGATAAAAAAAAGCTGCAAAAAAAGTTCACGATTAACTCGGCTATAAAATCACACGCAGAATAATTAGGGATCGGATAACAACGTAAATCAGTTTAAGTACAGATCAATTTGGCGGATGCAGGAGTGACCCGCAGGTAGCTCTCATTCGTTTTCCGCAGATCGGTCATTGACCTGACGATTCGAATTCAAACCGAAGATGTCGATGTTCGGATTAAGCACTAAAATTGAATTTCAGAACGTGCGATGAGCAGCCACCTTCTATTACGTTAGATCGTAAACTCAGTAGGGTTTGTTTATGAGAGAGTACGAAAGACAATGATTAAAGCGAAGCCGCATATTGAAGGCAAACAACTTAATGACAAGCCTGCAAACTCCCATAATTTCATGAATGTTACAAGATGCGCAGTAAACATTGAAAATAAGAATACTTTTTTTTAGTTGTTGCTGGACCGATTTTCCTACGCTTTTTGCGTTATGTCCGGAATTGATAACTTCCCCACAATCCCCGCACATCAAGAAAAAATCACGGCAACGAGCAAAATTTGCAGCTGCTGGAACCGCTTCATGACGACCAAAACCGAAACGTCCACGAAAACGTCGCTGAACAGTCATCTGACTTTACGTTTTCACAAATTCGAGAACACGAAACGCCGTCAGTTCCGCTGTCCAATCCATTTGACGACAAATTGCCATGCGTAGTTGTTAGTCGCGCCAACGACCAAAGGGCGTGGATAAACAAGCGATTATGGGAGAAGCGCCGACAACAAGATCATTGGCATAACCTCCTACTTTTGAAAGAACAAAGAATGGTGATTACGCAAATCAGCGAGCCGGTTGAATTCTGCCCTCAGGACTTGTGATGCGGCAGTCGGTAGCGGCGCTTCAAAGGCGCGCAAAAACAACAGTTTTCGATAATCAATTACACCGAACGCCGTCGGTGTTCGGTGGTTTCAAGGTATGTATTTTTGCTTGCCAGTCGAAAACTGATTGGCGCAAAAAATCGCTAACTGCCCTCTATTTTTGAACGTCAATCAAGCAATTTCAGTGGACTTTGCTTCAACTCAATGACCGCAACAAAACGTTGTAGCATCAACAAATGTCAACTAGAACGCTAATTATAAACAATTTTGTCTGAGATTGATAACAACCACTTATGTGAAGAACATGATTGGGTTGGTCTGATTTAGCATTTTGTTGTAGGTCTTGAGTTATCTAACCCCCTACTGACAATCAATATATTGAGAACGTTTTGATCTCAGTTCCAATTTACATCAACATCATGACCCCAATTATAACGCTTCAAAAACGTTTAATTAGCTGTTCTTCTAATCAATGAATTTATGCCAACTGTTTATTTGAAATACACGATTTGTTCGCTAATGAGAAGCTCAACCACGTCGATTGCCCTTTCGACGATTTCCACGTGATCTGTTATGCTTCTTCGACTTCTTCTGCTTTCTGGAAGTTTCACGTTGTTTTTGTTGCTTCTGTGTCGGCGGTACACCATCTTTGTACTCCGGACAGTTTCCGAGAAAAGCAAGTTTTTGGAAATCCGATTTGTTCAAAAATTCGTTGCGTTTAATTGGCCTATCGCCCTGCAACCGAACAGATGAGAAGTAGGTTTGTTCACTCACGTATTTCTGTTTCATTGTTTTTTTGCCGTTCTTGCTAAACGCTGTATCTTCGTAGTGCATTATTGATTTGTAGCTGTACGGAATGTTTCCAGTATCAAAGTCGTTCCATTCGTAACGATTGAAAGCGTCTGAAAAGTTTCGTTTATAAATCACAAGTCTTTGCACTTACATTCGAATCCTGACCAGACATTTTCTTTCATAATCGTCAGGAAAACATCTCTGTCCGGACGTTGATGTTCATGTCCGATTCCAAGCGAATGCATGAACTCATGTTTTACTATATGATCATGTACACAACCAAGACCAAGAGATATTGGCTGCTCGCCACCTGCAACAATCATTTCATGTTAAAGGTCGAAGACTCACCAACACGTCCAACAGCCGAATAACAACCAGAATTTTTATCGATCTTAACGTAATCAACAGCATCCGGCTTTTCACGACGTTCGTAGATTTTGAAACAAGTTCTACGCGAAAGGTCTGACAAGGCATTTCGAATGATTTTTTGTCTGAAAAGCAATGAGATTAATCAACATTTAGTCAACGAACTCACTCATCGGCGTTGAATGCGCTGCTAATTTCGTACACCGCCGTATTGTTGTTCCAACGTTTAAAGAATTTACCTTCTTTGGCAATTGCTCGCAAATGAGCAGACGGATTCGATTGCAAAAGGTCCTGTCGACGGATAACCTTTTTCTGTAGAGGTGTCAGAACTAAACGAACTCCATCGATGTGATCGAAATGTCAACTAACCGATATCTCCTCCAAACAACGGCGGTTGGTTTGTTTTCGATTTCTGCAACAGAACCAATCGGTTAGCTTGAAGAATCGATCGAGCATCAGTCAAATCAACAACCAGAAAGAACAACAAGAAGCATTGAATGACCATTGTTTTCAAGGCGAACAAACCGAATTGCTTTTCAAGTATTAGAGTGGAGCTAAAGAGAGAACAAACCGCTTTTATAGTACCCGTGAAAGTCTAATTGTCCAAAATTTTTCCTCAATGCCATCAAACGCCCCCGAATTTGTGTTCTGCTTCGTTTAAAAGTGGGGGGATCACAGGTGGAAAAAAGTTTTGTTGTTTTAGCCGTTCGATTGACATCGTTCCGTCGCTTTTGCGTTGCAACGAAACCTTGAAAATGATAAAGACAATTATACCAAAATTTGAACAGATGTTTGATTTCGTCGAAACTTATAGCGCATAGTCAACAATTAGGCTTTAGTTCATAGATTTGTTTTAATCTTGGAATATCGATCGTAAGATAATTAACAGTTGGTACGAATCAAGGATTATTTGGTGGTATGTCTATTCTGCGTTATTGTAAGGTTGAGTAACTATGCAGGCGATTTTGTTTTTATGTATAACGTGAATGATTGGTTCTTTGTTGTAGAGAGAGACTGCTAACAGAAGCTCAACAAACTATCTCGCATGTAAGTCGTTGATTGCAACAGCTCTAGATCTCACCAACTGACAAAGCGGAAATTCACATAGTCGATCGCACTCCGCTGCCCGATTGATGCAAGTGCCATGCACGTCGATTGACGACATCCTTTTAATTCCTTCGTGGCTAGTGAACCCACAAATCGAAACTACATAGCCGAAGGACTGGTTCTCTGTGGAGATCCTAAAGGTCCTGTTGGGCTTCGTGCGTCTGCTCGCAATATTAGATCGGAAAACACAGCTCTTAGAGATACTGCTGCCGACATACGGAAAGAATTTTGAAAACGTAAGGTACACTTCCTGCGGTATCACCTTTGAGAAGCTCATGAAGCTCTTCCATTACTACACTACAACTCATCGTCTAAACTTCTACTTAACTAAATTCGAAACAAAAAATAGGTTCTGAATTCGCAATACAAACTTTGAACTTCAGAATTTGTCTTTGCATCTCTTAAATTTTCTGTCCAATTAGTTTGCGAAAGTTTGCGACGAAAGGAAAAGATTTCAAGTTCGGACTGTGCCAATAATTTTGCGCTTTCAATGCGTTTCTTTTTAGGGTTTTCGATTGCGTTCTGTTCCTGTCAGTGAGCATAGTCGAGTGATGCTGGTATCCACAAATTAAGAGCGTCGAGAACAAGTTCGACTCCAATTGTAATTCGAATTTTTGGACGAACAAATTGTAACTCGAGATTATAATCGAGTTCTCTACTCTTCTTTTATTGACAAAACCACTAGTCTTTGTTACATAATAAATAACTTTATATCAAATCCAAACGAGAAACAACAACAAAATTAACAAAAATAAATAACAAAATTAAAGGAAAATGAATTCGAGGGAGTGAAAAAATGCTATTTGTGAGAACAGTCATCATCCTGCGGTTTAACAAACTTGATCTGATTGTCTTCCATCGATACAAGGTCGAGTGAGACTAAACAGCGGCGTTGTTTTCCTCTTAAGGAATAGCTTTTACCACACTGGTTGCACGCTGACTCGTTTCCCAGTCAAAGCTTGTAAGGCTTCTGGACGCTTTCCACATGCTTGTGATGCGCGCAATACCTACGATCCTAATGCTTCAAGAACTTCACGATATTAGCCGACTTTTACGGTTACTAGAGTTGATTACACTCATTTTGGAGCTTCTGGTCGGGAGTACTTCGACACGTTAACTGTAGTCAACATTTTTGAACAACGACTAAGATGCTGCTTTTAGTTTAAAGACAAATATACTGGAAAAGAATTGGTTGCAAAGAATGCAGACATTGGAGCACCAGACATACTTTGGGGTGTTGATCACGCAATCGTTTGTTTAGCAAATTATGCGAGAGGTTTCTCCAACTCAACATTTGCCGAAATGAATAGTAATGGTATTTTGTTGCTGATAACTATTGCATTGCGAAAATGTGACAGCGGCATATGTGAAGACGGTGATGCTGTTACATTAAATGGCTGCGATAAGAAAAACTGCAAACCGGGAGTTCAATGGGTTGCGGTAATTGAAGATTCGTTCATGTGGCGTTTTCGTCTCGATCTTATCACATTGAATGGTCAACTTCTTCTCAATACCATCAATGCAATTGCCAACAGAGACACGGGTGAGTTTTTTAATTTTGAGTTTGAACATTTTTATAGGTAACTCGTATATTCACTTCCCAACAAGTATGATACGTACTGTTGCAAGTCTATTGAAAGCTAAGAAACAAGGATTCTATTACACGACTGATTGCAATGCAAAGTTCACTTTCGGATTTGAAGTCAAGAAGGAAAACTTCAAGGTGACCGAAAAAGATTTGCTTTTGAATCAACAGATCAACGGGCAATGTATTCTTGCAATTGCCGAGAATACTTATGATAAAAAAACGTTTATTCTGGGAGCTGCATTCCAACGAGCTGTTTGCGTGACCTACGAGCTTCATCGTGGTAAACTTGGTCTTACTCCAACCATTGAATATTAATCTTCAAACCTTCATATCTTCACAAAACTACAACAACCTAAAGGTGAATAAAATTGTGATGCTAATTATTTGATTCTCAATGAGTATCTACTAAAAATCGTGTGTGAGTGTAAGCTTGAAAACTCATCAGTTGTAACTAACAACCGTTTGTTTATTCAACCAAAAACCAACGGTTAATTTTTAACATCTCCTAATTGTTGCCGTTACGGATTGTAGCCATCTTTCCAATCCATTCTTCCGTGTACTCGGCAATGTGATGTTTGTATTCATCCAGTTGTGAAATTTCACCAAAAAACTTCAAACGATCCTCAACACTAGTAAGGTTCATGTTCTTGAGAATCGATTCCACGCAGAGTTCCTAAACAATCAGAATTTGCGATCGAGACATAACGAATTTACAATCAAGTCGTCGATCTTAAAACGATTAGCTACAACCAAAAGACCGAGCGCAATCGAATCCAAGTTCTCCACTTTGTTCGAATACATGTAGCGAATCATAATTTCAAACATTTCAACGTCCATGTCTTCGATTACCACAATATCATTAAGAGCGTTCGTATGAGCAGCAACGATCGCTTTTGAGATCTAGAAATCAATTTGAAATACAAACAGAAGACTCACTTTAAACTTCTTGTCCTTGACTTTAATCTCCATATCGGCGCACTCGTTGTCGCCGTAAAGTTCAGCAATCCCAGTGATGTGTTCCGACTCAATTGATTCTTCAATCCAAGCTGTTGCACAACAACGAATAGAGATGGCTTCTAGGCCAAAACGACCGTATACTTGTTGGCCAGAAAAGCCATGATGGTAAACAAAAGAATACTGTAACATGCGATAGTTACTGGCTAAGTAAATTGATCAAGTTCAATAAATTAGGCTTACTAATCTTTGGAGTTCGAACTCCAGTTGAATTCTCGACCCAAAGTGTAAACTGAAGCACAACTCCTTTTGGGCATTCACCATCGTATGTGAAAGTATTGAATCCACAGTGGTTTCGATAAGTGAAAGTTGTATTCGGTAAGAGTCCAAATTTAAAGACGCGTGTCGAGTCGATATCGGAGTTGTTGTCATGGAATACAAGATAGCCATCCATTGGCTCAAAGTCGATTTGAAACGATTGGTGTGTTGCAACTGTTTTTGGAGTGGTGGCAACGAACGGAAAATCGAAATACACGATAAGATAATCGGAGTCTTTCAAAGCTTCCGGCAAAATGCATTGAAGTGTTCCTTGTAATCGATTCTCCATGTATTTTTCGTTTACCAAAATTTCTTTGTCTAGAAACAAGAGTGATGAACTGAAGGATAGAAACTCACTTGTCTTTTGACTGATCTGTCCGATTGAACTCTTGAGCCAAAACTTGACATTGAACTTCCAACTTGCCTTCATATATAAAGACGAATCGAATAGAATCCACGCGACAAATTGATCGGTTTGATCCATGTAGTAGATAATCGTGAACTCCAATGGCCCATAAACTTGATGAACTGTTTCGTAAATTGGACTGACGACCATGTCATCTCTGATTGATTGACGACGCTCGTTGGCAAAATTTTCGATCTTCCATTCCACCACCGGCATGTCGACCGAAAATTGAAAGCAACTGAACACAAAGTCCTGTTGGACCAAAATGATTTTTGGTTGAATGAAAATTGCGAGTTGCTCTCAACGTCATTTGGCTTCCTGTTATCAAGCTCAATCAACTCAAAACTTAAACAAAAGAAATTGTATAGACTACGGGAATTAATCGTTTTGAAGGAGGACTTTAAACGATTTAGACATGAAGCAACGCCCGTACTACTAACATGGCAACGGTGCCCGAGTTCTGAAAACCATTAAGAAAAATGTCAAGATGTTCATTTGGTATCCATTCGATGGGTTTTTGAACGAACGATCTTATTGTGCTTAAGCTTTCCAGTGACAGTTGTTATTTTGGTCATTTAAAATGACTGCTTTGTGTTTGTACGCAGATAGTGCGGTAAATGTGCTTGAGTTGTATTCACGGAACTTAAGAATAGATAGACTTAGCAGCGTTCATGCAAGTGGTCAGAAAGAGGTCTCCAATGTGCATGGGTACAGCAACAATGTCTGATGATTCATAACAACTGACCAAACAAGCAGGAAGACCATCGGACGCTTCGATGTCAAAGTTAAAATTGTCACTGACGTTGATCTTACAATATCAAAAGAGCCGAAAACGATAAGTTACATGAATTTTTCTAGAATTCACATTTCGCAGTTTCGGCTCTTTCGACTGCGTTGGAGTTTCCAACTTCAATAATCGACAACATCTGGATTGATTCGAAAGACATGGTCAATGAAAACACGTCTTTGATCAATTTGACGAAGTTATCGACTAAAACAAAATCGACAGTCGAGTTTTGGCTTCTGAACTTACAGTTTTCGAAATGCGGTTTGATCGTTTCAATTTTTTGTCGTTTTGATGCCGACAACAAAGACCTTCTACGGCTCCTAATGTTACGATTACTTCAATGCGCTGCTTCACGTTGTCTTCATTGTGATTGCAGCGATGAAGTAGAATTCATCGTTTCAATTTTTTTCTATTTTGTATCGAAATTTATTGGGTTGTCTACTACAAAAAGTTCAATCTTTACGATCAATTCTTACCGAAAAAGGTTCTTCTGAAACCTCAAAAATTATCTTTTTGACCTCAGCAATCTTTGTGCTTAAGAGAAGTGCAAGATCGAACGTTCTGCTCACAATCTTTGTAAATTTGACAATTTATGTCTCTGAGTTCATTTTAGTGACAGTGGCTATAAATAACAAATTGAAGAAGACTACTGTAAACACTAAATACGAAAATAAGATTAAAATTTACATTGCCGTAGAAAACAATGTTAATCTACTTATCAGCAACGAACTTTGGCGTTTTTCTTTGGTCGTTGTTTCTTATCTGCGAATCATACTCACTTATTGATCACTTTTTTCTTTGGCATTCCATTATTGAATTGGCTGTTATTTCTGATGTTTGTGGATAATTCGAGCGAACTCGGTCTTCAGACCTGACGAGTCGCGTATTTTGGTTTTAGTTTCAGCATCTTGTCAGTTGATCGTATTTCTTTTTCATCGATGTTCAGATTCAGGTTTAAGTTCTGATACTCTTTATGTGCTTTCATGATTCACGAGACATGAAGACATTGATTAGTTGGTTGGCAGTTTGGGTCAACGACTGTTCGTCTTTTGATTTTTGATTACATGAAATAGTAAACTCCCCTTCATTTTGTACTTCATGGACAACTACATGAAAAGCCGTTTATTTCTGCTTATCTAGCTCGCTCAAGATTCTGAGAATGCTGTGAACGAATCGTTCTATTCGACAACTACTTTAATCGTAACAAACAAAATAAGTTAGACACTCGGGATACAATCAAAAAAGAAAGGCTACTCGGATACCCGTTTCGAATTCGGGAATGATAGGAGGTAGGAAGAAGGATTATGCATTTACAGGTCCAATTTCTCCGTTTCCACTCGATGTTCTTCGTTTGAAGTTCTTGTGTAAATGTGACGTTTCCGAAGTCCCGCCTGAAGCTCCACGGCTGCGACCCTTAGCGGCCAACCGCCACTCAAAACGTCGGCTTGGACGGCAACTCCCGTGACGACCGCTAATTCGGGATCAATTCCGAAATTCGGAGCTTTGCTGAAACCATGAATGCTGCTCGACAAGAGACTATTGAATGCTTACCCGAACATCGTGCCAACAATTTGTCTGATCTTCGGCATTTGAGTTGATCCACCGACCAAAACGATTTCGTCGATATCCTTCGGCTTCAACTCGGCATCTTCTAACGCGGCGTTTATCGGATCGACAATAGCTTCGAATAGCTGAGCGTTGATCTCCTCGAATTCATCGCGAGTCAACTGAAAAGCTAAATGTCAAAAGAAGAGGCAAAAAGACCCACTAAATACTCGAACTTCCCAACTGAGCGGAATTGAAGTCGTAGCCACGTGTCCGGTCGTTTCGTCAGCCGTAGTTTCGCTTGTTCGACTTCCAGACGCAGTTGCTGTTGATCTTCTTTGTTGTCGATCTTTTTGCCGGTCTTTGATTCAATTTTCTAAAATCAAAGATTCGAAAATAATCGCGGCTTTCAATTTACTTACCTTTTCCAGGAACTTTAACGTCAAATCGTTGAAGTCCTGACCACCCAAACGATTGTTGCCGGCCAACGATTGAGTGATGAACATTCCGCCTTGAAGTAGCAGAATCGAAACGTCCATTGTGCCTCCGCCTGAAAGCCGAACTCAAAAATCGTCGCCAATCGACTCAACTCACCAACATCAACGACAATCACGAACGTGACTCCCGTCTTCTTGTGCAGCCCATAGGCTAAAGCCGCGGCCGTTGGCTCGCTGATCACACGCCAAACGTTGAAGCCGGAAAGCTCGGCGGCATCACGAGTCGCGTTCCGTTGATGTGAATTGAATTCAGCTGGAACCGAAATGACCAAATTCTTCAGTTCGCTTCCAACTTCTGTCTCCGCGATCTGCTTCAGATAGTCGACGATAATCGACCCGATCTTCTCGGGATAGTAAATCCTAAAAGACACAATAAACGCAAGGAAATGCAACTCACTGATCGCCGGAATCCAATACGACGGTGAAGAACGCACGACCTTCGGCATCCAAGTCGATTCGAAACGGATATCGTTGTTTATCGGCCTCAAAACGACCATAAAAACAAGAAAAAAAGTGGAACTCACAATGAAGTTCGGATCGTCGGCTTTGAATTTTTTGCCAATGAATCGTTTTGCATCGTAGATCGTGTTTCGCGGATTCGTCTCCTGCTGTTCCACCGCTCGAGTTCCGACCAAAATGGTTCCATTGGATCTGAAGAAATGAAGTCGAATCGAAACCACAAACTCACAGGAATCCAACAACACTCGGAATACTTCGCTTACCGAGCGAATCAGCGATGATCTGCGTCCGATCGGTCACCGACTGATGGACGGCAATCGATGAGAAGGTGGTGCCCAAATCGATGCCTACGGTTTTCGGTTTCGGCGGTGGCAACGTGTATCCCATCCAGTTGGCCAAATAGCCGGCGAAGAACGCGACACAAATCGAACCAACTGAAAGAACACGAGAAATCGAAACAACCTCCAAAATCGACTTACAAAACACGGTGGTTGCCGTTGACATGTCGACCCGTTGGGAAGTTGGAGTTTTCGATCGTTGAATTCACAACATTTCAGGACGTTTCCCTTCTCGAATTAATTCTTTCTAGTACACGTGTTGATTCCGATAAGCACCAGAGGTGGTCGCGAACCTCTACAGTATCGATTTTCGTTTGCTGAAGCGAACTGACCCCAGGGATCAACCCTATGGGTCCAATTTCAAGTGCAACCTGATCGTTTCAGTTGTGAATTGAACTTTTGACTTTTGTTTTTCAATCCGTTGACTCACGATCGACTGCTCTTTGAAGCCCATTTCGAGCTGCTCATGATGTTTGAATCCCTCCGAACGTTTGTGGCCGTAGAGTTGTTTTTACTGCGCGACGCCGGTGCAAAACTTTCGGGCCATTTGCCTCATCGAATTGGCGTCGGAGTGTGTTTTTGGAGGTACTCGACGTTTTTTAATTCGCGCGATCAAAGACCAAAAACGACGTCTAATCACGAGATTGACCGTAAAATTAAATTGGCGCGCGCTTTTGTTGTTTACCTCCGATCATTGAGGTTGCGCAGTTGAGTGCAAAAACAGCCAAAACAAAGATTTCCGAGATCAACGTGCTCGTTCGAGTGGAGCGGCCCAGAAAGAAAACATTTGTGTTGGAGATTTTTAATCTTTTTTACAATAACAACCATCTGCTTTTTGTTATTCGACTCTCGGGAAAGCGTATAAAAAAGGCGGCAACCGGAAATTTATTCCATTTAAGGTCCTCGTTTCCATCGTTACCTCGAAGCGTTCACACTGGTGTTCGTTTAGTTGCGCGTCGTCGTGTCGGTAATCCGAAAACATTCGAAACGTCTCCTTCGTTCCAAAGCGTCCTCCCACCAAACGTTTTGCGAAATACATTCCCGCCTTTTCCCGCCCAAAAACGTATCGCTATTAAAGACGACGAGTTTCGAGTTCACGCAAATCAGCTGCGGCGATTTCTGTGATTTTCGAACCAAGAGATCAAGTGGTTGGAATGTGCGACGGGGATTTGGAAACGTTTCGTTGTCGACCGTCGTGTTTTTGCATAGCAAGACGAAAATTTTCTGTTATTTTTGTCTGCGGCGCTTGTTTTTTTGGCCACGCGTCTTTCGAAAACGGCGCCGCGATTTCGTGCGTCCGTGGGAATGTACGTTTGACGCTTTCCTTCCCCTTTTTAGGCACTCGCTGTCCGCGAACGAAAATACTTGTGCCCTTAACTTGAACTTAATTCACACTTCGTAATGGGCGCCTTCGAACTGTTGCCGATGATTGAGATCTTCGTCGCCTGTGTCCTCTTCGGCACTGTCTTCGTTCCGGTGAAACGCTTTAATCCGGGAGATGGTAATCGTAAATCGTAAAATACAAGCAATTCGAGTCTTTAGGTCTGTTTTCTCAGTTCTGTATGTGCGTTGGAATCTTCATGGTCGGTTTCGCCACCTACATCTACACCGGCTTTGGGCCCTTCTATCCGTTGGCTATGACCGGCGGAATCACTTGGTGTATCGGGTAAGTGAAGAAACGTCGTCTTCCGCCCGAAACTCATTAATATTTTCAGCAACTTGACCGCCATTCCGATCATCAACGAGTTGGGTTTGGCGCTGTCGATTCTCATGTTCAGTGTGACGAATTGCCTCGTCAATTTCTTCATCGGATCTTTCGGCCTCTTCGGCACCACCGCCCGACCACCGGCGAGCACTTGGCTGTCGATTTGCGGTCTGTCGATGATCTTAATCGGGTGAGTTCACAAAACCAAAAAGCAATCATCATGAAAAAAAGTTTGTTGTCTGCGTCAACGAGTTTATTACACTTGATTTTCGGTTTAAACAACAAAAATTTTTCGAAAAAATGAGTCAACTTGTTTTGCTCGACCTTGCTCTTTTCACACACAAACAGAAAGTACATTTGTGTGTTGCAGCGGAATCATGATCTCTTTCGTCAAAACAAAACCGTCCGAACTGATGAAAGAGTTGGAACAGAAAGAACAATCGGAAGAGGAAGCCGACTCGGTAGGACTGATCAACGCAAATCCTTCACTCTCGATCATTACTTTCCAGCCTTCATCCAAATCGTTGGACATCGAAGAGCAGGAGCCGGACGAGAAAGAAGGGGTCATTAACAAGTCAGACAAAAAGAAGAACTCGAAAGTTCGCAAGTTGATGTGAGTTCATGTGCTCAACTGACGAACTGAGTAATCACATTTCAGCGCATTAGCTTTTGCCATCATTTCCGGTATTCTTTACGGCGGTGTTCAAGTGCCTATTATTGCTATTCAAGACAATCCGGACATGTATCCGAATGCGCCGAAACAAAGTCTTCCGTACATCTTCTCACACTACTGCGGCATCATGATCACATCGACTGTTGCTTTCGTTCTCTACACGATCTTCAAGTAATTTCAGACTTATTGACCATCTGACTAACCAATTGCAGGAAGAATCGACCAGAAACGAACTCAGCAATCGCTTTGCCGGCCTTCATCTCCGGTTTGATGTGGGCGATTGGAATGTGCACGACGATCGTGTGTACCGAAAAGATGTCGCAATCGATTGCCGGTCCGATTTCGGCGATGGTTCCCGGAACGGTTGCCGCCATCTGGTCGGTATTCTACTTCCGCGAGATTCAACGTGGCAAGAACCTGATCATGTTGTGGTCAGCCATTGGAGTTACGGTCATCGGTGCTGTTTTGATCGGTCTTAGCAATACCGAATTCTAAAACGCTCACTTACATTCTTTAACTACGAGGTTTTTTTCTTGTTGGTAACCAATTATTGCACTGTTTTCTTTGTTTTCTTTTCGATCTCATCAAATGATGCAAAATAAAGAACTTCGAATTTTATTTGCCTTAATATTGAAATAGCATAGGCTACTCGTCTTCGACTGAACTCGGTTCCACGATCCACAGACGATGATTTGGATTGTTGTTAGTGAAGCACATGTAGACACCAGCATCGGTGCACAAGTCCGTAAACCATGAGAGCGAAGTGTCGACGCGAATCTCCTTGATCAGTCCGGTTTTGTTGTTCGGTGCTTCCGCCAAATTGTTCAAAAGCCAATGGTAATCGACGTTTATTCGATGGTAATTGGAGCGTTCGATGTCGCGATCCAAATCGTAGACCACACACACGTCCGATCGTTTGACAGTCGGGAGTTGGAGAAGAAGTGCGTGATAGAAACGAGCGGTTTGAATCACACGAGTCATCAGTGTGTCGGCACGAAGCTGAAACAAAAACATTTCAGTTCGAATGAGTTGCTCGGAACTTGCATCGCCCCTAACCAAAAACATTACACGAATTTCCGATTCGGATAAAAGAAAAGAACACTTTCTTGGAGTTTCATTTTCATCCTGGACATCTGTATACGCGGGTTCCAATGAGAACGAGAAGCCTTCCACTTCGTTCATGTCACTTTCGTAGCCTTCGCCCGCGAAAACAACCTCCACAGAGTCGTCGGCTTTAGCGTCTTCACTAACCGACAAGATCACGCGTCCTTGTTCCACTGGAATGCCTTCTAACGGATGATTATTCTCAAAGACGATGGTCGTTCTCGACTAACCTTTTGTGAGCACCAAAACTGCAACTGCCGCATTTCGCATGTAACTGACTTTCGACTCCAGAAACAATGTTGGAAAATAGACAAATGTTCGTTCGGGAATAAAAAGTTTTTCGATGTCGTGGTAGAAGGTTGGAGAATGATACAATTGTGCGTCCCAAATCTTCGGACACGAGACTAGTGGGCGGAATTGATGGTCGAGTTCGAAGATCTCGGCAACATCAACGGTTTCGGGGTCAACGAAATGACGGAAAGTGAAGTAAATGGGCTCTAAAATAACAATAGAATAAAGTTGAGGGAGTGTTAAAAGTACGAAAGGGAGTGATTTTTCTCGCAATTCGTTTGATGAAGTCAATTGGAGTCACTTGATCGCAGATGATGCCGTAGGTTCGCGCCTTACTTTCCACAAGCATTTTGAATTGATCGAAAGTCAACGAAATGTCCCGATAGAGCGGAAAGTTTCGACGATAGAAATCGGTGACGATTTTAGCCGGTAGGGTATCCGATTTCATCAATCGAATAACGTGACTTCCGTCCAAGAGCGAGGTGTCGGTGCGAAGAAAGTTTTTGGAGATTAACTGAAAGACTATTTGTATTTAAGATTGAAGGCCAGAAACTTACGTTCGTTGTAAAAAGAGTTGTGAATTCAAGCCCTTCATCCTGCTCACAATCCGGAAAGTTTTGATGAATTTGAAGATTGACGTGGAAAAGGAAGGCGGCTCTGGGTCCCGGCTGCATCTTCGGAAGTGCGATTTCGCTGGAGTTATCGGACATTATGTGCTGGAACGCGAAGAGATCAGTAAACAGCTGAGCGGAACGAATGCTTGTTGCGGCCGCAATGGTTTTCGTCTCACAACCGACTTCGCCAATCGGCGGCATAACAGAAACGATCGCTTCGATTCGCCCGTTTGCTTGTTAACCGTCGAGTTCCAAGGAAATTGGGCGACAAAAAATTCGAACGATCAGAAAAACAACTTCCAGTCTTCTTCATACGTTTATTTGAAGCACGACATCAACATTGGATAGAGAGTTTAGTTCTGGGCTTTCGGGTCGATCATCGGACCTTTGCCGGTCAATTTGAAGATTGTTTCGTTGGCTGTTTCCATTTGGATTTTTGCCAAGTCGAAAGAATTCGAAGGTGCTGGAGTGATTTCGTCACTCGGATTCGATGAGACGTTTCGATTCAAAAGCAAATCGAACTGAAGGGTTTGAGTTCCAAAAACTGTACGCTCGTGGGTCACATTGTGCAACTGAAATCGCTTCGATCATTCCGAATCCATTTCGTTTTAACTCACGATGATCGTTTTATTTGCTCCGGCGACTTCGAGTAGTCGACGACCGTCTTTTTCGAAACCCACCAAGTCATCATCCTGAGACTCGATGATCAGAATCCGCGAACTTTCGTAACGTTCGCTAACAAACAAATGAAAGTCGCGCTCACGCTCGCACTTACATCGAATTAGTGTCGTTGATGTACGCACTATCGATGTAAAGCCCGTTTCGCTTGTTGCAAATCGGCAACAAATAGGAAACCCACTTGGCACAAATGATAGCGCCCTTCATCGCCCCAGCAACTCCCAAATACGAAGCAATTCGTTCAGTTAGCGGAGAACCTAAATCCTCGTGTGTATCCACACATTTACCGCCAAGAATCGCCTTCGAAATTCGGTTACGAGAATCAATTAGTTCGCTTACTTTTCTTGAAATCGGACCACCCAATGAGTTTCCAATAACGAAAACCTTCGAAAGCGTGTAGTCGCTGACCGCAATGATTAGTTGACGAATCTAAATAACAACTCAAAGATTAAGAGCACGAACTCACTTGTTTAACGTAATCACAAGACAATTCACAGGTCATGTTGATTGGCGTGTTCTGGGGGCCATAGGTAGTGGAATAGATTTCTGCGGGCGTGTAATTTCGACTCATCCACAAATCAAACGCTTCGTGATAATCGCCGGCAACATTGGTCATTCCGTGAACGAAAATCACGGGGGTGTTCCTGAACATAAATCAGAATCCGCGAGCTGATTACTCACCTCGTTTTCTGCGTATAACTTCGATTGTCGCCGCCGAAGGAGCCACGTTCTCCGAAGTCACTTCGAGTCAAATTAGTAGCCACTTGTTCGCCATAAGTTATAGTTAGAAACTTTTTGAAGCCCTCGGTGAATGTTGCTGCTACGTATGTTTGAAAATGTTGATGTCCATACAAAGTGAAAAGAATGAAGATGTAGATTCTAGGCAAAAACATTTCAAGTGGTCAACAGCTGAAAATCCGAAGAGGTTGCTTTCTTTTTGAAGTCAAGTTTATGTCCACAAGACCGGAGACTATCGCGTGATATGCCATGGCTTAATTGTCCGTAGAATAAATAGATGAGTTGGAAACGAATGTCCCGAAAAGAACTTCTTTGCGTGTTTGCGAGTCGTTTAATTCAAAAGTTACTGTAATCCAAATAACGTTCATTGAATTTGCAATAGAAGATTGGTGATCAGTTTGTTAGCTCAGCGGTCGAAATGAACAAAGACCCCGAAATAGGTGCTTCTTTGTGCCAAACCTCCTACTTCCTGCTCATAAAGTTTGTTTTAGAAACCTGTGATTGGAAACGTTCTTTCGGCTATAGAGCGAATCGAAGGTCATTTGTGTTGATCCGAAGATTCGCGAGCAACAGCGCGGTCTCACATTCGAGTTGGTCGCGTAACTTCCGATCATTACCGCCCCATAAGGTGAATCAGAGAACCAAAGTAAAAACAGAAAAAGTTAGCGGAACGCGATGACGTAGAAACGAGGTGGTCGGTTGATTAGCACATAAAGGAGAACGTTACACTCATTGCTCGTCATTTCGATTGACCCGTGAGGCTGATTCCCGTTTACTTTCCTTTTCGCATATTTGTGTTTTGAATTTTCGCTGAAGGAAATGCAAAACAAATTGGCCGTGAGTTTGTTGTTGTTTATCAGCGCTACTGATGCCCTGCTTTCGCCCACGTTTCGTCAATTTCTTCGCGAAAACTATGGACCAAATTTGGAGAGCGAATTGACACGTGCGGATGTTGGAGAAAGTGGCAGCTTCGGCGGTGGACGTCATACGGCCAGAACACCCACAGAGTAAGTGAACTCGAAAAGCGAAATTAAAATCTGGCTCAGTAAGCGACCCGTGATTTTGGTTCATGGAATCACGAATCAAGCCGGAACTTTTGGTCCCATTCGACAGTACTTCTTGGAACATAACTATCAAGATGCGGAAGTCTATGCAACCACCTACGGAGACGCTGGGAAAACGAATGTCATTTTCGTGACCATGAATTGTCATTACGTGAAGATGGTGAGTGTCTGTTTTTTTGATCGTGAGAAGAAATCGCGGAATCAAAATTCGCGTTTCAGGTTCGTGCTTTAATACAAACGGTCGCCGATTTCACGAGTTCAAAGGTCAACGTCATTGGCTATAGTATGGGATCTCCGATTGCTCGAAAGGTGGGTGATTACTAGAGAATGCTGACTGCACGACTGTTTAGGCCATCATGGGTGGTGCTTGTGTTGAAACGGGAGAGAACTTAGGCTCATCGCTATCGCACTTGGTACACGTTTACATTGGAGTTGCGGGTGCGAATTTCGGTTCATTTCTGTGCATTCTGCCCATCGGTTCTTGCAATTTGATTAACGGAATGGCTTGTGGCTCCAGGTATTTGAATGATATCAATGCTCGGTGAGTCGAGAGAAAATGTTTGTGTTATGAACAAGTTACAGACAACGCTACGAAGGTCAATTCATTTACACTATCGCATCGACAGGCGACGAGAAGGTTGGTTATCAAGCGTGTGGAAGAGAGGCAAGTGCCATTGTTGGACAAAACGGAAAATATGTTGTGAGTTCGAAAGGGCGAAGAATGACCAGACGGTTGAGTTTAGAAGAATGGATTGAATCACGATCAGTTGATGTTCAGCACCGTTGAAATGCAATACAACTTGGTTACGCATAACCACGAATAAGCTTCGCAGATCTCAAATTCTTTACTGACAATTTCTAATAAACATATTGACTTGAATTCGAGACTTTTGAATTGGAAATGAGTTTTTCTGTTACTCAATTTTTCCGTCCAATTCTCTTCGATCGGTCTCTTCTCCCAATTCTCGATGGCTGACGATCTGATTTTGGTGACCATCTTTGGTGTTTTGTGAGCTCAATGATCTTGTCAAGTGGAACTTTCGTTTCAGACTTCTGGGAATTTTGGCCATTTCCGCTTCGGTTGTTTACTTCTTACTGGAGGGCAAAGTGAGTTCATTCCGAGAATTTTGATGATTAGTTTCAGTGCAAACAAAACACTCGAGATGCTCCTAAGGGTGTTGTTGTCAGTAAATTGGCAGAGAAAACGAAAACAGCGAACCCAAAGATGCAAAAGGATGTTGTGAGTTAAAATCCGAACTTCAAGCGGACGATTTGTTTCAGAAAAAGAACAACTTTCCCGAAAAATTGCGCGTTCGTTCTCCGCAAACGATCAGTATCGATGAAAGTGCTGAAGCGAAGCCGGAATCTCCACGCGATCGGGAGCGTCAGACGATCAGTGTGGAACCGGCGCCGATTTGCCCGACAATTTCCGAACTAGCAAAAACAAGTGATCGGTCTAAAAAAATGCAGTTTTCCGAACAACCTTCGGGCAAATCGGGAAATGAGCGAAAGGTCAAGTTCAAGTTTCCGAGCCACCAATACACGGATACGGAACATAACACAAAAGTTGAGGTGAACACGATTCGTCGTTTTGAAGAGTAAACTGAGACATTTGATTTTGTTGTTATCGAAGAAATCTATTGAGTTTCATTTATTGACAACACTCAGAAAAAACAACATCAATTTGGAACTGTTCACTATTGGCAACTAAAATAAACGAAGTGTTAAGATAAAAAAAGCGATAATGAAGCCAATCAAACAACAAACAATTAAAAGTATAACGGCAATCAAGGGTAAGTTACAGATGTTGTTATTTGATTTATTTGCAGCTGCTTTGTGGAGCTCCGTCTCCAACTCTCTTGTAATGGCCCATGGCATCTCTAAATTCTTTGGTCTTGCAAACTAAGCTAACATGAGCAAAGTTCCCGGTCTCCTGTAAACTGATTGGTTACATCTGACTGTTGTTAACTTACTGTAGTTTCCTCCGTAGACGGACCTCGTTTATTTGACGCTCAGAGCAATAATACACACAACAACAAAAACCAACTAAAAAACTGGGATCCTCGACAAGCGGTGGGTTTTCGGACCGAGCACCAGAAATCGTGCTAAGACAAGGAAGACCTTAGACGCTGAATATCCAACACTTACTGAATGGGATAGCGACGAGTGTACGACTTCTTCGAAGGAAATGACGAATTGTACCGTCAATTGAGAACATCATTAGTTATGCTCATCTTCATAACTAAACCACACCACAATAAAACGTGGAGGAGTATTTTAAGCCATTTGGAGAGTGACTGCCTCTGGATTTTCGAGTGTTTTTGTTGGAAAAGCAGTCGTTGGTCTTGCGCCTTCCCGGCTGAAGGCCCGAAACGCCAGGTAGCCAACTTTATTAACTCCAACTCCTCTCCAACCCACACTACAAACCCAATGCCACTGACGGTAAAAGACAGAAGCAAAGCGGCCGTTTTGTAACTTTCCTAAATTAACAAAATGTAACTTTAATTGTAAAAATATTAAGATGTAAAAAAGTTTTTGCGCTCGCCAAATGAGTCTTACCTAAAATGAAATTGTCGAAAGTGAAAAAACCCTCGATTTTCGCTTTCATTTTGTGCGATGATCATCAAACGCGAGCAGGTCCGTCTTTTGCTGCACTTTCAATGGCTGCAAGGGGTTCCGTTTACCGAAGCGGCAGCCAAAATTCGAGAATACTACAGAA
This sequence comes from Aphelenchoides besseyi, assembly GCA_024699855.1. Classification (NCBI taxonomy): domain Eukaryota; kingdom Metazoa; phylum Nematoda; class Chromadorea; order Rhabditida; family Aphelenchoididae; genus Aphelenchoides; species Aphelenchoides besseyi. Next base: position 616,935 of record JAMPIQ010000003.1, read on the forward strand.
CAACGACGTCTCGAAGAACCGCTTTCAATTGGTACAAGACCTTTGAAGGTGAAGGGATGAGACTGAAGGACGCGAATCGTTCCGGTCGTCCGCAAGAACTGAACACGGAGGATCTCAAACGAAAAGTTGAAGAAGATCTTACAATGTCCACTCGCATGCTAGCGGAAGATCTTGGCTGCTCGCACCACACAGTACATCTTCATTTGCAAGTCGAAGGTGAATTTGTTGTTTGAGACTTCTTTGATTTAAAGACTTCGCAAGGCGACTTCTTCAGAAGAGGAATCGAAAAGCTTGTTGATCGCTGGGAACAAGTCATCACATTCGACGGAGATTTTAGCGATTGAGTTGTTGAATAATAAATCGGTTGCTATTATTCAATTGCGCTTTTGGTCAGTCATGCAAACCGGAGTGCAAAAACTTTTTTACACCTTAATAATACTAAAATTAAAACATATAAAACTTTTAAACCTAATACTATTAAATATGTCTCAAATGCTTATTTATGTAACAAAATAGTAAGTGAAGTTAGTTTATATACTAATTTATCTTGATATGACATTAGTTTAGTTTATTTCCTTTAATCAACAACAAAGTTTGTGAAGGAGGACAATAAATGAGTCCATTCGGCAGTTGACACTTTTGTTCGCCATCGGTTTGTTGCGTGTTTTGCGAAATCGTCTCGCAGGACGTAGCGGACCAGGTCGTTTTGGGGCGGGAATCCAGTTGAACAGTCGGCGTTCCCATCGGTCTTCGTTTTGCCGTTTGAACATCTTTTCCATGTGTCTCCACTTGCGCTTTCTACTGGCAATTTCGACGTCCGTAAATATGGTTCTTTAACGAATCCATTCACGTGTTTTGTGATCAGGTGATTTCTGGTCAGTGGGCTTGATGTTGAGTACTCACCGTTCCATTTTGGTTTGGCAGCTTCTGAGTTTGACTCGAGCATCTTTGTTAAGTGCCCAGCTTTCTGATCTATAAAGTAGAGATGGAAGAATGACCATGTTGAAGTACCGACGTTTGTGCCTCATTGGAACATGTCGATCAACTAGAAGCTCACGTGCTTTGTTGAAAGCAGCCCAGCCTGCTCAGTTCGTCTTCCGATTTCAAGACCATAGTTTCTGGGAAGTTTGAGTAGTTGACCAAGTAGATAAACTTGCCGACTGGCTCCACTTTCGTCCTGTTGATTTTGAGTTGCGCTTTAAAATCGACATCTCGACCATTTAGTGCGGGCATGAACTTTGTTTTCTTTTCGTTGATTTCCAGACCAACTTTTCCACATTCTTTTGCCAATTAATCGGTTGCTTCTTGTAAAGAAGCGATTGTTGACGAAACAATGACAATGTTGTCCGCATAAGCCGAGTGTTGGATTCGATGGTTGTCCACTTGGATCCCACAATCTCGCCATTGGATTTGTTTGATTGACGTCTGCAAAGTAATGATGAAAAGCAGTGGCGAGAGGCTGTCGCCTTGTCTAACTCCGCGTTGCGTGTTGAAAGGTGCAATTGAGTTACCAATCTTCACTGAGGAGGTTCCAATTGCGTACAATTGTTGAATCATTCGCATGGTTGATCCATCGACTCCATAGTGCTCAAGAGCTGTCCAAATTGCTGTGAAACTGATCGTGTCGAAGGTCTTTGCAAAGTCAATAAAGAGCATGTGCATTGGTCTTCGCATTCCCGGGATTTTTCCATGAGCAGATTGATTGCCATGATGTGATCGATGGTTGAGTAGCCACATCGAAATCCCGCTTGTTCCACTGGAAGTTGCTGATCTACGATTTTTCGGACTCGAGTTGTCAGGACTCTTGTAACGACTTTATAGATCGTTATGAGCAGGCAGATTGGTCTGCAATTTGCGAGATCAAACGTGTCACCTTTTTTGAATAGAAGAGTTGTCGTTGAGTGCGCGAAATCAGTTGGAAAAGTTGACGATTCGAACATGTCGTTGAGTAATGTTGCCAGTTCATTTGCGGTTGGGGGAACACATTGCTTGATCACGTAAGAAGCAATTCCGTCGCATCCAGATGCAGTGTTGCCACGAATTCTTCCGCAAGCAGTTCTGAGTTCTTCGGCAGCAATTGGGCAAATTGATTGTTCGGTTTCATTGAAGTTGAATTGGCCGGTTGATGACGAGTAGAGTTCTGAGTAGAAACGCGCAACTTGCTGAACTATTTCGCCGAAAGTTGTAGTTAACGTTCCATCGGACTTCTTGACTTGTGATAGTTGCCGTCGTTTGTATGCCAATTCCATTCTTCCGCGTCTCAGTCGGTTGCAGCTGATTGCTCGATTCAGAACGTTGATTTTGTGTTGGCGTAGATCTTCTTCCAATGCTTTTCTTGCCATTTTGCATATTGAACTGAGTGAAATTGATCCAGCGAGTTGATGGCAATGCTTCAGTTGGTTTCGCGTTTTCAATAACTTTTTGGTGGTGCTCGAGATTCGTGGTAGCGGTTCAGTTGTTCGTTCTGCTAATTCCATTGCTTTTTTCATTGCACTGGTCACATTCTTGTAGTTGCAATCTGAAGTTAAGTCAATTAAGTTTGAATTGCAAATTGAAGTGTGATTCGATCGTAGTTTGGTGGCAATTTTCTTGGCTGGGATTTACGCCACCTTGTAATCGTCAGAAATCGGAGTCCCACACGAATTGTTCGATGATCACTTTTTGCGTTGTTTCTGGCCAAAACAGTCATGTCCTTAATTGTTTGCTTGGAACGGGCAACCACGTAATCCAGTTCGAGTTTCAGTCGGCTGTATGGTGATTTCCACGTCCATTTTCGTGCTCGTCGTTTGCGAAAAAACCCATTTATAATTGTTAGACCATTTGTTTCGCAAAAATTGACCATCGACTCGCCATTCAAGTTTTTTTCCAAAAGGAAATGGTCCACAGCATGTGTCATTTCCCAATGATGGTCCAACTCCGGCATTCCAATAATCAAATCATGAGCCATTTTGCGACCATTGAGCGATTTTTCCAGTTCTTCCATGAACTTTTCGTATTCTACGGATCTGTGTCCAGACTGTGGTGCGTAGATCTGTGTGATTCGCATTTTTCGGCAGTCGCCAATGTTCAATGTGACTTGGATAACTCGATCGAAGATAAAGCGTACTCCGCAAATCTTTTTGTTCGTTTGTTGTGAGACGTAAAAAGCAACACCCGTTTTCGTTCGCCAACTATCGCTTGGCGGTCTGCTTGCGTGTAGGACAAAACCAGAGCCCAGAGTTGTTGTTGAATTGCCATTAGTCCAAGTTTCAGATAATCCAAAGATATCGAATTTGATTTTCGAGGCCCGTTTTTCAAAGTCAGCCAGCGATGCATCGGTTCTGATAGAGCGAACGTTGAGTGAGCAAATGTTCAACTTCTCCATTTGTTGTTGAGTCCAGCTGACCCAGGAGTTCAGGCAGTATATTCAGATAGAGCCTTAGAAGCTTCCCTTTGCGATTGGTGTCGTCGGTGATCAGGAGTTCCTTCGGTTGTTGTTGAGTCGGCCGAATAAAAAGTCGATCAACAAGAGAGCGGCGCAAAACCACGACCACTCGCCATGGCTGCACGAAGAGAATTGTTGATATGATTTTTATTGAAAAAGAAGTAAACAATAAAGAAATTACCATCAAGCAATGTGAAGAAATGATTAAAAATTGTGTTTTCGGTACTTTGAAGAAAAGTGGACATTCATATCATACAAATAATAATGTCTTAAAGGATTATCCAAATAGATTTACTAGTTTATTCAAATCTAAACACTATTTAAAAGAAAAGTGTGTTTTGATTGAAACTAAAGTATTTTCACATTATAATCGAGAACATTCCGTAAATGCATTAGAAAATATAAATTGTAACACAGTTGCAACCTCCATTCATAGATCTGCTGGGTAAATATAAGAATTACACATAGAGCAATACCAATAAATATGGTAATAGTGGCGAATATTATCCAAGGTAGTAGTAGTCGATGTAACTAAATTTTATAATTACAAGTGAAAGTCATGGTATTTTTAAACCTATTCAATTTCAAAATAAATGTTAAGTCTTTCATCTTGAATAACTACTACCCTTTATTGGCGGACTCAGCCGCTCACAACAATAACAACTAATCAGAACACTACTTGCCCGTTTTTGTTGGCTCCGAGGGAAAGGACGCATTTGACATTTCTGCTTCTGCTCGGAACACAACAATAAACAAAATCAAAAAGCTTCTTAAACACCCAATTTTGAAACCTTTAAAATGACTTACGTTGTTTCGAGCCGACCATCGTTGACCATCAGTTTGCTGAGAATCTACACGACGCTTGATTCCGATATCCGAAGTGACGAAAGCCTGAAATGAAAAAGAAAGTAAAATGTTAAAATTCAAGTCGCTTACCTGTTCGACATGTCCGACATTCTTATTATCAACACACGGCCGCGCAGGTCTCAATGAACGGGATTAACAGCTCATCATTTCATTTATTTCCAATATCTACGACGTTGAGAAAGTATCGGTTAGGACCGACGATGTTGGGTTGGGTCGAGCGGGAGTTATCGGCATAGTTGGAACTTGATTGCACGGCTAAACGTACGTTCCATCGCTTGCCATTGTGCTTGGTCTTTAATCGTTTCCGTCCCCAAGCGATCGGCTGTTGGGTATTTGATTCCGATAACTCATCCGCAAATGACTAAAAAGTAAATAAGAATATGTTCTGCTTCTTTCGAGTGTTAGTTACTAAACTTCGGTTTATTGGGCCGAAAGTTGAACTGACAAAAAACCAATAATGAATTTAAAAAAAGGGATTCCCATGAAAAGGTGATCCTAACCGCTGCCTCCTGGATTCGCGGTGTGTGTCATCGATTTTCGTGCGACTCGTGACAAATAATAATTAATCGCAAAAACTTTTTTCATTATAGAATTCGACTTTTTTGTCGTAGAAATTAAATTTCGTCTCAGTAATATTTATGGTAAATGAAGAGTCGAGACAAGTGATGTTATATTGAATAGAACCTGAAAAATGAATATTCAAGTGAATAAAAGTAGGAGAATTAAGAAGTAATTGATTGAGAGCGGGCTGATTAAGATCGTTGGGATTGTTGAGTTATCCGACCACCAATGGCGAAATTCTTCAATATCGTCAAACTTTTTAAGCAAAACGTATTTTACAGTTTTTGGTGCTCGACGTTTTGATGTTTGTGAATTTGGTTCAACATCGTCAGCTGATTGCATAGCTGCCACAGTATCATCATAAGCAATCTCTTCCAGTAACGACGACAAATCCATTTTAAATGAGGTGATAAGAACGAAAAATGATGACTATTGAACGAAAGAAGAGAGGAGAAAACTGCGATTGCAAAAAAAACATATTGATTTACTGTACACTCTGTGGTCATTAAACGAGCTAAAACCGAGTTTAAATTTTTAATGCAATGATTACTTTCTATTCTTTTTGCGTCAATGTATCGTAGATTATAACAGGGCCAAAGGAATTAAAAATATAAGCGAATTGTCTACTGTAGTATTGGGAGTCCCCGATATCAAATAATTGGTCAAACGTTTGTTGGTCGAAATTTTCGTATTCAATAGCATTAGAAAACATAGGCAGTAATTAAGTATTTATTTCGGACGGAGAAGCTGTGCGGATACGTACATATTCAACGCTAGGCTTCTTATACAGGGTGGGCAAAAATGAATGACCTTGTCGAAATCTCAAAGAACGTTCTTATTTTTGATTTTTTTCCGAACAAACCGTATATTTTCTGAATCCGTACAATCCCCAAATTCAGATGATACCAAATTTGGAATTTCGATATTTTGACCTAAGGGTCCCCCTTTGCTTGTGAACCACCGAGTTGGAAAAAAAACTTGATTAACAAAAAAATCAACAATTTAACGAACTTCGACTTGACCACCTTTTCTGTCGATGCAGATATCCAATCGTCGAGAAAAGTTTGCGGCGATTCGCTCTCGCATTGTTCGATTTTGCCAAATTTCGCGTAATCGTATTCGGTTTCGATGAAGATTCGTACATAACAAGCTTTCTCTTGATTGGAGTAAACCATTTTCAAACAGAATAACGAGGAAATGAGGCAAAAAGACGAAAACCGTCGTAATTTTGATCACTTTTCCAACTCGGTGGTTCACAAGCAAAGGGGGGACCCTTAGGTCAAAATATCGAAATTTTCGAAATTCCAAATTTGCTATCATCAGAATTTGGGGATTGTAAGGATTTAGAAAATATACGGTTTGTTCGGGAAAAAATCAAAGATAAACGAGATATTCGAGATTTCGACAAGGTCATTCATTTTTGCCCACCCTGTAGCGTGGATTGGATCTGAGAATGTGAGGAGTGAAAACAAATTTGCATTCTGATTTGTTTAAAGCAACTAGTCAACTTGTTGTCCATTCGGTTTGGCTGTTGCAAGATGTCGTCAAGTCGTTCAACTTGTTGTCTGCGACACGCAAAGTGTAGGAACACTGGAGAAGATCAACATCTCGTTTCTTACGCGGTCAGTCCAGCGCTCAAAAGTGAGAAAACATCGCCGGTTAGTTTTGGACGATTGTTGCACTGAATTCTGAAGATGTTTCAGTTGACGCCTTCAAACTTTTCCACCGATCGCAGCAAACAAAACGATTTAACCGAACTCGAGACACCCAAAACAAAAACCGAAATCCAAACTTCAACTTCGTTCAGCCGATCAAGCGCTTTTCGTCAATCCGCAGAAATTGAAACAACGAGATTTGGTTGTCAATTCAAACGGTCAATACTTTTTGCTTCGTTGGCTCACAATCGACAATCCGGCTGGAGTGCCATTGATTGATCGTCAGAAATTGATTGCAATTATCGAGCACAATGCTAATGTTTTCAAAAAGTAAGTTCGTTGCTGTCATCATCTTTTAAATCTTCAGTTCGTGTCGTTGCGAGGATCACAGTTCGACTTGAGAAGTTTGTTTTTTACGTGGTCATTTGCGTTTTTGTTAGACGAATAAACTCAACATCAGCGGTTCGAATTTAAAAGTTTGTGACACTATTCACACGATCGACAAATCGTTGAGCCTCCGCATTTCCATCTTCATTGACTCCACCCGTCATCACAATCTTACTGATCGAAAACAACAGAAACGAAATCTTTTCGTTCCTAATCGCTTCATTGCAACTGTTCGGGGCTGTAAATGATGTCTCTTACTCCTGTTGGGTCCTAGCCCGATCACTTCGCTGGGTTCCGATGGGACAGCCGCTCGCTGTTGGTGGTAAAAAAACACAAGGTTGTTACTGTTGTTGATTTTTATTGTATCCAAATAAACTTGTTCTTGGTCAGTCTCCGTCAAGACTGAACAAATTGGCGCAGACAGCACCCGAATCGAGAACCCGGTGAGTGACTGAAAACTTCTTTCCGTTGTTTGGTTTCGTGGAATTGCAGGATGGAAAAGCGTTTGCCACCAGAGAAGGTCTGTAAGGGCCAAATAACCAAGTCCAGCAATGCGATCAACGAAGCGATCGAGGATTTCAAGCAAGTGGACATCACGTCGCTGACGGACGCGGTCAAGAAGGAACTGCGAGGTTTCACAGCAAAGGTGACGCGCTCCATCAGCAACATCCAGAACTACGAGGCGGCGTGGGGTTTGAACGGAGGAGACGGAATGGACGCTTATTTGAAGGATACCAACGATTATCGAGAACGAGTGCTGCAGGGAGAGATGTTGCTCAGCGAGATCGAATTCATCTTGCAGCCGAAAACTCCGGCGACAAGCACGAGCCGTGCCACCAAAACGGCCGTACAAACGACGTCGAAGTTGCTCGAAGCTCGTTCGTTGATAAGCACCTTCACGTTCGACCCAGAGTCCGAAGCTGATTTCGAAGATTGGTTGGCTCAATTTAAGTCGGTTGCAAATCTGTTGGCTCTGAACGCGTTGGAGCAGCGCACTCTGCTCATTTCGTTGCTGGGAACCACGGAGCGGGCGCGACTGGCCGATAGTTTGTATCCGGAGCGCCCGGAGAGCACCGTGTTCGACACGATTGTTCTGAAGTTGTCGGGTCTGTTCACTAATCGTCAGACAATGTTTCAGAAGCGCTTGGATTTTCTGTCAGTCCGACATCGAGACGGCGAATCGATGGATGAGCTATGCGGACGGGTGAACAAGCTGTTCTCCAAAGCGAATTGGGGAAGCATTACAAACGATCAGGTGAAATCCTTGATTCTTGTAAATTCACTTAAGGCCGAAGGCGATCAACCGTACTTTGAAGCAGTACTCCGTGAATTGGAGATCAAAGAGGGAAACACGACGTTGGAGGGACTGCAAGGAACTCTACGAAACGTCGCTGATCACGCTCGTAATCGCCAGAGAGCCGCAATGGAAACGCCGAATTTCGGAGCTCAATCGGTAAACAGTAAAACCAACGTTCTCGCTGTTCAGAAACACAAGCCGAAGCCGAAACCACGAAAGGACAAAAACAAGTCGAAAGGAAAGGAGAAGTCGTCGAAAACGTGTCGACATTGCGGAAAAGAACACACCGAGGAGTGCAAGTTTCGTGAGTCCGAATGTTTCGAATGCCATGAGAAAGGACATATCCGTTCGGTTTGCCCGAAACTGAAACCGAAGTTGCATCATGTTCGAATCAACACGTTGTACCAGCATCGGCACAAGGCGATGGTAAGCGTTAACGATGAACGTTTAGAAGTTCAATTGGACAGTGGCGCTGACACAAATGTGATCGGGTTGAATCAATGGCAACAACTCAACGAGCCGCTACTACGAGACTGTAAGCTTCGACCCGTCGGAGTCGATGGTAAACCACTCACGGTTGTGGGAGAGTTTGAAGGACTAGTGAGATGGAATGGTCAAATGGACCGCACTACATTCATAGTCAGCAGTCGGAATGACGTAGCACTGTTGGGAAGTCGAACGATGGATCGACTGCAAATGGTTCAATACGCGGACGGTATCAACATGATCGATCAGGACTCCGCGAAACCGAAAGACGATGGGCAGAACGAGACAGATGGATCCGAGTTGACAGCAAAACTCACGGCTAAGTTCCCAAGTTTATTTGCATGTGAATTGGGAAAGTGCAATTTTGCAGAAGCTACTCTTGATGTCGATCCAAACGCAAAAGTCGTGCACCTATCGCGACGACCTCTTGCGTTGGCTGTGGAACCACTGGTGGAGAACGAACTCAACCGATTGGTCGACATGGGAATTTTGGCACCAGTGGAGAAATCGAAATGGGCAACGCCCATCGTGGTCGCGAAGAAAGCCAACGGTAAGATCAGGATTTGCGGTGACTACTCGACGGGTCTCAATCGAGCTCTCGCCGACGATTGTTATCCGTTGCCGAATATCGATGATATCTTCGCGAAGCTTCGAGGACAACGTTTCTTCAGTCAATTGGATTTATCGGATGCCTACCATCAGTTGGTCCTCGATGAAGAGTCTCGTAAGTTGACAACGATTACCACACACAAAGGTCTGTTTCAATACCAACGCCTAAACTTTGGGTTTAAAAACTGCACCCTCAGTTTTTCAGAGAGTCATGGATCAGGTGATGGCAAGGATACCTGGAGTGATCGTCTATTTGGACGATATCCTGATCTCTGGTTCGTCAGTGAAAGAGCACGACGAACGTGTCGAGACGGCGTGCAAGCAATTGGAAGAATGTGGACTCAAGCTACAACTACCAAAGTGTACGTTTCGACGAAAATCGGTTGTCTATTTAGGTCAAATCGTCGATGCCAATGGAATTCGACCTGATCCAAAGAAACTCGAAGCCATTCGAACGATGCGACAGCCGACGACGGTCCGGGACGTTCGAACATTGCTGGGGATGATCAATTATTACGGTAAATACATTCCGAAGATGCACGAGCTCAAACGGCCATTGGAACAACTCACCGTCAAAGATGTGGAATTCAAGTGGGGTCCGGAGCAACGACAAGCCTTCAAGCGAACCAAGGAAATTCTCTCGGGAAGTCTCGTCAATGCTCATTACGACCCGAAACAGCAACTCATCGTCGCCGCAGATGCTTCCCCAACGGGAATGGGTGGCACCTTGATGCAGCGATACGATGACGGATCGATCCGCACGGTGTTCCACATGTCAAAGGCCTTCACAGAGGTGCAACAACGATACAGTCAAATCGAACGCGAGGCATTGGCGTTGATTTTGGCCGTCGAACGCTTTCGCAAGTTTGTTTTTGGTCGTCATTTTGTCTTGCAGACCGATCATCGGCCGCTTCTGGCGCTGTTCAAGACCGAGAATACAAAGGGTCTCGATGCACGGACCACCAACCGACTTGCGAGATGGGCTCTTCGACTGTTGGGTTTCGATTTTGAAATTGAGTACGTGAATACGAATGCCTTCGGATACGCCGATGCGCTGTCGCGACTAATCGAAGACCGCAAATCGAATGTTGATGAGGACATGGAAGAAGTCATTGGAGCTTTCATGGTGGAAGAGGAGGAGTTACGAGCGATGTCTACTGAAGCGGGAACTGCGATTCACAGGTCAGGTAGTGGAGAGATTCAGTCAGCTACTTTCAGTGACCCAACGTTCAATCTGCTGCTGAAGAAAGTGCAGAGCAAATGGGAAGATTCAGATCGTGAATGCCCGTTGATTGGACCTTATTGGACGAAACGTGCGCAGCTCTACGCCGTCAATGGAGTTGTTATGTGGCAGAACCGAATCGTCGTCCCTCCGCAGCTTCGACAACGCGTTCTGGAACTGATTCACGATGGACATCCGGGAATTCGCAAAGCCAAACAATTCGCCCGACAATACGCTTATTGGCCGGGAATGAACGATGCAATCGAGGAGACCGTCCGAACGTGCGAAGCATGTGCGTCTGTGGCAGCTGCTCCGCTCAAAGCAACTCTGAAGCCTTGGCCAACGACTACTGAACCTTGGGAGCGCATCCACATCGACTTTGGTGGGCCAATAAATGCATGGTATTTTCTGGTCATCGTCGACGCACACACCAACTTCATCATCGCCGAGAAGACCAAGACGATTTCTGCAGCGAAGACGGTGGATATTCTCAAACGTTTGTTCTTTCTCCGTGGTCCTCCTTCCACAATTGTTTCTGATAATGGTACTCAATTTACTTCCTCTCTGTTCTCTGATTTGTGTCTGTCATTTGGTATCACTCATTTGTTCTCTCATCCCTACCATCCACAATCTAATGGACGAGCTGAGCGAGCAGTAGGGCTGGTTAAGGCAAGATTGGCTAAGGGTTCTGAAGGAATCGCGGGTTTGTCTCGAGCGACCTTCTCGCTGAACTACTATCCGTCGGATACTCTACCAAACGACGAGAGTCCCGCTGCTGCTTTCTTCCGGGGGCGAATCCGAACTCCTATGGATTCCCTGTTTCAAATGGACTACCAACCGACAACGTCCGAAGCTGAACCGAAGACTGATGGTTCATCAAAAGTCGCCAAACGATTCGACAAACATCACGGCGCACGAGATCGTCACTTCACGCTACACGAAGAAGTCTACGTGCAACTCAATCCGAAGACACGTATCACTGGTCGTATTGTCAAGTTCGATGGTAACCGATTGGCCCATGTTTCTACCGATCGCGGCATTCTCAAACGCCACTTCAACCAGCTCCACAAGTGCCATCGACCGCCCAACGGCGATCCTCGACAAGCTCGCGAGACTGGAAGTTCCTGAGGTGAGAGGCTGCACCGCTGCTGCTCCTGCTCGCCATTCTCGATCTCTCTCTCGCCGGGTCGTGGATTGTTAATTGTTAAGTGTTAAGTTTTGTTTGTCCATTTTTGTTTCCTGTTGTTATAGCCACCAGCTATTGAGGGAGGAATGTTCGGGGCTGTAAATGATGTCTCTTACTCCTGTTGGGTCCTAGCCCGATCACTTCGCTGGGTTCCGATGGGACAGCCGCTCGCTGTTGGTGGTAAAAAAACACAAGGTTGTTACTGTTGTTGATTTTTATTGTATCCAAATAAACTTGTTCTTGGTCAGTCTCCGTCAAGACTGAACAGCAACGATAAATTAATGCCGAAAACTTTTTCGTGTCGTATTTACAAGCTGTTGTGTCTCGAGCGGAAACAGAACGCCAAGGCGTCCGCGGATCAGAAAGCGGGCGAGTGGCCGTTGTTCGTTAGTTTTGTTTTGCTCCTGTAGTACGCGCGTGTGACCGCGAATAAAGACGTTAGGTTTAACCGTCGAACTTAACAGAAGCTAACGCATTGCAAATTCTTTTTACAGCGTGTCCCAGCGAATTTCCAATATTTGAAGGGCTTATCATTTTCTCCATAGCCAACCGATTTTGATGCGCTTTTTTGTGTCCGATCGCAAATTTTATGTGATTTTGGGCTCTTTCCTATTTAACCCCCCATCCGACCGCTCGCTCAAATTTTTTTCGTATGCAAATTTGCTCGCGTTTAATTTAGTCCCGCGTTCGATTCCTGTTGCTCGCATTTTATTTTTCGTTGGTTGTGAGCGGTTGAAATTAATTTGTTTTGTTTGCCGATGAATACGGTTCTCTTAACAAACCAAAAAATTTCCCTCAAGCGATCTGCTACCGCCACTTGTTCACATTTCCGCTTAACTAAACGCCAAGCTACCAACCCACGCCAGACCAACCCCCGGTTAGTCTCCGCCAGAGATGTGGCGTTGGCGGCGCAGCCGGTTGCAACTTGGAATTGTGCGGTGGAAAAAGCGGTGAGATTTGCGAGTCGAAAAAAATTTGAGCGAGCGGTCGGATGGGTGCGTTAAATAGGAAAGATCCCGATTTTGTTTCATGCCAACGGATCTTTAAATTTTAATTTGGTAGGTGCCGTAAATTTGATTTTGGCGAAATGAACGCTTTTTTCCGCTCACTATTCCTCACTCTTTTTCCGCCCGCTTTTTTCACGATTTGGTCAAGACAAAAATGTTGAATTTTCATTCAAATCTCAACACTCAGGCCGTCAGACGAGAGGAATGGAGTGGTTATTCTCGAAGCCTGTGTTTCATTCTGTTATTGTAGTTCAATCGAACTTCTTACCAAATGGAGTTTCGATCACTCCAGTATCGAAAATTTTGATTGTTCACTTGGCTATGCATTTCAAAGTAAGCTTCATCGCTGAATATGAGATTTTTTAAGAAGTCTGTTTTCCTCGATGAGTCCAAGGCAATGAATCGCATACTCTATACGAATTTGAGGAGTTTCGGAGGGAATTTCATGCAGAAGACGCATTTTTTATGAATGGAATTTTTGAGCCTGAACAAAGAAGAATGAAAAAACAAAAACTGGGGTACCTGTAGAATTCTGTGTACTGCACTCTTTGAGTCGTTGTCGAAAAGATTTGCGATTTCACGAACTGATCGATTGATGTCTTCTTGAACAGCGCATAGAACGTTCAAAACGATGTCAGTCAAACCCTGATTAACTGAACAGCAATTTGAGAAACGTTTTATGAAACAAACCCTCCCACTTCTTTCTTTTTTCGCCACAAATGTCCACGTTCAAGCAATTGCTTCATCCACAGATTGAACATGCTTTTCGATGGCACAGCAGCATGACGAGTTAATTGAAAATGTTACGAAAATTGTCGTTGAACGGTAGTCGGACTTTTGATTTGAGCGTACAACGCTTTTTCTTGAGCCGAGCACTCCATTTGACAAGAAAAAGGAAAAAAAGCGTTCATTTTGCCAAAATCAATTTACGGCGCCTACCAAAATAAATTTAAAGATCTGTTAGCATGAAACAAAATGGCATAAAATTTGCGATCGGGCACAAAAAGCGCATCAAAATCGGTTGGTTATGAAGAAAGTTATAAGCCTTTCAAATGTTTGAAATTCGCTGGGACACCCTGTAAATCCACTGAAGCTCCAATATCGAATGCAACTGCAATGTTCACCAATTTTACTTCCGTTCTTCGCGAAAATTTGTTCAGCTTGTATACATAGTCTTTGACGTTTCATTTCTTTGCAAGTTGATTCTTCTAGACATTCCGAAAAACGAGACGACAAGTTTATTTTACTCAACAGACAAATTTGAAAACAACGAGCTTCTCGGTTTGCGAATTTTTGGGACACTCACTTTAAAATCTCTAACCTTTTATTCGCCGTCTATTCATTACTTTAAATCGCATGATCGCCAGCAATGACCTAAACAAATCGAAATTGATCATTACAAAAAATTGACTCGATCCAAACCTTACCCCGAAAACATCACTTGCTTCAGGGGTGGGAAAGCAGCCTTAGTGCCAATGCGTCGATTAGCCCCTGGAACACCCATCGGATCCATGGCGACGAATAGGGGCGGCGGTTAGCGGATTTTCTTCCGCTGCGTTTTAATCAGCCGCATCGATATGCGCATTCGGAATTTTTTTATAGACCACACTTATCGCGACATTCTTGAGTTTAACTCATTAACTGTGTTTCAGAAATGGCTTCCACTTCGAACGATTCGACCGTAGCGATTTGGTGCATCGATGACTACATCAAACGCTATCAGCAGGCGTCCGTCGGTGATTGGTGGATCAGCGAAGTCTTCGCCTTTGATCATCCGCAATTCGGAATTATCAAGTTCTTTTTGCGGTTCATGCCCAAAAACGGTTGCGAGGCATCGGATGCGTTCATTGACATGCAGGTCATTAATCCTCCCGTCAAATCGTCAATCTCTATAAAATGCAAGGCGTGGATCGAAACGCACGACAAAAGACGTTATGAAACCCTAGGTAAGTTTACAAGTCTACTGTTTATGAATTTCGTTCTTTAGGCGTCAATCGTCCTGTCCAAATTAACTCGGAGAGAAAGTTTTGGCGTTCGCTTTTACCGGCACGAGAAAAAAGCAAACTGATTCGATCGCAAACAATCTTTGTGTGCTTGCGTTCACAATATCCGGTGAAAACAGCCGGTGCAATTTCCTATCCGAACTCATTGCATTGTTGGTCAATTCCCGTCTTGGCCCGTCAATTCGCCGACGTCGAAACGGGGACACCATGGGAAAGCGAAGAGTTCACGATTCCCCCAATTCCAAGACGTCAAATTTGTGATAGTTTTCTATCCGCGCGGCGACGGTGGCAAACACCGAAATTATTGTGCTCTTGAACTCAAACTAAAACACGTTTGGTGCTCATTCCAAATTAACTATCCAATTCGAACTTTGGTTGGGAAACCCGGATCGCCGGCTGCGCAAAATTTGTAAGTTTCTTTTTTTCATTCTAGTTTTTTCGGTTTCAGCATTCAATCATGTTTTTTTGAATGGTTTGCCTGATGGTATTTCGCACTACGAAACGCTAAGCCGACTTGAGGAATTCATTGTCGAAGGCCCGTTTAACATCTATTGCAACATCTGTCCAATCACCGCCGTCGTAGCGCCTACGCGTGAACCGATTTTCGATCAGCGGTTCGCATCCTTTTTCAACAATCCCTTCTTCTCGGATGCTGAAATTCACGTCGACAACAAGATTTTCAAGGTTGATATTTATTTGCTTTATTCACACCCAAGTTTCACTTTTAGATTTCTAGAGCAATTGTTTCTGGCAGCTCTCCAATCTTTCGCGCAATGTTCGACAAGAAAATCAAAGAACAAACGAGCGGAGTGGTTAGAATCGACCGTTTTGAAGTTGCAATGGTCGAAAAGATGCTCATTTACATCTACGAGAACAAGGTTGACAATCTGAACGACATTGCCGCTGAACTTTTGCCCGTTGCCGACTACTACCAAATCGACAATCTTGTGGTGCGTTTCTCCGCTTTTGTCTTCTTACATTCTATTTTCCAGAAAATTTGCGTCGACTCGATCGTTAACAATTTGACCACCAAAAACGTGCTCTCGGTCCTCCAACTGGCTTTCGATCGTCCGCATCTCATAGAGTTCCGCGTCTACGTAATGAACTTCACTAACGCTAATTACAATGAAATACGCCAACTCGATGGCTTTGAAGAGTTTTTCGACGCCCAACCTGAAATTGCCAACCAATGACTCGACATTTTCCCTTTTATCCGTTAAAATTCTAAATCAACACTTTTTACTACAACCGAAACCCATGTAATGAAGTCGGTATTCATAATTTCTCTCCTTTTTGTACATTGCCGCTCAATCGAATCGAATGTCAGCTCTTCAATATCTCGTAATTTTAGAATCAACTGCTCGATTTGTAAACTGGTTTTAACTCTTGAATTCATTGCAGTAAATAAATAACAAAAACAATAAGAAGCAATGGGAAAACTGAACGACATTTCTTAGAAGTGTCCAGATTTTTGCTCGTTCGCTACTGTATAAACGCAACTTTCGATGTACCTTTTTCATTTTGATGCTAAGAACTACTCTTTGAGCGTTTGCATTTCCAATAATTGTCTTAAAGCAAGTTCAGTAGTTGTTCTTTGAATAGAGAAATTGAGTTCAAGTGCATTGTGTGTGTCCGATTTAGAAGATGCAAATGTCGGAGATGTAAATGGTTGACTTTGTGATTTGTCGTTGGCAAATTGCTTTTCTAGCTCATTTAATCAGTATAATTTGTTGTGAGATGGAATACAAAGTAAACAATAAAAACACATAATTTTACCTATTTTTGTGAATCTGTTGGAGAGCTTGAGATTGAACTCGAAGGAATGCTCGTCAATGACGTAGTGGACCTGGAATTTGAAATAATAGTTCAAATTTTGACTGAAAAGCACTTACAAATGTTGAATTTACTAAGGGCTTAATAGAACTTCAATTTGTGTAAAACGCCGGTGCTTTGGAATCCACTTAACATTTGTTTCGCTTGTAATACCTGTCGTTCATTCTTCAGGTTATAAATCGACGGATTTGCGCGAACATATTCGATCAACTTGATATAAGGTAAGGACTCTTTATTTTCTATCAAAAACAAACGGTACAAACCACATCGATCTCCAACAATAGGAATCGAAAACTTTCCGCCAAATTATTTGAAATCGAGTTTTTGAAGGTGAAGCAATAAATTTACTGGCTACAATGCAACAGCAGTTTCCAGTTTCCGTTTTCATTGAAAACATCTCAATGCGCAACCTCTATTTACAATTTCGTTTTACTGTTGCATTACATACATGTGTCAGATATGTGTGTAAACTACAGGGTGGGCCAAAATGAACTCCCGTCGGTTTTTTGCGAATAACTTTTTTGTCGATGATTTTTTTGAACAAGTTATACATTTTCTTGGTCCCTATAGTCCCCATTCTCATATGAAAACAAAGTTAAAATTTTGAAAATTTGAAAAAATTTCACTTTACCCCTCTTTGGTCCAATGTTGTCGATCTTGATCATGTGCGGTTTTCTTTGTTTTCGTCTGCAATGAGTTACACGGTCGTTCAAAAAGCTGCATTTTTGCGAATTTTCATCGAAGAACATTATGATTATTGGAAGTTTCAAAGTCGAGTTTGTCGCGAAGTTCAAAATGGTCAAGCTCGAGTTCCCGATATGAAAACAATCAAATCATGGGATGAAATGCTTCGGACTACGGGAAATCTTCATGGACAAAAAGGAAAGAACAAACCAAAGTGCGTTAACAAACTCACTTTTCAAATTTTGATTTGCTCGTCTTTTTAAGACAAGTTCGTTCTGAAGAGGCAATTGCTGATGTTCGAGATGCTTTCACTGCCAATCCACATCTTTCCACTCGCCGCAATCCTTTCGTTCAAAGCACCAATGATAACGAAGAAACGGACGTTTCAACTTCTTCGATGTCGCGAATGACTTTACGAAGAATTCTGAAAGATGATTTAAAGTTTCGTCCTTATCATCTTCAAATAGCGCACGCACTCAACGAACCCGACTATGATGCACGAATCGATTTTGCTCGAGGTGAATTGGAGCGACAAACGGCAGATCCCGCTCGTCTGTCAAACCTCGTGTTTACAGACGAGGCCCACTTTCATCTCGATGGGGGAGTGAATCGGCAAGATTGGATCATGTGGGCGGATGAAAACCCGCATTGGTTCGATGTTCGTCGACTTCATCCTCTCAAGTTGTCTGTGTGGATGGGCGTTGGCGTTGAAGGAGTCGTTGGGCCCTTTTTTTGGGAACCGGAAGGTACCGAAAGAGGAATTAATGCCTAATGGATGCAACGAACGCTCGAAAATTTGGTGGTTCCAGAGTTGCAAACTTGGCCAAATTTCGATGACCTTGTTTTTCAACAAGACGGTGCTCCACCGCATATTGGAAATAACGTTCTTGCAGTGCTTGATCGTTTTTTTCCAAATCGATGAATAGCCCGGGGAACCCGACAACACCCGGCTCCTGTTGCGTGGCCTCCTCGGAGTCCCGACCTCACTTGGATGGATTATTCCATTTGGGGGTTCATGAAGAGCCGGATATTCCACCGAGATCAGCCGCCAGTCACTCTTGAGGAACTGAGAGCAGCAATCGTGGAAGTTGCCAACGACCTTCGGCAAAATCGTGAAATGAGAGAACGAATTGCGGCCAGTTTTCCTCGTCGTCTTCATCAATGCTTGGAGCGTGAAGGCGGCCAAGTGGAAATCCGTTAATCATTTGTTTTGTTGTTAATTTGTTAATTAAACGCTTCAATTTCAAACATTCAAAACTGTTTTAAACTGATCGACAACATTGGACCAAAGAGGGGGGTAAAGTGAAATTTTTTCAAATTTTCAAAATTTTAACTTTGTTTTCATTTGAGAATGGGGACTATAGGGACCAAGAAAATGTATAACTTGTTCAGAAAAAAAATCATCGACAAAAAAGTTCGCAAAAAACCGACGGGAGTTCATTTTGGCCCACCCTGTACAGCGCGAATGACCAACAACAGTGACACTTTCTCTGAGATCATTTTTAGATTGGGAGATCGACTAGGCGTCCAAACCCGGAATCATTATTTTCCTGGTGCGTAGCAATTAAGTTTCATGAGACCTTTTTGAGGACTAGTTCGCATCGGAAATGTAACCAACGCTCATTTAATTTTTGGATGATTATGCATGTTGTGTTGAAAACAAAGTTGAATTTTAATTAATTAAAAACAACCAAAAGCATTTTTCTCACACTTCCACTTACCGTCTATTGTTCTCAATCGACCAACGAAAACAAGCGCGGTAAACACGCGTCGATAGTCGTAAAGATGAGCACGATGTTATGTCAACGAAATCAACGTTCGTTGTTGTTTCGAATGTATTGCCATTGTCGTTGAAATCGTTTGACGAAGAATAACGTGTCGTATGACTTTTGGTCGAACAGCAACCTCGTGGTTCGAGAATGCATGAAAACATCCGCCTTTTATAAGATGGTCTACAACTCACGAGTCTGCTCAGTCATTTCGAAGTCGAATTGATTAAAGTAGCCGTCGACAAGTTTTCTTTTAGGTTGCTGACTCGTGCTTATCTGACGATTTCTTTGTCACTCATTTACGAATACCAATATCTTCTAATCACAATCTTGTTGTTAATCTTGTTCCTTTTCCAAGTGCACGTAAACGACAAAACAAACGAGCGCGTGATCAGTCTGCGCAAGTGTTGTTAGTTGGAAAGAAGAAGCCGAAGCTCGTAAATTTGATTGAATTTATTGTCTTCAGTTTAATCAGCAAAATACTGATGGCTAAATTCAGTCGCCTGTAGAAGTTGAATGTTCTTTTACGCTCAATCACGCGGTTGCCCTTCAAGACGTAGAAGTGTAATGTCCGTTGAGTACAAACGTTAAACGAGTTTTTGCAAATAAAAGCGATTGTTTTCGATTATGATAATTTAAACCGAAGCATCGTGAAGTGTACGGTAACTCCACGTTGTAACTCACGTCGTTTAACTGATTACGGTGCTCATCAGGAAGTCGTCTATTACGTGATTTGGGGTGCTCTATCGATACCAATTAGCACACGAAACGAGTTTTGTTTGAGTGCGATCCATCGAATAAGCCTCGTGATTGGCGTCATTAAAAGTCGAACTGCAGACGCTCTAAGGAAACGAAGGGCGGGGGCTTGTCCCGAGGAAGCCCCAAAAGTCTTTAATTTGCTCTCATCGTGTATCACAAAAAGACATTTAAAAGCGAAAGCGCAACATTTTACTTCATAATCGAACTTGTTGCGACAATTTTTTTGTATTCGACAGTCACGAGTGTTGAAGTCCTCATTTTGTCGATTACTGTCATTTTCTTCGTTTGTCTACGCGTTCCGAACGGATACCCTCAAAACAATTTGAGTGCTTTTTAGTCGAAACCGAAGAAGTAAAGAAACCGATCCATCATTGCGATCGCAACCACAGACACGTCAAAATAAACGCTCGTTTAGCCCCCGAAGCCTTCAAACGCACATTTTTTGATTGAGAGATGGGTTTCCAAGACCTTACGTTTATCGACGAAATGGAACTGATTGTAAGTGAATTGTGTTTGTTGCTCAAAATCACAACTATCGGGCGCTAGTTAAGAGACAAGGTAGTCAGTTGACTTGATTTCATTCTTACTTTTCGTTTTGCTATTGACAAAAATGGGACATTTAGAGAGGTTGAACGAGACGGTAAGTTTTTGGCACAACAATCGACCTGATTCGTAATCTTGATTCGGAGATTATCGACTTTCTTTGCGGGTCGATTACAAAAACCGGATACTGATCAGTGAGATTGGGGGAGTTGGGGCACGTGGTTTTCGATGATTGATCGAATCGGCGTATTACAAACCACATGCAGATTACGAAGCTATAAGTTGAGATAGAGAAGCGCTAGATTAACCAGTGGGTCAAATAGTTGCTATCGAGGTTATTAGTCAAATTGAAAGCAGCAAAATGGTCGTAGCAAGTAATTGTCCTTTACAGCGCTATGCCATGGATTCGTATATTTCCGATGTGGCTCAGGGTCCATCGCACACGACTATCATCTTCAGTTTGACCGAGGAGCCGGGAGCATTGGCCGAAACGTTAAGGATCTTCAAGGTCTGACTTGCGTTGCAAACAAATTCGATTGGCAACATTTTCAGCAAAAACGCGTCAATCTCACGCACATCGAATCTCGACCGTCGAAGACTCATGAAGGCTGCTACGAGATCATGGTCGAATGCGCGGAGACTGCGGATCGAAATCGCGTGGAAGAGATTATCAACTTGTTTAAACAACGTGCCGAACATATTCGAGTTCACGATTTCAACGCTCATGACAAGCAAAACAAAGCTTCTGTGCCGTGGTTCCCAGTTAAGATTACGGTAAGTTGAAGAGAAAATTTGGTTAATGATAAGAGTGTTTAGGACATTGATCAATTCGCTAACCGAGTTCTAAGTTACGGCGCTGAATTGGATTCCGATCATCCGGTAAGAAATCCGGATGTTTACACTTGATTCCAAATGTTTCAGGGTTTCACAGACGAAGTTTATCGTGCACGACGAAAAGAATTTGCCGACATTGCCGCCAATTACAAGATGTAGGTTCACTTTCAAACATCAATACAAGATGATGAATTTCAGGGGCGAAAAGATCCCACGAATTGAATACACCGAACAGGAAATCGCTACATGGCGTGCCGTCTACACGAAGCTCACTCAGTTGTATCCAACACATGCCTGTCGTGAATTCAATTACATTTTCCCGCTTCTGCAACAAAACTGCAACTACTCACCGAACGCCATTCCACAACTTCAAGACGTTTCCGACTTTTTAAAAGGTCTAAAGACCTTTTGATCGATTGCTGATTGGTTGTTTTCAGATTGCACGGGATTCATCCTTCGACCAGTCGCCGGACTTTTGAGTTCTCGCGATTTTTTGGCTGGTTTAGCTTTTCGCGTTTTCCATTCCACTCAGTACATTCGCCATCATCAGAACTTCGAGTACACACCGGAACCGTGAGTTAAAGTACATTTTTTTCAATACGAATTTGCAGTGACATTTGTCACGAACTTCTCGGTCATGCACCGCTGTTTGCTGATCCCGATTTCGCTCAGTTCTCTCAAGAAATCGGTTTGGCTTCGCTGGGTGCAAGTGATGAGATGATCGAGAAGCTAGCTACTGTAAGACATTCATTCATTGGGCCATTTAATCTCTCTGTTTTAGTTGTATTGGTTCACAGTCGAGTACGGAGTTTGCAAACAAAACAATGAGATCAAAGCCTATGGTGCCGGTTTGTTGAGCTCGTTCGGCGAACTGGAATACTGTTTGACTGATAAGCCTGAAATCTGCTCGTTTGATCCATCGATTACGTCAATCACCAAATACCCGATCACCTCTTTCCAACCCAAATATTTTGTTGCCGAATCGTTTGCTGATGCCAAGAACAAATTGACGTAAGATTGCGAAAAGAATGGCAATTTATCGTGTATTTCAGTACGTGGGCATCGACAATTCCACGACCTTTCCAAGTCCGCTACAATCCCTATACTCAACGGGTCGAAATCTTGGACAGTGTGCCGGCAATCAAAACATTGGCAAGTGACATCAAATGTAAGAACAAGCATCCAAGAGCTCTGATCAAATTCTTTTTTTAGCATCAATTGCCACCTTGGAAGAAGCGTTGTCCAAAATCCAAGTCTAATCAGCACCATCAATTACTCAAAAATTAACGTATCTGCATGCAAAACGACTAGTACACTTTAGATTGTATATTCGTATTTAATAAACCATTAAAATGAAGGTCGAATGAAGACTTTAGTGCCAGCTCTGTTCTAAGCAAAACAGTCCAAAAGTTCCCTTTTACTGTTAAGCACATTTGCACCTTTTTTTGGACTATGAACCGTGAACTTCTCTTGCCAAAACGATCTTCATAACGCTGAGTAGCCATCTGTTGCTTTTTCGTTTCTGTGATTTCAAGGGAAGTTTATTCGATTAGTCAACAACTGTTCCGAGTTCGACGTTCATGTGCTCGTAGTCAAGAAACAAACAAAATTTGTCAAAAAGACCTAATATCCAACTCGTCGTACTCGTGTAACTCGCTGTCGGAATTGAGTAGATCTTCGTGTAGCAAAACCCCGTTTCTGGATCGTGAAAAAATTCGTTAATCAATTCATTGGACGAAACTAAAATCGTTCGGTTTCCAATTCGTATCGTCATATCCAACTTTGTGGAGTTGCATGGCGCCGTCAATACTTCTTTAGAGGATGATTGGAATATAACACGACGTTGGAGCAAGGAGCTTAGCTGATAAGCAGGAATCTGGAGCTTGGAGTCAAAGCTAAAAGTTATCTTTACATCCAGATTAGATTCTTCAGAAGAGTACACTTACGATCTGATTGAAATAAACTTGGTCCCTGATCTGAATTGATTCCGCTTTCAATAGCCAGTGATTTGGATAAACGATTGAATGTGCAGTCCATTGATTTCCATGGCAATACGATGTGTTTGCTTTTTCTCCATATATCAACCATCCGTTCAATACGTCCGTTGGAACGACGCTGAGAACCGGACGATCGATTTTTTTCTGTTCGTACAGCTGATACGCGAATCCATTTTTACTGGGTGCTATGCCAAGAACGGCGCTATGGGTGTTTACAAATCTAAACATCCGCTAACTCTCTTGTATGTTCGCTTTACCTAATGTCAAAATAAAACAAATCAACAAATCGAAAGCTTCCAAATTTTTTGCCAAATGAGTTTTGGATCACGTCTTTGACCCAAATGCCTTCGAACGGACGGTAATGAGCTGATCGGTAGTTCCATTTCTCGAATGGTTTAACGATCTCGTAAGTCGACGACTCGTTGGGGTTGTAATTAGCTACGTAAGAATTACCGCAATACAATCGACGATTCGTTGGACTTAAGTCGGGATCACAGCCAACAGGACAATAAGTGTAATAGAACGCATTTTCACATACTTAGTTTATTTACACAATGATTTCGACTCACGCTCTCGACAATATCTTGGACAATTGGTTTGGCGTATTCCGCAATTTTGATCAACAAAAAGAACCTCACCAACGAAGATGTTTATCGTTGCAATGGTGACATGTTGTTTGGGAGTTCCTGAAACGAGATCGACGTACACTAAAATCGAATAACCTTTTGTCTATGGCTCAAGAACGTACTGCCTAGATAAAGTTCTAAAATGACTGGATTCTGTTCAGCTTGATAGGCAGAAACCAAGAGAAACAAAATGACGTGGAAAACAAGAAACGCATTTTGATTCGTCAAAAAACTCTGGAGACCTTGTTCATTTTCTTGCTCATTGCCACGAGTCGACTAATCACTCTTAAAGTACTTATCGTGAAGTTGACAATGCGAAGCGATTCTTTTTTTCCGACTGATTACGTTGTTGAACATTTTTCGAATTCGTTGTCGTGTTTGGTATCGCTGTTTCGATACAAAAAATATGTTGACAAGTTTATTTCAATTGCAGTTTTTGTTTAAAAATGACGAGCAAAACGACAATTCAATTATGTATTGGCATTAGTTTATGGTCATGAACTTTGAATATACTAGTAATTGTGTTAAGTACGTTTGGTGGTTCGAAAAATTGTACAAACACTAAGTGATCACTAAACCTAATGTCTGATGTTCGCTTAGACTAGTCACTTTTCGGTCAAATGAGTTGTTTTGCATCGAATGAAACCGCCGAACTTAAATTTGCAGATGACTTGGAGATTACTATTCATGCAAAAAGTAAGTCCTTAGTGTCAATTGTCTTAGCTTCTTGTAGACGTCTATTTCTATTGGAACACCTTCTTTTCTTTCATATCCATGCTCTTGAACGCTCTTATTTGTGTTGTAATTATTCGAAATCCGAATCCGTTGATTAAGATCAAGCCGATGCTTTTGGCTAACTCGATAAACAACTTTTTGTTTGCCGGATCCTACTTTTTCTTCGGCCGAGTAGGTTGACGTCTCTACGACTATAATCATTTGGTTTAGTACTTCTTCATTGGCTATAAATACATTATCATCGTATACATGGGGTTCATTAAACTCGAGAACCCAACTCTGATGTTTCTCACAAACTTTACGGATTTCATCTTGAGTATGGCAAGTTGGGTTATGTCCGTTACTCAGTTTGTTTATCGGTATTTCATTGTAAAGAAGTAAGTTAAATGCAAAATAACATGTATCTTAAATTTTAGCAACAAACAACCTCACCCGTTTTACTTTATAACTTTTTCTCTCTTCCTACTTGGATTGCATCTCTTAGCGGCAGCAGACATCAATTCTAATGAACGTTTGGACGAACATATTCACAGGTCAAGAGAAATACTTCAGTATTACGGTTTCAATGTCCAGTCGAGTCGTTACGTCAAAGTATCTCTGACTTCAATTCAGAACAACCATTCTCTTTAGATGTTAAACGAAAGTAACAAATACTGCGATATGCTATATATAGTGTTGATAATCTTTGATTTTCTTCTGATGATGTATTGTGCGATTAAAATCAGACGACTTCTTTGTCGATCAACTGCAATGAAATCAGCGGCTACGCGACTATTGAATCAGTCAATGAACAGAACAATTATTGCTATGGTCTGTTACTTTGTGTATTTCATTACTTTTGTGGCGTTTCAGGGCATCGTACCGACCATTTTGAACATTTTCCTGACGCTAGCGTTTCCCCTTCTCATTAATCGATGTCAATCGAATGCGGTCCTTTCGCTTCTGCTCTTGACTTGTTTCCTTTTCGCATCTTCATTGCATGCGTGCGTTTCAATTGCGTTCATTCGCTTCTACAGAGACGCCTTTCTCACACTCATCACTTTTGGATTGTACAAGAAACCGAAACACACCAAAAAAGTTCTACCACTGAACATTGGGCAACCTCGTTACTAACATTCTTATTACGATAAAAAGATTAAATAATTGATGAGTTGTATGAAACGTTTCCACGTTACCGTATTGAACCAAATGCACTCTAAATTTCGTCGTCTCAGCTAATTGACTCGGAGGATGTCCGCTTTCAATTAGAAGTTTTAATTGTGGAGCTCGAGCAAAATCTCCATGAGGAGTAACATAATCAAAGATGACACGTCATTGCGGTAGTTTGGTTTCTGATGTAGCAGTAAGTTGAACTCTACGCGTCCAACTTCGCTGGTACAAATTCTGCAAGCCAATAGAGAATTAGTGACATTGTTTCTTGTCGTCACTACAAATGAAGAGAATTGAAAGCTCAGTAACCAAACCAAGTTTATTGTTTGACGAACAAAAGGCACAAAAAAGTTTTAAACTTGAGATCGCAAACTCAAAACTCATTCTAATCGTATAGTCGTTGGAAGAAGACATGTGACCGACTTTGTCAATAAAAACAATTGAAATCATGAATCTAACAGATTCGAACGCTTAACTTCAGTCGTCAATAAGATGACCGCACAGGTTGTTTCAAGGTAAAATTTTGTCCAAAAGCCACGATCGACTTCAATTACTAGTAATTTCTCTTCAAAGCAACAAATCCACTTGTGTTCTTAGGCTCCAGTTCAGCGATAGGCCAATTCAGGGCCCTGAACTTTGCAATCAACGATGTCAACGTCGCAATCCACGGACATAATCGAAGCGTCTTGAAATCAACTAACAGTCAGAATTCTAACCTTCGCTAGTTGCAGAAAATAAAAAGTCTTCGTTCAATGCAAATGTTTCAACAAGTAACATTCATGTGGTCTGTGGTTCATTGGAAGATGAACGAGTTTTGGAGTTGATGGCCAACGAAACAGTCGAGAAGTTTGGCGCGGAAACTTAAGAAAAATCTGGAGATATGAGTCCAACTTCAACGCCAACTTTCGACTAAATAATGAATGTAAATTTGAGAGCGCGAGTTGACCACAAATTTTAATTCGATCATCAGTTGAGATTCGTGCTTCTGACTCAACGATCAGTTTTACATCTAATCCGAAAGCTCAATCGTAAATGTGAGTAGTGTTTCGGTTCACAAACCACTTTTCTGCGGCTACTTCTATTCGACTTCAAAAGGTGCCCTCAAACATTACATCAAGTGGATGAGCTTAAAGATGGTGAGAAGTGGAGTTTGTGTTTATTGTGTTCAGTGAGTTTCGATCGTGAGTTACGCGCTTATTCGTTTAGATCAAGTTGTATGAGCACTTCGTTTATGGGTTTCGTACGCTCCGCGATGCCAATCGATTTGACGAGCGCCCACGAAAATCATTTGGTTTTAACACGCCGCTGAAAAGAAACACGAAAAGCCGTCGAAATCATCGAATTTCTCGCCCCAAATCGGCATCATTCACAACCGGCGCATAGTTCCGGTTGATGGAAGATTCACGAATGCAATCGTCATGCTCAACGGTTATCTGGAGTTGGTTTGCAAGTACACGACGAGATGACTCGTCTGTTGTGAACTCCACGAGAACAAAAAATGCTCCCAATTTTTAGACGCATTGTTGCAACAACCAATTAACACAAAGAACAACAATCTCGGATTTGACACAAAGTTTATGCTAGACTTTGATAATCGAATTCTCGCGACCAGTCACGTGCACAACCTCACCGGTTTGGATGTTCAAGTTTCTAGTTTTTGCAGTGGATTTGTTAAAATGACGGCAAAGAACGACACTTTGAAGAAGCTAATCGCCCGAAGCTTCTTTGGCGATTCCTTTCGAAATCGAATATCCGCTCATTATCGTAATGAAGTTGACGAGTGTACAGTAGGCTTTGAGAGCGTCAACGTTCAAAGGTTCTTAATTGGAGCGAACAATCCGCTACGCGAACTCCGCCAGTAAACAGCGGTAAAGACTTCCGCTGTTTACGTAACTAATCGCATAACCCGCAGCTGCAAAACACAAAATGACCGTCTGTTTGTAGTCCTCATTAGGGAATGGAAACATCTGATTGAGTTTCGATAGTTCCTGTGAGTGATGACAAACCTCTGTGTAGTCCTCTCCGGGTCTTTTGTGCTGCAGCACAAACCTTAACGTTACTAATTGAGACGCTGCACGCTTCTGATTTGCTCTTTGCTTCGTTCCGCGATTTGTGAAGCAGTGAAGTCGCTTTTTGTCTTCAACAGTCGGACGTTTGTTTGATCAAACAAAAAGATTGATCATTGAAATGGAGCAGCAGAAATCTTCATGCGTCAAAAGCAATTTCTGACTGATAACTCAAATAAAACCTTTCTACAGCAAGAGAGGACACGAAACGACGTTTGTTACACTGTCGACTTGAGAGCTCAATCATTGGTTTGGACTCTTGAAGTCGTGTACGGTCGTTAGCGATGTGTGCGCGAACGTGATCGATGGTTCGCCTAATCGAATTGCGACGAATGGGTGTGAGGGTGGATCGACGGATACAAGGGAACAACAATTAAGACGTAACAGTCAACAGCAAAACAATCTTTAAAGTCGAATTCAACGACATGCGCGCGAACAAAGTACGTTCGCTTTTACGGTAAGAAGTGATGTTGACGGGTTTGAAGAAGATTGCTTTTGACTTCGAAAGACGCGCAAACTTTATAGTTGATTCATTCGTGGCCGTGTAGTCTCACATTGTTAACGATCTTTAGTCATGATTAACAAAACTTTCTGTTGGCGGGCGTTCTCTTGGACTCTCGCCGCTCGAACGTCGTAAATTGGAATTCGCTTTCCAGATTTTCAATTTTGAACCTTCGTTCTTTTTCCCCATCTGGTCGCTTTTTTGTTTTCTTGTCTCGATCATTGCGCCGTGCGTGTTTTCTGCTTCGTTTCGAACACCAAACGCCGCGGCCGCACATTTGAACTCGACGGTCGAAGTTTTGGAAAAGAGCAGATTTTGTTCCTCCCGCTTTTTTCGGTTAACTCCCACGCCTGAAGTACAAAAAAGAGTTCCAGATAGACGACCAACCGTTTTTTTTGCGTGCAATTCCCTCGCCCGCTAAAAAACTCTCGTTCCAATCGAACGTTTTCTTAACGTGCGTTTTCGAAAATCGATTGCGCGACGCATTATCGAGAACGCGAGATACGAATCGGCCTCGACGTGACTACCAAAAGATCCAAAACACTAACGCGATCTCTTCTTTTCTACTTTACGCATTACCGTAAGGTTTTTTGACGTTCGAAAAATCTCGCCGACCTTCCGTCCACCGGGCTCACGGTGCAAACAAAACCGATCGAGCACGAAAAAAGGTTCCTAGAAAACAAAAACAGTTTTTATTGAATTTGGACTCGTTTCATTTTCTGCTCTCGATGTTTGAGCGTGCGGGTTGCGGTACGCAGAGCACAAACGCATCCAACTGTCCACCGTACGTCGCTCGATCGTTTCATCAAACTCCCTCACACAAAACTTTTTCAACAAGTTGGATTGCTTAACGTTTCGTGTGCGCGTGAAGATCGACGTGGCTGATCACCGTGATGTAACGAGAAAAAGCGCGACGACCCAAATTTCCAAAGCGCAAATTAGATGTGATCTCAAACGAAAAGAAGTCATGCGGGGTTCACAAATTGTCACCCCGTCGTTGATGTTTAATTCGCGAAAGTTGGGCGTGCGTGCGAATCTTCCGAAATGAACTCGTGGGTCACATTTTTTGCTCTTTCGAAGATCATTGGGTGCAAATTTTTACATCATTACGATAATCCTCTTCTTTCCTCTCCTCATTATTCCCAGCATCTTAATCCTAACCGTATGGTCAAATACAAAGCTTAATAGCTAAAAATAAAAACTCCAGTTGTCATGCGTCTAGTTTAGGGCCGCTCGGCGAAATTTGTTGCGGGCGACAATGAAGGGTTGATCGCCGACGTGAAGAGAAGACACTACTTGAAGTGTAGGGAAGGTCTATTTGGCAACAGATCGATTTGTTTGAGACCCCCGTGACTTATCAGATCGTAGTTGGAGTTTTGTATTCAAAAAATTTTAAGTTTATCTCGAGATCCGTGTTCAGATAAATGCCCATTAAGCATTCCGCCAGCACGAAGCTCGTGGTATCAATGTGATACATCTTGCCAGACCGCTTATCGCACGAATTTCGCACAAAATCCCAAAAAAACTCGTTTGCATGAAGAGCGTGTGCGTACGTGCGGTTCAACGGGTTCAACTTGCGAAATTCCGTTTGCCTTTCGAACCGCCGTCAGTCCACACGGATTTTGAACTTCTTTTTGTTTTAACGCAAACAGAAGGCTTTGTCGAATTCCGCGTCTTGACTTTCCACTGCGCGAATCAATTTTCCCCTTCTCCGTGCGCAACGTTTGCCAGTCCAAATGTACAGGACGATGTTTGATCGTTCGCGATGCGAGAAACGCGGCGCCCGTGTGCGTTTCTCTACACTTTGGAGTCTGCACGAAGAATTTTTCGAAGGCACTCTTTTTTTCGTTCCGCTTTTTTTGCGTCAGGTGGAAAGCCATGAAGCGGAGAGTCACAGTTCCAAATTGAATGTCCGATTTCTGTAGTTCGAAAGATCAAACATTGACTAATCTCTAGCGTTGCGGCGGGCGCACGACAAACGTTTGCGCCTTCCAAACATTCGCAACAAGTGATCAACCAACGTCGATGCGCAAAAAAGAATTGAACCCGTTGAACTTTTTTTACGAGCGCACTTCCCCCTTTTCCTTCCTCGTGCTCTGTTCTTTGGTTTTTATGTTAAAAGGCAGCGTGAGTTTGTCATCGTTTGCATCAAAGCCCAATTAGGAGAAGAGAGAGGACGACGCTGGCGCATTTTATTTGCGTAGCTTGTGATCTCGAATTAAAACGCTCAATCTTCCCGCCCTGAAAAAGGTTCAAATGAACGCCCGGCGCAAAATTGTAACTCTAAATTCCAGTTTACTCGCTACTTTGTGCCCATTGAGTTCGTTGTAGCCACAGAATTGAATTCCGCGTTTTCGTGACTTTTTGGAGCATCAAAAATCGGTCCATTTGTGCAATACGTTTTTTGGCACAAGGCGGGGCAAAAACTTAATTTGACTTTTGAGCGCGGATTACGGTCGTTGGGGATTGACGGCCGTGAGTGTAACAAATAAAACATGACTTTCAACAAACTTTCTGTTTTCATCCGCTTACTCTCGATGCCGCGTTTTGTATGGCAGATAAGCGGATTCACCGAAGTTTGCAAATCTCGAGAAAAACGGGAGAAACTACCAATTGGATTCGAATCACCGTAGCCATCGAAAAAGTGAAGGGAAAACCAGCGCCGCAGTAGTTCGTTGACTACTCTGAAACTTTGCTTTTTCGTTCGTAGTTTTTCGCGTTTGCATCAGATTAATAAGTTTATTGTCCTTCGAGCGTCAGATGACTCTCGTTGGTAGTACGCGTTTTTGTTGAAGGACACATGCTTATCAGCTTGTTCCATTTTTGTCGAGTTGATGACCATAAGCAGCGTACGCTCTCTGTCCCCAAAAGCACTACACGCATACTTCTTTTGCGTTTCCCGCCCCGAGCAGACATTGAAGCTTCATTACGAAGTTCAAGTTGGGCGGGACCCAAACGGTCATGTTCAATTTTTCGTTTTCTCGCTTTGGGTTTCAGTCTTCCAATCGATTATTGAGTTTCTGGCCACTTCGATCTTCATTTTGGCCATCTTGAAGGGGCGGGTGGGAGTTTGTGAAGGCGGGGCATGGAAATGGTCTTCTGGAGACTACGATTTTGTTTTATATTCGACAAAGATTGTACTATTACTTTTTTGTGGGGCGGGTTTTCGATTTTGCTCACCCGATCGTTTTCAGAAATGTCAATGGGAATAACGGCTCCCGGCTCTGTCGAATCAATGGAATCAACGCCGAGTACGAGTAACGAAAGTGTTCACGACAACTCCTCCGCTCACTCGCCCTCATCGGCAGGAACATGTCCAGGTAATTGTTGAGGATTCCGTTCGATTTTCACTTTTTGAATTTCAGTTTGTGGTGATTCAGCGTGGAACAGGTAATTCAAAGGATTTTTTCGTAGGAGTCGAAAAGCTTCTATTCTTTTCGATTGACATCTTTTCTGTCAATTGAACTTTAAGTCGATCAATAACACTTTATCGTTTAGACACTTTGGAGTCGTGAGTTGCAATGCATGGTGAGTTTTGTGTTTTGCTGACTGATCGGGAACTCAAAACTGCGCAAACACTTCAACAACCTCCTCGCGAGTTCCGGCGATTTTTCAATTAAAACAATTTTGTTACCGTAAACTTCCGATTCAAAAACTATGCAAGAAAGGCTTCTGCTTTGGGGAATGCACAAACGTTCGATCGTTAAAAATCTGTTCCCTACGTTTCTCCAGTTTGATTCGTTGCCTGTGTGCAACGTGTAGTATAGAGGTTGGTCGATGATGGCGAGTCGACTGATGAGAATAGACGTCCGATCAATTGCACTTGGAATCACGTGTTTCCGAAAGCGGAAACGAATGAAGTACAAGTCTACCGATCAATGATCGTGGGGGTGGGTGTTTGGGAAGTGGAATCGGTTTTCGAACATTCAAATACAAAAACTGAGTTTTGAGCTTCCGTCATCTTCAACTGTTTAACATCCGAAATAATCTCCGCTATCTTTCAGTGCTGCTTTTTTCCGCAGAACCGTAGCCCTTCGCAAGTCGTACATTTGTGTTCGCGGAAAGAACTGCGATGTAACTCAAGGTAAGTGGCTACGAGAAGGAATGGTGTTTCTGTTTTTTTTTGTATGCAACTTTGATTGATGGGGACTGTATCAATGAGAAGGAAGTGATGTCAATAGAACAAGTTTTTTATCTCAAAACGTTTTCCTTTTATTTGTATACGAAACTCGTGATCATTTTCCTACACTTATGAATAGTGAATCAAAGAGCAACTGGTATATCGAACTAAACGACATCGTATTTCAGATTCCGCTCGACATCTCTGCAAATTTTGCCGTTTCCAGAATTGCATTCTTCACGGCATGTGTATTGGAGGTAAGCGAATTACGAGCTCATGAAGCAGCGTCTCCATCGGAAGGGTACTTGAACGCATTTTGTCGGGTACATCAGCACAACGACGTCGAGCAATCGATTCGCGGAAGACGCTGCGGAAGGTTCTTTGGCAACGACAAAGTTATGAGCAAATTCCACGCTTTTTGTTTGCCGAAACATTCTCCCGCTCGCACTGTGCTTTTTAATCGTTGCGGATGTCTGACGTCGAGATTGTGAATGCGTTCTCGATGGTAACAAAAACGATTCGCTTTTGCAAAGAAATTTGTGTGCTCGTCCAAAACACAAAGCGCGTTGATTCGACGCTTTTGCACGCACCGTCGCTCACTTTCCTCTTCGCCATTGTCCTCCCTGGGGTGTTTGGACTTCGGAAGCGTGGAGCATCTTTCCATGTTCGGCGATGATCTTGCGAAGAAGCGGGAAGGAAACGTGTGGCCGCCCGAACTACAAAACGCTAACACACACACGCAAATTCTGAACCCGAATTTGTTTTCTCCGATTAGCCGTCTGTTTTCGGCGACGCAAAACACCTTCGAACATGTAATTATCTTTGCGAAGTCCAACCGTCGAATTCAAACATCAACAACTTATCGTATAGGATAACGCAAACTTTTCCAGCGGTCTTCACTCGACCACCACAAAACGATTTTAACGCTTTCGAAGAGACCGCACTACTGCGCAAACTTCTGGAATGTCGGAATGCGGTTTTCGTGGATCGCTTCAACGCGACAATCAAAGTCAATAATGGACGTCAAGAAGCCGTTCATTTGGGACGTAAACAACCCACGGCCACGCACACGATTCGCGCCGTTCAAGCGGAATTCATTGTCATGACCTCATGTCTTCGTCAATGCGGACTTCGACAGATGGGTGTTGATGGATTGGAGTTGAGCAAATTAGGTGCCTGTTTATTCTACCAATGGGTCTGCTTCAATTGTATTGCCGGAACGTGAGTTTTTCTTTCAACTTTCATTCACATGATGGTTTTAGTTTACGAAACGGTGGTCACAATCTGAACGAAGCCTTCTTTGTCGACGAATCACATATTCCGGTGAATTTCGATTCGGTAAAAAGCTATGTTGAGACCTTCAAAGATCTCGTTGATCCAAAATACGTTGTTTGGTAGGCAGATGAAAAGGAATTCGAGGCTTATGCGATTTTTTCAGTGCCGAACTAACTGAGGAACAAATCGAAGAACGTTGGAATGAAGCTGCCCTGTAAGTTAAGGGTTTCTGGTGCTGTTTAGTCAATGCACTTTAGACTTTCGTTCCGTTTCTGTCGGGCGATCGTCAACGCGGCTATTAAGTTGCACAAAGCACGTTTGGATGACACGGAGTTTGCCGGTAGGTGATCTATCGTTTGCATTCTAACCGTTGCTGACATTTTAGTCATGAGCCAAATGATGACATTAAAAATGGGTAAGCGAATTAGCAATCGAAACTTAAATTAACTCCACCGATCTTTTCAGCCACTCGCATCTTTCCTGATAACGAGAATCTTCGTCGCTACATGAACATTTTGTTCGAAACCATGCGTCATCACTACGAATCGAATTTCGACGATACGGCCGTTCGCCTCGGCAATCTGATTTTGTTATCGAACGAAATCGAGGTAAACAATCGTTTGAGTCAAAGAGCCATGATCAAGAACTATTTTCAGACCGTGACTTTTGCTTTCGAAGAATCGATTGTTGCGTTGAATGGCGTTGGCTACGAGCCGGTACTCACACAGATTCTTCGTAGTCAGTTGTTTGCCGAACAAAGTAAGCTCAAAAATATCTACGGTCTTAATTAACTCTCCATTTGGTTGCAGTCTTCAACACCGCAAGCAATTTGACGATCAACGAACAAGCGAGCATCAACATTATCACGGATGTTTGTTAGATTTGTTCTCATTCATTGTATTGTAATTGTTAGTTGTACTCTTTGGAGAGCACGTAGTTAAGGTCCGTAGATTAGTTTTCTTTTCGTCGTTGATATTTGCCAATTGATTTTAATCATCTTCTGCATTGCATGTGGGCTTTTAATCCACTAGATGAATGGAAGTACGAAGAACTGGTTAATTAAATGCTTGTTTATACTTTTTTATTTACTTCCAAATTTCCAAAACGTAGTTATTAATCCGCACACGATCACTTGTTCGCTGGGATTAACGATATGGAAACCATTCATCGCAAAAACAAATGACTCAGCGACTCACTCTCTTATGGCTAAATACCTATTATGTTAGGCTCTCTTATCGTCTTCATTCCAAAAACTCCATACGTCTACCTTCATTTTCACACTCAATCCCGGTTATATTCGAAAACATCTGCTGGTTCTCTTACGTTTAATTATTCTTCATATCCAACTTTGTATGTCATTCAGCACCCTAATAACATCTGGACTAGAAATTTGTAATAAAAAGACTTTAATTTATTAAATTGATAAAAAGGTTGAAATCTCTAAGGTAACCGGTGTCTATTCGTCATATTGCATGTCGAGGAAACGGAAAACTATGTCCACGCCCTTGAATCGCTCGCTGTACGCGACCGTATGAGGAGTCCACGATTTCGGTTCGTGTTCGAAGATCGTCGGATGTATGTCGAAAGTGTTCTTCAAATCGTCCGAATCAAAAACCACAGGACCTGTCTGAACCAACAGAATGAATAAACAAAAAGAAACAGCTGAACACTCACTTCGTGTAGTTCGAATTCGACTTCGATTTTGCCCACCCGTAGACCAACTTCATTGGCCATTTTGGCGAGAATTCGCGCGTTTCCGAGAATGAAGTTCACTTGACGACGAAAAACTTTTATTGTCTAAACAATCGAAATGAATACAAAGATATCCATGAATGACACTTACCGGATAAGCGCTGCTAATTGTTTCTTCAAAATCAAAGTTTACAATCAGTTTCTCTTTGTTGATTTCTCGTAACCACTCCATTGCTCGTCGATATCGTCTCGCTTGTCTGATATTATGCTCACAACCACCGTTTTCGTTCGAATTCGACAGATGCTCCAAATCAGCATAGATTTGAATGCGCTCCAGAGTTGGATTCGGATTCAATCTAAAACATCAAATTCGCTCAAAAACCGGGATTCAAAACCTACGGTCCAGCGTTGCAAAGAGCTGAGAAATGAAAAGAGGGTTTCAAAATGATGGTCCGGGTTTTGATTTGAAACAAATGGTTGTAATCTATAGACCAATACCAATGATGTGAACTAGTACTCACAGAATCTGATGGGATTGTAGCCCGTAATAACCACCTGCTCCATTAGGGCTTGACGTCTAGCTAACAAGCACATGCTCGTTCTCTCCGCTTCTCCACAAAAATAGATGATTTTGTCGGGAAGTGAGTCCAAAATCACGGATAGAAGTGGGCAGTCGGCACAAGTCTCCAGCTGAATCGTCTTCAACGTTCGATGATCTAAAGAGCAAAGTAAAAACATAGAAACTGGAAACTGACCGTAGAGTGCTTTGCAAATTCGTTGCCATTGAATCACCGATTCGGCCTGAAAACGATATGTGTGAACGCAGAGATAGATCTCATCGATGGCCAACAAACTCAACAGTCGACTGATATCCGATGGAGAAAAAGCGAAAACACAAACCGAAAATTTGCGTTTAGCCTCTCGAATTAACTCTCGACTGCTGTTATCGAAATAGAAATGGGTACCGGAATCGTAGAAACGAACACTGACTTGTCGTTTCGGCTTCTGCTCATTTTCATCCTCATCTTCGTCGATCTTCGGACAAACAAACGCATTCAAGAAGTCACTGTTGATCAACAAACGTCGCAAGGCAATCGCTCGCAAAGACGCCAATTTCTCGTCGTTGGTCGTGTAGTAGTCCAAACGACAATCCGGATCGTATCGACCATTCAGAAACGAAAGAAAACATTGTCGAGGTTTATCTTTCAAGCGTCGTTGGATGACCATTGCCGTTGAGATTTCGCAAAAAGTATTCAGCAAAGTTCACAGGAAACGGAAGGCCACGAGATCGAAAACAACCTTCCGCAGAACTCCTAACACTCATTCACGCATTTTCGTTGACAGGAACTTTATTTCTTGGAAGAAAAATATAAATAATCAGACAAAAAACATTAAAATAAACGTTAAGTCGGTTATTATTCTCACAACGATCTTCGACTCTCACTTGGGTATCCGAACAAACGAACGGTCGTTGATTCGCGCCGTTCGTCGCATGGTGCCGTTGCATATGCTAACAAATATAAACGTGGATTCCAAACCACATCGTAACAATCACTGGCAATTGGAATGTCCATGATTCTGAAACAGAAGATAAAGAAGATCGCATGAAAGCTTACTTTTCGTCGCCACTTAGCCACGAGATTTCGATGGCACGATCTTCGGAACCCCAAGCCAAGATATTCGAGCACTGACTGAACGATACACTCCTCACCGAATAGTCGGGACGTGTGATCGTCGACGTGCACATGAGATCTTCCAGTTCCCAAATCGAAACACACGCATCCGATCCACCGACTGCCATTCGAGTTTTGTCGGGCGAAATGGCAATACTCAAACACTCGGATAGAGGTGGATGAGCTTGAATCGTGTGGAAGCGTTTGAGACTCGGCCATCTAAACAATAGAAGGAACAAAAACAAAGTGAACTTACTCGCAAATAGCAACCTTTCCACCGTTCATCGTAAGGAAAATGTAGTTTCCGGATGGATGAAAGGCAATCTCGTAGATTTGTTCTTTGAATTCGGAACTATAGTTAAGCTCCCTCATTCGACAGTCGAACGTGACGAGCACCGAATCGCCGTTGTGGTTTCGACTCGCACAAACAATCTCTGAATCAGAAGGTGACCACGCCAAATATTCACTTCCATGATCTAAAACTAAAGATAATTTAAAAAACAGAAGGAAAAAACTCCCGTTTCGTAGTCACTGATTGGTGGTTTTTGGCGTCGCGAACATCGAAGATGCGAATCGTCTGATCCATGGAGCATGAAGCGAAAAGATTCGGATTCTGATTCGCAAACTCCAAGTCAGCAATCGCCTCGTTGTGTCCGTAAGCAATGAACGAGCTGCGCTAAAAGAAGAGAAATAGAAATGAAGACTTCAACGACTCACCAATCGATGTTCGTCGAGTACTCCAACGTAAATCGACTTGCTTTCGCCACAACCCACAGCCAATGTCGTTCCTTCGCAATTCCACGACAATGATCGTGCTCCCGAAGCCTGAGAAATCGAAGTGAAAAACAGAAGAAAAGGGAACTCACTTCTTTTAGGTCACAGGATCTAACTCGATCACGATATCTGAAGAAGTCGACAGCAGCTTTGTACGATTGAAAATGGTCATCTCCGTTAATGGGCTTTGCGGTCCGAGCCACCATTTCGATCGAAAGAATCGAAGCGAAATAAACGCTAAAGCGAGCAGATCGACTTAAGAGACGTAATTCTCGTGTTATCGATTTTTAGGTTCCGCTGTCTTTCTAAGCATCTGATATGTACAATCGGTGTTCGCAATGCAACAATTTCAAATGAACTGTTTATTTCGGATCCAACAAAAACCGATGCAACGAGAAAGACAGATGAGTTCCTGAGGTTATGCACATTCTTCACGCCTTCGAAATAACAAAATGACGATGGATGACCAAAACTGCTGTGGTCTAATAGCCAGGAGAAGTGCGTGGTGGTGGGCAATGATCGCTGCAATAATATAATGAATACTATAATACAAACAAGCACAAATACCATCCGCCGGAATTTCCAGATCCTCCGTCTTGACCGCGACCTCCTGGTTCTAAAATCAAGAATCTCATTAAAACACCTAATGATGTTAAAACTAACGGCCATTTGAGCCTGGAGCACCGTTTGGTCCCGCATCTCCCTAAACATAGTCAGTTAAACACGCACATGTCAATCAAAGCAACCGGTGGTCCTCTGAAAATAAAGCTCATTAAACTTTATAAGGCAAATGAATCTTACGGTGGTCCTGGTCTTGAGTTTCCGGAAGATCCTGGTTCTAAACATCAATTAATTAGAGATTGCTTCAAAAAACATTAAAACTAACGTCCGGGTTGTCCTGGTGCACCGACGGGACCTAAGATTGGGAATTAGTAAAAGTCCACATGCATTTCCAATTCATTTAGCATCCGAATTCCTACCTGGTGGTCCTCTGAAATAAAGTTTATTAAAGTTATATAGAAATTTAAACGTACGGTGGTCCTTGTGATGCAGGTCCTTGAGTAACTTGGCCGGGAGCGCCAGGTGCTGTAAATTAATTATAAAATTACAAACTTAGTATCAAAAAACATACCACCGGGTTGTCCATTTCCACCCGGAGGTCCTAATTTGTTGATTAAACTTCAATTCTCTGATTATAAACCTGGAGTTCCTGGTGGTCCTCTGCAAATGATGTTGTTAAACGTTTAAGCTTTAATTCAAAACTTACGGTTGTCCGGGACTCGAATAGCCGGGAGTTCCATCTTGGCCCTATGAATTCAAGATTAAGTGCATTCCAATTTAAATCTTACGGGATTTCCAGGTTCTAAAAAACAAAAATGTTATCAGAGTTCTTAATGTTTTAAAACTAACGTCCGCTTGGTCCTTTCGGTCCTGGAGCACCCTGAAATAAGAAGAGTTAAATTTCGGTTTTCCATGATTGAAGCATAGTGCAGGGCCTTGAACTGAAGATTTTAAGGATATTCTTTTTGGGACGCAATTGATTTCGGCTTCACAGGCGGTTTGTTTTTAGTAAAATCATTCCCAAAGTTTACAAACCTACTGAATGAGCCACAAGTTCTGACGAAAATGACCAAAGAAGAATACGAAACGGTCGCCGACTCGGTTATCGCTATGTTCTATAGTCACTAGACTTTCGCCCCTCTTTTTTATTTTAGTTCTTGATCCAAAGGCTTCGTTGTTTTTGGCCGGATTTTCTCACTCACGCCACCGCTTCTCAATTTCAAGACATCTCCGAAGCGGTTTCATTTTTGGATTCTGTCTTCTCAAAGATCTTTCAATCAACCTCTGATGAACCTTAATCAATCTCTACTCGTTGCACTGGTACTAAGCGAAAACAGTCGCGAAAATTTAAATTAACTTGTTTTGTTCGCGGTTAGCATTAATCTTTTCAATAACTTCTTAATGAATGTATTTCTTAGATGATTAAATTTCCCAGCTAACTGTCCACTTACCGGAGGACCAGCTTGGGCCGTAGAACAGATTTGACAGAAGTCAGCTTCTGATGGTGTGTGGCCCGGAGCTGCATCGTTGCCTGGCTCTGTACAAGAACAATAATTGATTGTCCGAACATGTTCATCACTTACGTCCATCTTGTCCTGGAGCTCTAAATACGCAATCAATTAGTTCGATTACTTCTTACGATAACTCACCCGTCGTTACCGTCACGTCCGTCACTTCCTAAACATTGTTGTTAATAACATTTGATTTGTTATGTTGTCATCCAAATAAAAGACAATCACTTGCCTGGTGGTCCTCTGAAAATGAACGACGATTAAAATGCTTCAATTTTGAAAACTAACGGTGGTCCAGCTCTGCCACTTGAACACGAACATTGTTGTTGTTGCGAGCCACCATAGCCGCCAATTGGAGCTGAAACTGGAGCAGCGTGATGATAGGATTGATGAGCAGCAGTTTGATGCATGGCTTGATGATGCATAGCTAAAAGGAAAGTTGAAGAAGAAAGCTTTTGAGTTTAGCAGAAATGAGCAACAGAAGTATTGAAATTAGTACGCCTTCGAAAATACCTGGTTGTGGACGATAAGAAGGAGCGGGTTGATAGCGTGGTTGAGCATGATAAGCCGATGGTTGAGGAGCTGGTTGTTGATAGCTTTGACGCGGCGCTTGAGCATAAGATCCACCACCACCACCGCTATAGCCGCCTCGTTGTTGAGCATAACCGCCGCCAGAATAATGACGTTTAATACGACCGTGCATTCCAGTGATGTCTTCGACCTTCAAAACAAGCGATTAGTGATCAGTCGAGTTCACCAACCTTCGTGTATTCTTGCCACAATCCATGAGTTCGATGCAAACAGAACGACACCTCATCTTCCAGTCCCGATTGAACGAATTGAGCGTAGTTGTAGAGCATTGGGACAAAGATCACGGCCGTCAAAACGGCAACAGTCGAGACGGAAACACCGAAAAAGGCGAAACGACGCAAATCCTCGGCCTCACGAGTCAACTCCTTAACAGAGCGTTCTTCTTGCAACGACATTGTTGATATTGAGCCTGAAAACGAAAAGATTTTTGTCGAGCTCGTAAAATCAACAATTGGATTCGTGCGACAAAGGAAATCACCCGATACCCCATATTTACTATGTCACTGTTACAATAGAAAACAACATTTCCGTACCTGTTGAGCTTAATAACCCTCACACGAGTTTCTCGTTATGCTTCGGGTAATTCGAAGCAAAACAGAAATGAAGCGCTTGAGATATGTTTTGAAGAACTCAAACACCCCGAAGACGATGGTTCTCCGTTCCGTCGATCGTTTCTTTTATACCAACAAGACTTTTCCGGCGACTCCGAACGTACACGCCTTCCGGCCATTGCATTGTAATTCCACGATGAGTTGTGGTTTTTCGACTGTGCGCATCAATTACGACATTTCTGTTCGTCGGAGGTCAAAGGCGGGGACTACCGTTACAAGCGTTTTCGAGAGGAGGAGAATATTACTGTTACAATGGACTCGGCGCTGTTGTTTGTACGATTTTCACCGCTCGCTTTCTCTTGCCGTTAATTAGCGGGACTAGGTTGCGTGAGTAAAAATTCGTAGACTCAACAGCCGAAAAAAGAGCGCAGTCCGGGAGTTTAAACACGACCGGAATGTACACAGAAATGTTCGTTTACGATCGAAGTACTTTTGGTGTATGTGTTTGAAGAGTTTCGTCGATTGAGTAATCTCAAGGTCAATAGTCGGATGTGAACAAAATGATCTTAAATCCATAATCAAAGCTCTCTAAGACTCCAATCCCCATCTTATTTACATCAGTTTGATGGCATCACAAATGGCCCACAATCCGGTTTCCCATCATCTCCAGCGTGTTGCCATTTCGCTTCTACAATCCGGTTTGGTGTGTGAGTTTACACTCGAAACGTAACGTTTTCTTTGCTGTTACTTGGAAGGGTATTTGCGGATGCAAAAGGAAACTGATCGTAACTTACCAATAATCACTAAGCAATTGAGTTGTTTTCAGGAAACTTCACGTTGTTCATTGCCGCGGGCCAAATACGCCGATTGATTTATTGACCCGTACGGTTTTGCGGTGAATCGTTTGCACTTCGGATCAAATGAACGCATCAACTGTTTCATTTCGAGATTCAAATTTCGACAACAACACACTTTCATGGGTCTTTGTTTTCGGTACAAAAGCGATTAGAACCCTTCAACGAAAACAACAGAGTGACGACTACGCGAAAGAGCGCAACGTGACTTTTGTTCGACATAATTAAGCTCGCTGTCGGGATGAAAATTAGGTGACGCGTGAGTTCGTCACCAACGTTTTTTTGTTATGCGATGTTTCTGTCACGTGTTCACTAATCACCAGCTGTCGAGTATAAACGAATTTATGGCAACTTTTGCAAAACATTTTAACATTTTTACCGTAAAAACCGTGAAGATCGTGGACTTGCGAACTAAACAAATGGCAAGCTGACCACGAACTTCTATTGCACGTAACTGAAGAGAAAACGATCGGATTGGTGTCCGGAGTGGTAGTGAAGTAACCATGTGCTTTAATAACCAGGAGCTGTGCGTGGTGGCGGCGAAAACACAGCCAATTAAATGGATTCTTGAGCTTCAAACTTACACAGTGATCGCTGCAATTAAACGGATTAATGCTGGAATACAATCATAAACCTACCATCCGCCTCCAACGCCCGAATCTCCTGCGACTCCTTCGCCTCCAGGAGCTCCAGGTCTAAAGCACATCAATTAAAATGTTGAATAAGCAACAAATATTTCTTACTGTCCTGCCATTCCCGGCAAACCAGCTTCACCGCTGTAATTGATACATTAACTCATGGATTTTCAACGATATTGCTTACGTTGGGCCGGGTGGTCCTGGTGAAGAGCTGCCAACAGGCCCAGCTGGTCCTGGTTGACCTAAATTTATTGTGATTGAACAGAATCAAAAAGCAGTGAGTTGTTGGTTTCGGGCTTTTGATTTAAAAAGACAAGTAATGAAAACTTGAGTCGAATCCAACTCAATGGTCACTATAATCGACAATTCGAAACATCACGAAACGACCGATAGAAATTTCGTTACACGACTTGCTAACCAAATACATTGTTTTGAAAAAGTCAGCCCACAAAAACGCATAAACGATCGTCATTGTAGACCGACGATTCGTTTAGCGCGGCAGCGATGAAATTTCTGCGCCGTTTTTGATGTTTTCGAGGATTTTTGGATTTGCTTTCTAACCTTGCTGTTACAATTTTCACGAAAATTGGATGCATTTTGCATGGTTTTGGTTGGTAGTTGATCGCGTTACAACGGATCAAATCAAAGATTTCGGAAAAGCAGACAGAGCAACAAAAGCATCGATTCGTAGAAAAATCGGATTGATTGAAGATGGGAATGATTGGAAAATAGATTTCACCTCTAACTTAAAGAACGGCCATCTAATTGGATTCCACCAAAACTTCGCATCATGCGCCCCATGTTTGCACGAGAACGGGGTCGATGCCAATCGTGTTTAACCGCATTCATCAGAAAGGAACTCAAAATCACATTTCAAGCTAGAAGCTATCACATGGAGTGTTTAGTGGGTCGTCAACATTGTCTTCGAGGAACGTTAACGTGAGTAAAGTTCAAAATGACCAAGCGATTTTACGTTTAAGTGCAACTGATTTGCATTCTCTTAGTCGCGCTGAATTTGAAACTCTCGAGCGATTAGTTGGCAATGTGACTAGCGATCATTCGATTTTACGACGATCAAACATCCGAGATCTCTTCTGTGGCCGTTCAAGACTCTGATTCCGAAACCGTTCGTGACTCTGATTTCATTGAAGAAACCGATTCTGATGAAGACTCAGATTCCGAAGCTGAAAGTGCGTCCAACGATATCAATAATTCCTTACACAACACTAAAAGGAGAGAATCGTACGACACTCACATGTTTTCATTGCCACACCGTAACGCGCGAAGTAATTAGCTAAATAATCCAAATGACGACTAGAATTTTTAGAGACGAAATCTTGGATATCGCCTGTTGGTAAAGGAAAGAACCGCTCGTACCATAATGTTTTGCTGGCAGTGTTTTTGGAAAACAGCCACGACCATTCACGAATCGCAAATCAAAGGATTTAATAATTTTCGAGAAGAAGAACGGCGTCAAATGCGAAGCGAAATCACCAAAATTCAGCGTAAGGAATTGGACTTGTTTTCGATAGGGACTTAAAATTTAGGACGATCGCCAACATTCATGCCCATGAAATGGGAGTTAATAGAATTCGGAGTTGCAAACGGAACTGGAAAATGCAACCACTGTTCAGCGTTCATTAAAAGAGGACGTGTCGTATGCCGAATTCTGTCGCGCCCTTACCACCTTAAGTGCCTTCT
Source organism: Aphelenchoides besseyi (assembly GCA_024699855.1). NCBI lineage: Eukaryota > Metazoa > Nematoda > Chromadorea > Rhabditida > Aphelenchoididae > Aphelenchoides > Aphelenchoides besseyi. The sequence continues at coordinate 661,077 of JAMPIQ010000003.1, forward strand.
CAAAGGTCCATATATTCGCCGAGGAGCTGCTGAGTAACTTAAACAACTTCCCCATCTTTCACTGCCTGATGTTTTAGAGCCCAAGGACTTTCCAAATTTACTAGGAATCAGCGACGAAAATTCGAAGAAATTTGTGGCGATCTTTCGGGTAGAAATGTGTGAGTCCTGGCTTTTACTTTTTGGCAGTTTCCCATTGTGTTTTAGGGCAAAACGAAACTCTCAGAGCTTGCGATTTTTTGAGAGATCTTTACGTCAACGAAAAAATAACCGATCGCAAAATTGCCGCTGAACGAGCAAGTCAGTCTCTTTTTGGCGACAAGAAGTCCGTTGATAAGTCGTCAGTTGATTTATGGTACGATAAATTCGACAAGAACGACTTCAAATTGAAAAAAAGAACCGAGAGACGCTGGAATTCGAAAAGAAATCGTTTCCACGAGGTTCGACAATTATTGACGATTTCTTGCTTATTCCCGTTTAGAATGCACTCCTCTTGATACGCGTGCAATAGAATTTTACGATCCCATGATATTGCAAGAGCGTGACTTGGAAGGCGCTCCAACGGTAAAATCCTAACTGTTGTTATCCTGTTTTTTATTTTTAGGGCAATGAAATCATAGGCTGTACTTTTTGTGGACGTGAAACCGTTAAAATAAGTTGGAAACGAGTAGCAGTTCATAATTGGATGTCATGGCATTATGCTGAATGCTCAGATATTTTGGACGCTCGCACACGTTTGTTTTCAGATTCTGATTATCAGATGAGTGAGTTTTCCTCCATGTTTTTGCGTACATTTGCAGGCTTCACTCTGGGTTTGACGTTCAAAATCGTTTCGAAGACACCACCAAAACAACACTCGCAAACTCGCTGCGATCCTCGTGTTCCTACGTTTTCGCCAAGAGAAATCATCGGTTCTACGAGTTTCAGTCTTTCTTAAACATCTACGCTTACTTTGGTCACGCTCGCGGCTATTCTTCTGATCCATTCTGTGCCAAAATGCTTAATCACGTAAAATTTTTCAAATTACATCGTTCGACCACGGATTCAATTCCAATGTTGTACTCGAAAAACAGAGATCTAAGTGCAAAACCTGAAGCCGTCGCAATAATGTTGAGTAGGTTGCATGGATCTTGGAACAGTTTGCTTCCTCACTTAGTGAAACATTTGCCAGCAGTGAATAATGTCCATAACGAAAATAATGTTCTTGGCAAAATGACAAAACACGAATTGATTTTGATCACGAACTCGTTGCGAGCTGTGTTTAAGAGCCACTGGATGGACGCGTGTTCAAAAGCTTCAGAAAGTTTCATGCAAGAATCGCTATTTTTGGAATATCAACGTAAATACGCAGAATTGGTCGAATTAGCGTCCAAATTCTCTGACAACGGTGCGTAAGTGAAACAGTCTTTTACTTTGCGTTAAAAGTTTTCAATTTAGCACCGTGATATCTCTTCAAAATTTTGCTGGAAAGCTCAACGACTTCTGCCGCTGATCCGCCTTTAGGAACAATCGCAGGATAGCTTTTTTACATCGACAACTTGTAATCCGAAATCTTATCTGCTTTCTCATATCTAACGATTTTTGTCGCTGAAAACGTCTAAGAAATTTTGTTTCTAAATCTCTTTCTTGCTGTAATTCATAACTTGTACTTAGCATCTCGCACCGATTTTCCAAAAACATTCTCGTTACCCGGTTAACTTTGTTGAATGGAATTTTTTAAAAGTTCGAATAAATGAAAAGATAACAAACCTGGGGGTCCAGCAGGTCCTTGGGGTCTGCAGAAATTATAATTATTGATGCCAGTGCTTCATATAACTTACCCAGGTGGTCCCGCAACTCCCGGAACATCGCTGAGTACACCATCTGGTCCTTTTGCTAAACATGAATTATGAGGATTGATCGGATTATTTTTGAGAACCTCCTTTTTCTCCGGGCTGTCCATTTTCTCCCTACAGAATAATCAATTTATTATGGTGTTAGATGATTGTATTTTACCGCTGATCCAGCTGGTCCAGGCGGCCCTTGAGGTCTTAAACAAATAATCTTTTTACAATCATCACATTGAATAACATACCCAGGTGAACCAGGCGATCCGTCTTTTCCGTTCGGTCCCTACAATTATACATGTTATCAGTTTACTACGAAGACTGAAGCTCACAGGTTGTCCATTTGATCCTTTCGGTCCTGGAGCACCCTAAATATTCATAGTTCAACTACTGTATGACATTTAATAACAAACGGCTGGGCCTGGAGGACCTTCAGGGCAATCGAAACAAGGCGTTTGAATATTGGAATTGTCTTGTGATGCATCTGCGCCGGGTTGGCCATCAACTCCACTCTCACCGTCCTTTCCTACAAATTGACAAATCATCAAACTCAAATTCATCTTCCAATCAATCCACTAGACATGCTTATCATCTTCCTATCAATCGGGATCCGGTTTTCGGGTTCGCGAACAAACAACTTTTCATTTTCGAACGTAAATCCGTTCAACAAATCCGTTCGCGATCAAATGAACGAACAAAAAAACTAACCGTCTTGTCCATCTTCACCAGGTGGACCTCTGAAATGACAGCAATTGAAATGTTTTGAAATCCAAAAACTAACGGTGGTCCCGCTTGACCGACTCCACAACTGCAAACTTCGGATTCATCGTGCGATTCCTCAACAACACTTTCCGACGAAACAGTCGACCCGGCGGTACTTGCAATCGGTGTGGTTGCGGGTGCAGCCGAAGTCGATGGAACAGCTGGAGCTTCGCTGGAATGATCTTCAACGGGCGCTTCACCGCCATACGATGCGGCATTCGGTTGTGGCGGTGGTGGTTGAGTTGAAGGCGTTGACGGAACGGTTGCTGGTTCGGGTCCACCGTATTGTTGTCCTGCGTTCGTTCCGGCCGCATTGTAACCTTGAGATTGTGACTGATAGGTTTCGGCACGACTGAAACGACGATTGATTCCGGATGAAGCAAACGATGCAGCGCTCAACGATCCAGTTCCACCGATATAGAAAGCGCCATTGTTGACACCACGTTTCGATCGTGATTTCGTGTTTACACCGTTGGCTCGTTCGTACTAAAAGCAACAAAAACATTGCATCGTACAAGTTCAACTAATCATTTACCTTCTCGAATTCATCAAAAAGTGTAGCTGTTCGATGAATACAGAAGTTTAGCTCTTCTTCTAATGAAGAGCTGACATTGATCGAATAGCTGTATAGCATTGGAATAGCAACGGCGGCTGTGATCAAGGAAACAGTAGAAATTAGAATACCGAAAAATGCCAAACGCTTCAACGAATCAGCCTCCTGTTGGAGAGCCTTGAAATTCTCGCCGTCCATTGTTGTTTTCTCTCGACGAGTGTGACGATTGAATCGAGAAATCAACTGCAATGGAAGCGGCTTTTACTTGGTCGAGTTAACGGGCGTGGATTTGATAATGGGCGAGTCGTTCAAACACGTTCGTCGTTGCTGGGATGGACGTCGAGATGATGTCCGTTGGGGCGGGAGAAACTGACGGGATTAAGCGATCAGAGTGAACTGATTGTTTAGAGAACAACGTTTTTAGTGGGAAGGAAGTGAATCTCCGGAGACCAACACGAAGAGTATCGTGTCTTTTGGTCATCTGCACTTACATACGTGAAAGAGAAAACAAGTGGACAAGCCACTTACCAAACGCACAAAAGTGGATACAACATCTTCGATTACCGCATTGACTATTCAAACACTCGCTTGACAAGTAACTCGGAATGTAAACGTTGATGCAAAAGCTTTTTCGTCGGAAACCTCCGCTGAACCGCAAAAGAACCTCCGGAATCTGTTGTTCGGGTGTTAATCTCGCGAAATCGGCAGTCGGAACGACCGGACGGAGATGTGAAATCCCGTTTCTTGCTATTTAGCGGCAAATTTGCGTTTTCTGTTCCATGCGGGAGTTTCTGTTGAACCCAACGAATCAACAGGTTACTTTCGATGGTCTTCTGCATTTAATTGTTTTCACTATTTACTCTACTATCAATCATAATCGACTTTTTTCACTTATTCGACTACTCTCGACTATTCAGTTGATAAAAAAACACGGTGTAAGGTCGGAAGATCGCCACCCACGAATCCTGATTTCATCCCCGGCTGTGAACCAAAAAACTGGTATTTGAACTTCTCTCTCTATTGTTCTTTCCCAATGGGATTCTCTTGCGCCGGCGGCACTTGAATGAGGAGTACGAAATCGATATGCGTACGTTCACTTAGTCGTCAATTACAAATTATTGCATGAATTATAATAATCTCGATGCTGATCAGTTTTTTGGTCGTCGAGAACGTTGCGCGCCGATCGAAATTTGATCGATGGCACGTTGAAGACGACGAAAACGAGTTGGTTGCAAAAGAACGAAAGTCGGTGGTACATTCGATTGGTCAGTCGAGCTACTCGCGAAGAAGGACAATCGAGAGAGAGAGTGATTCATTACACTGGTCATTCGGTGCAACAAGTTTCCAACATAATCGACATCAAGTATTCCCGTAAAAAACGAGTTTCCCCGTTCCACGCTTATCAACATCGACGATCGTTTCTTGGAAGCCACTCAACGGTCGGAAACGAACATTTAACCGAGTTTCTTCACAAGATGTCCACAAAGACGTTCAAGGAGATACTTTCTAATATTCTTGTCGCATCATTCCACGTACTTCTTCAAACAGACGTGTTTCAACTTTTATGACAAAGATCATGTAAATTTTGACTATTCAAGAGATTCGTTCACTACATACATCAGAACAAACGCATTCCATTCGATTGAGAGAAGGAAACGTGTTCTTTGGAATTCATTGATTCGATTAACAGACCTCATGATTGCGCAATTATCATTGAGTTGAAAGTTTTATTAGAAGTTCGAGTTTAAAGCGTCGGAAAGACTGGTCATTTGGTGTAATTTGTTTAAGAACTTTGGTTGTCTACCTATCCACTTAATAGCCCGGAGCCGTACGAGGCATTGCGCAATGATCACATGAACCAAATGGTCCCGGCAGCCCGTCATAACCACGATTTCCCGGAATCTAAATCGTGACTTGAATTTGACTTCCGTTCAATAAAAACCTACACCGTCCAGGCCTGGCAGTCCGATTTGTCCCTGGTCACCTACGAGTGGCATCTTTGTTTGATTTACACAACTCAAACTCTTACCTGGAGGACCTTGGGGTCCTTGTGATCGTAAAACAAAAAAAATTAAATGAATTTGTTGCATAAACTCATCTTGTTTTCCGTCGACTCCTTTTTGCCCTGGCAATCCAACACTTCTAAACTCGATTTTTACTGTGCTTCAACGCCAAAAACAAACCCTGGTAGTCCCGGAGCGCCCTTAAATTGAATTTTTACTTTGTTAAACTTGTCCAACTGACCATTTCACCAACAATTCCTGGTACTTCGATCAATATTCCGGGCAATCCAGGCACTAAAACAATTCACGTGTATGATCACATCTATGCTCAGCTTACATCCCGGCCTTCCTGGTTCGCCCTAAAAGAATTATGATTGAGTAAAATTATTGAATTATCTTACTGGAGCTCCAGCCAAACCCATTTCGCCAATCAAACCCGGTTGTCCTCGACTTCTAAATTGAGGTAGTTATTAGTGAGCGAATTTTAGATCTTACCCTGATAAGCCCGGAGCACCAGAATTTCCGACTGTAATTACATTAGTTTTCATCTATTCAAAAACCAATTACCTGGTCCGGGCACTCCTTTAGGTCCCATTAAACCGGGCAATCTTAAAGAATTTCAAGCAATTAATCGATACTATCGTCAATCAAACCCAGCCGGTCCTAAAGATTCACTTTAAACAGAAAATAAATTCAAATGCAAACCTGGAGGGCATGTGAAACAATAATCATCGGCCGTAGGCAATCGACCATCTTCTCCGTGAGCTCCGTCTATGCTTAAAGTTGACTATAATTTCAGTTTGAAATCAATCACTTATCTGGCAATCCATCAAGACCATCGCGACCATTGATTCCCGGAGGTCCTAAAGAAGAACAAGTACAAAAACATTTGGAGCCCTTACCCGGCCTTCCTGCTTGCCCCATTCCGCATGAGCATTGAGGTTGAGGTGGCGATTTGTAGGTATTGACTCCACTATCATAGCCACCAACATTTGCCATGTAACCGCCACTACTAACTCCGTAATTATCGACACCACGGGCTCGGGCATTTTGAACGCTGGAAACACCGGATGAACGATGGAAAACCTCACGTTTCGATCGTTTTGTCGGAAGTGGCAAACCGAAACGCGAAAATTCGTCGAACAAACCACCGGTTCGATGTTGACAGAAATCGACTTCCAACTGAAATTTCAATGTCACCAAAACAAAAACCTCATCGCACCTGCAAAGCCGATTGAACATGCTGTAGATACGTGTACAAAGACGGAACAGCGATTATGGCCGTTAGAGTTGCTATGGTCGAGATGCTAATGCTAAAGAACGCCAAACGTTTCATCGCTTCTGCTTCCTGTTGACGTTCCTTTTCGTCCATTTCGACACTGAAAACAAACGAGATGATTCGTGAGTTCGATGCACGTCTGAAACAAAATGTGCGAACAGAAATGTTGACTCCACACTTTCAATTTCTTCGTAGCAATCGAACGACTAAAAACACTCAACGCTCCAAGAGATAATTGACCACCTTGATTGACTCATTGCGGAAGTCGTCGATTGACGTCGTGAAGTGCGTTGTTGATTGCGCCATTTTGAAGAGGAAATTTCTGCGTCGATCCATAAAATCGCCGATTGTGCATCGACTTTTACAGAAGGTCGACGGAAATACGCGAAGACGGTCACTCAATGATCACGAAAAAACATCTGATGGTCCTTGCAACTCACGATTTTGAAGCTATTCGTGATCAAGACCATCCACTCGATGAAGCCTCTTGGTTTTGGTTTGCGGCCTCTCAATCGAAATCCGTTTCGTGATTCGCCGCGAATCGGAGTTTACGATCGTTTTTGTTTAAACGGAATCGACCGCCAACTGTGCAGCGGATTCACGTGTTTTATGAGCAAATTTTATTGTACGCCTGCAAACAATCGTATAAGCAATAAAAACAAAGGTAACTCTTCTTGACGAAAACCGGTAAGATGCTTAAAGTGGCTAGTGAAACAACGTTTATTTCGAATCCAACAACAAAACGATCGTGAATCAACGAACGATTTCAACGGCGGTACAGATCTCCGATTCGTCGACCAACATCGAATCTTCACCTGCGTCTTCACGATTCACATCTTTAAGTTCAGCATCTTCGCGTTCCTGAAGAAACACAAACGAATGAACGAAGAGAACTCACGCGAGCGTAATCGAAGTGAACAAACTTGCGGCAATGAAACTGGCAAGACAAGTGAGACCAAGAAGACGATAACCGAGTTTAACTGCTTGGGTGTTTCTGAAACTTTCAGTCGACAGTTGATGTCGTTTGTTCAACTCACTCCTCTTCACGAGCACTGTCGATGCTGATGACAACAATTAGACGAACGAAAAAACGAAGCATTTCGAAGACCGTACTGATTGCATAAACAACCGAATGGAAACTGAAACAATTGGAAATGGCAGAAATTCCATTTAGAATCGAACCCTCACTTCACGTATAAAATGACTTGTTTTACTGCGTTAAAGAGCTTAAATTACGATAAGAATTGAGTTGGAACTCCTTGTTTATTCGTAGACGTTCGAAATGAATTTAGAATCGTGCTTCAATAGCTGCCTTAACAGTGGTGTCAGCAAGATAGTTATTGAAAGTGATGGTCGTGTCATCAGTCGACCACTCAACACTGTAGTTTGCCAAGAACGGACATCCCAGAGAAAAAGACAACAGACTAGCCGGTTGTATAGGCGATGGTCAATGCACACAGATTGTTTCCAAGTTGCAAATCAACAATGTAGCTGGTTGCTGGAACACGTAATTCTGCTCCGCCAGCAATGAGAACAAAGTCATGCAATAGATCTCTGTTAGAACAATGTGTTGTATAGACGCCAACTTCGTGGTTGAAATCTGGGCGTATAGACGAATAAAAGACTTGATAAGCTTCCCACACAAATTAGATCAGAAAAGATCTTAAAACTTCAATAACAAGGTTTTTATTTCAAAACGAATACTTTTAATGACAAAAACTAAATATTACAGTCATTATCAAACAAACTTTTTTAACAACAATAATCGTTTAACAAACTGATTTAACCTCTTTGTACAAGTGTTGTTGACCGTGGAGTCGGTGTGATTGCCTTTCCATTTATCACTCGTCCACCAATGATAACCAAGTACACTATGGTCGTAAAAAGTGCATCCAGTTGAAATAAACTTGCTACCAATGGACCTACAATACTCGTGAGCGTAACTTCGAAGACTTGTAAAACCAGAAAGGAAGCGAGATTAGGCAGGAAATTGAAAACGATTTGAGACATGACGTTGGTACCAGCAATGATGTTGCTCTAAAGTAACCATTTCAAAATGTTTGAGTAACAAACGGTTACCCTCGAAGCTGTGGATCGTTTTGTATTGTTGACAACCACAATCTGTGTTTTAACTTCCATGTTTCGTTTCTTATTGTAACGATATAGTAAGAAAACAAAAACCGATGCAACAAGTGAGTTAAGAGATCCGTAAAGCATACGAATAATGTTCAATGACCAAGATTTGTTAACCGTAACACAGGAGAAAGTTTGACAAGCTAAAGAGTTCTCATCTTAAATTCACTTCTTAACTTACTCGTCTTCTCCACATTCAGTTTTTCAAAGAGGACAAAGATTCCAAGAACAACAAAAAAGTCGAAAATAATAAAGAGAGCACTTAGACAGTGTATTATGTGCTTGAGATCTTCGTTCCACCACGATGCTCCAATCAAAATGAAACAATGATCCAACAGAAGAAAGCAGAGGCTAATCGAAACTGCTGTTGATGCGGCAAAAAAAACTCCTCCAAACCAAAACACGACCGTTGGGTGCATACCTAAAACAACCACTTCTGTACTTCGTAGATGTCTATCAACTAACCTCCACTGAACCACGAGTAAATTGAAATTAAAGTGTAGGGCAAATTACAGGTTGCGGTGAAGATCCACGTCAAAATGTTGATGCGAATTGAAGTCGAAATCAATTGTTCTCGATTTTTTAATTGGCGACAGAGCAGATAACTCAACGTGCTCAATGCAAAGACAGAAATACAAACACTGAGAACATACTGAGCCAACAGAAAGAATTGATAGAGCGAAGGCATAGAACTACTGGGATAACTTGATTTGATTAATGTTTCACTTGAAATAACAAGTCGATTTTTTATACGAACTACGATGGCGAGACTAATGTGTGAATAAATGTCTGTATTTCGCGAATATTTATTCTTATGAAAGCATATAAACGTCAGCTTAAGATTTTATTCGACATATACTCAAATTTGTATTATACGATATATAGGCAGAAACAACTTATGCTTTTAAAACTATGAACAAAGACTTCGACTTCCTTCTCACTGACGTGGGAACTAAACGAAATGATCATTAATCCCAGCTAATTATACTTAAATCCTGTCAAAATCTCTAAAAAGAGTTATACAAAAAAAAACAAACTTTGACACCAAAGAACCTTCTGAGAACAAAATTATACTTCGATTTTTTTTCCAATGCTATTTTTGTTTAACCGAAACGATTGAACTCACAATCATTCGAACTTGTGAAATCAGTGCTTCAGACTCAATAAAACCTTTTGCCTAGTAATTGTATGATTACGATGGTACATGTGATCACTTATTTGGAAGCCCAAAAGTAGTGAATTGATCAAAGAAAGCGCAACACCCACTTGGAACTTTAAAGGTCACTCTTAAATGATGTGCACATTGTGAGCCGGTGACTTGTAATTTCAGTACTTGGCTCGTTCAAAAGACTGATTCATGGGCATTAACAAGATGAATTCAAGAACTCGTCTCAAATGTCTTTGTTTTCGAATCAATTTTTATTGTTGATTAGATTATCTGTTCCATTGATTGCATGCAGTTTGTTTATTATCAGCATTGTGTTTAACAGAATCACGTGGACTGTGAAGTGACCGCTTAAGGCAAAGTTGAAATTTTTACGTTTCCAGTTGTGACGAATTCTTCGATACCACAGTTGTTAACACCACGAACAAATTTAATCAGACCTTTGTCTCCTTAATCAGAGTTCCATTGGTTGACAAGGAGCCAGTAGTCAACTCCGTTTTCCGTTCCCCAACCGATAGCTCGAACGCGTGACCACCGATCTGTAAACAACGATGATCCTTAAACGTAAGCTTCAGCTTACCAGTTCATTTTTACTATCATCACTGTGTTGATAGACACCCGATTGATAGTATAAGAAGTCCTCTGAAATTCAATCATTCTGTGTTTAGACAAAGTACTCTACAAACCATACACGTCAAAATTAACGACTATAGAACCATATTCCTGGATAAAGTGTTGAAGTGTTGATACTTTAGCTTCGGTGCTAAAAATGCTCTCGGTATAAATTCGGTCTTTATTGTAAGAACGATCTTTATAACTTTTTTGGCAAGTTTCGTGCATTTGGGCGTGTCGACAACATCTCCGCACTTCTGATAAGTGGTTTTGTTGTTATGATGTTCGCACCTGTAAGCCGAGTTGTCATTGCTGACTGAAAACTTACGGTGCATATGGATAAGGTTTGCAATATGAGTCATCTGAGTAATCAGATCCAGTTACGACTCCCATCTGGTAAGAGAATCAGATTAGTAAATTTTGTTTTTAATCTTTTCAACCTTGTATAGGTAATTAAATGCTTCACTTATGGCGCCGCCTTGGCATCCATTTCCACAGCTTGAGCAACAGCTCGTGAGGTCGATTGCCGAAACTGTAGTTTTGTTCTTTCCATCGGTTTTGATATAAATCTGATCGGATACCGAAGCGGCCGTACTCACCTGAATTAAAAGAAACTGAACGTAATGGCAATCGAAAACTCACTGCCCAGCTTGCGCAAGCGCTCTGATCGTAAATGTGTCCAATGATATCCGTACACTTTGGCCAATTTTTACGCGAATTAAAACTTGGCACGTCATTAAACGTGGAGTTCTTGAATAATTCCGGCAGATTTCCAGAACGTGGTTTTTTGATTGCACCCAAATGTCCACGAATTTGTTCGATCGTCTTGCCGGCAAATCGTGGGGGCAATGCCGCTTTCCATTGATCTTGTTTGTTGATACGATCAACGAGCTCTTGACCTTTCACTTCATCTGACGAGTTGGGAGCCGGAACAGCCAACGATAACTGCACTCCGATTACAAATAGGAACAAAGACGCTAATTGCATCTCTAGAAGAAAACGGTTTAGACAACTTGAAGACTAAAAGTAGTTGATGAAAACAGTTCATTGGCACAATGCTTTTATGCGAAATCAAATCGACTTATTATCTTCTCTCCATTCGTTTCCATTCAATAACGTCCTTTTGAGTTCCAATTGTAAGGAGATTAGAAACAGAAACCGCGGGTGTTATGTTTAAAAGAACAAACTTGTGATTATCAGTTTTTTGTCGAGCTCAACATCACGTTATCAGTTCATCAGTTTGACCGACCAGTTCTGCTTGTTTATGATCAGTCAATTGTTTGCACGATGAACAAAGATGTAGAATCTTCTCAATCTTTAACGTCGTCATGTGTTGCACGAAAAGGTTTGTCTATGGATTTTCTGTTTGAACTGTTTACTAGATACTTTTATTCTTAGGAGACATGAAACAAATGAACAAAGTTGCAGAAAAACAATAACACGAGACTTTACACGGGGATTTGATCATTAGTTCTTGTTTTCCGTTGATTCTTGATGTTCCAATTCGTCGGCATCATTTCCATCATCCCCGTCGAACTCATCTTCATATCCGCTGTACATCTCATCGTCATCAAAATCGTCGTCGAAGTTCGACAGTTTTTGAAAATACGGCCACAAAAATAACTTCAAGTTCTTGCCGGTGCAAATCAAAACCGCCGATTGACATCGACAACCGAAACGATCGTAGGTCGGTGTTGCTTGAAAGTCCGGATCTTCGCTGAGTTTGAGACGAGTTGTCAGTTCGCATTTGAGATCAGTGAAAACTGGCATACGCATAAGATCACGAATCCAATCCTCTTCACTTTGATCATTCACGAGAAACACTTCACCAGTGAACGCGAAGACCAACTGCGCTTGACATCCTTCTTTGCGTACTTTCTTTACGTAATTAAAAGTCTCGTCAAGACGATCAATCAGCTTATAGATTGCGGGTCCTATTTCGTCCTGAAATCAACGTAAAATTGAGTTCAACTAATTTCCTACATCGTAGTCGTTCACCGCATCCTGATGTCCGTAGTAGAAAAACTTCTTCAGATTCGGCACATGCTTGAAACACTTGATTGGCAAAAACGGCGGATCTTCCTCCTGACATTGATTAGCCATATTCTCGAGATAAATTTCTTCAATCGCCGGTTGAACGATCTTCGTTTTGCTGCAAAGAACGTTCAATTTAGGGTACAACTCGTTTATTTACCTCAAAGTTACCATAGGCACTGGCCATTCAAAATCATCCCATTCGTAGATATCATCTTCGAGACTCATCACCAAATGAATTTGACGAAATTTGTGTCGCAAAACCGCCGCAAAATCGAACTGAAAGTGAAAACTTTTGGTTGAAAATTCTCTTGGGCTTACTGGAGCTTCGAAGCTGTCGAATTTCCACTGATACTTCTCCACCGTCATTTTCTTCAACACATTTTTTCGCACCAAGTATTCGGGTTTGCAGCCCAAAACCTTCAACTTTCCATCCGAATTTAACTTCTTGGCAAACTTTAACGAGTATTTTGCATCTTGACTTTCGCTAAAAATCACAAGCTCCGAAATGTCTGTAAATCAGTTCATGTTTAGATGGTAGTTTTTGTTTATGACTCACCAGAAAGATATGGAAGAATCGCTGGGTCGATATTCTTCGGTGGTGCGTCCGTTTCGTCCATAATGAATAGCATCTTCGGATGTGGATTGGTCAATTTGAAGACAGCGAGAGCCGATTGCTCTTTCAACATTGCCACCTGGAACATGTGAAAGATCCACGAATTTGAACGATCGCTGTCAATCGGTTCCAAACGAAGGTCGAGCATCGAGTTGCGCAAAAATTCATGAGCAGCCAAACAAAAGGTCCTGGAAACGTTCTGAAAGTGAAAGCGTATGAATGATCATAAAGATCTTCGATTACCAGCAAACGAATCGCAAGTTTACGACTTGGTAACCCAATCACTTCGGAGTCATGGCAAACGAAGTGGTGGAAAAACGCAGCAGCAGCTTGTGGTAGCAATTTCGGACGTTGAATTGAGGTCATAACGCCGAATAAAAGATAAAGAAATGACTATAATCAAAGATCCTTTTCCAATGAAATTACAAAACACAAACAAATTAAATCGAACGCGTAAAGTCGTCGTTATTGCAAAAGCAACTGACTTAACAGCAATCGATTTGGTTTCTGATTGTCACGAATTTAACTGTTTGTTTTGACTGCTGAGTGTTTAAAAACCGACCGATCGATTGCTAACGCTTTTGCGTGCCTAGATGTTCTTACACTCGTAACTGCGATCGACCACTGACTAATGAAAGCGCTCGTAGATCCCAACAAGTTTTAATAAGCAGTTCAACACAAAAGACAGAACTTGGAACTAAATGAGATCGCACTTAAGCCAAGAATAAAACTCGCAAGTAAAGCGTATGAATTGGTTATTCGAGATTACGAATTCAGAACTTATCGTTTGTTATTAACAAGAAATGAAGTTGGAAGCACATTCTGTCTATTTGTACATTCACGTTGACGAAGTTGATCATCGATCTGCTCGAGCATCAATTTGCATCAGAATCATCAATTGAAATTTGTATTTTATGTTGCGTTTCTGTCGAGAAGATTCAAACTCGTCAGTCGACTTGCCACTCGCCGTTGAGTTTGCTTGCTCTCTGCTCACTACTGACTTCTCTCATTATGACCACGGAACTGAATTTCTCGATCCTTTTCTTCGTACTGACTTCTGATACTTTTGCTGGACCTTGTTTCACGATCGAAACTGACGGGAACTTTCCGTGAGTTAGTGGATCGTTTGTTTTTACTTCTCTTTCAGGGTCCTAGATCCGACTTGCTCTGGATCTTGGTGGTCAAAGAGAACGAACTGTTGGTTGTCGACTTCAAGGTCTCCGGTCAAAGTTGTTTTCGAAGACACTCTCGACCTCTACGGTTTCCAGACTTCTGTTCACATCCACAGCATCTCAGGTTAAGAATCGTTCTCCTTCAATTTCTCATTGACTTTCTTTGTGATACCAGACTGAAATAAACTGTTTGAAGGAACATGTTTCCATTTGAAAACCCTCAAAAAAGCGAGGAATCAATTGGTGTCGCTATCTAGTCGGAAATAGCACACGAGAACTCAAGATTACATGTTGGATTGACAACCGAACCTGACGATATGCTAATCAGTTGATTTTACAAAGCCATCAACTTCATCACTTTTTATTGCTAGAAATGGTTGGTTGTTATTTGCTATTGATACTACTCGTGATTCTGTTCGTCGATGTGTCCGTTGCACAAAACGAACACTACTCCTATTCCAATAAGCATTGTGAGTTTAATTCTGAACTTATTTCGTTCATCTATTGCAGGTATACTCTGTGAACATGGTTCGGGATTCTACATCAGCTACTTCGATGTTGCTCTGTTCTGGATCTGCATCTACGTTTGCTCGTCCGTATCGATTTCTTTTTGTTCTTGTATGTGAAATGTTGTTACCAAATGATTGAGAATAAATTGGTAAATGGATTCAGAAATCACAGTTTATCTGATGATTACCGATTCCTAGAAATGATTGTTGGTCCTGCAATTGAAGTGACTTTTTTTCCATTCATCACTCGTCCGCCAATAATAACCAAATACACGATAGCGGAACAGAGTCCGTCGATTTGCGATAAGGTCGCCACCACTGGGCCTGCCACACTGGTCAAGGTGACTCCGAACGCTTGTTGAGCGGTGAAAGAAGCGAGGTTGGGCAGAAAATTTAAAACGATTTGAGACATGACGTTGATACCAGCAATGATGTTGCTCTACAAGCTTATTGTTTACAAGTTCACAACGAATGTCTTTTACTCGAGACGCTGCAGATCCCATGGTTTTGTAGTCGATTATGATTTGTGTCTTGACTTGCGTGTTTCTTTGCTTATTGTATCGATAAAGAAGACAAGCAAAGATTAAAGCGACAATCGTGTTGAGCGCCCCGTAAAACAAGCGTATGCAATACATTATGTAGGCTTTGTTGATTGCAAGACACGAAAATGATTGACATTCTGAAAGTTTCTATTCAATAGAATGCATTTCCAATCTTACTTGTCTCTTTAACATCCGGCTTTTCGATTACATAGAAATATGCCAAAACGATGAAGTAATCGGCAGCAACACAAATGGGATTCAGTTTGTGCAGCGTTTTTGTATTCAAGCACGACGATCCGGTGAGAATGAAACAACGATCTAACAGAAGAAAAAGCACACTTAGCGGAGCGGCCGTTGTAGCTGCCAAAAAAGTACCTCCCGACCAAAACAAGATCGTTGCATCGATACCTGAAATCGCATTTTTCTTTTCAAATGACCATCTGCTTACCACCAGCGAACCACGAAAAGATGGCGGTTGAAACGTAAGGCAAATTGAAGAACGAACTGACCATCCAAGTCACCATGTTGATGAGAATCGGAACGGAGATCAAACGTTGTCGTAATTTGGACTGTCGATAAAGCAAATAGCTTAAACTGCTTAGCGCAAATAAGGAGATGGGAATGCAAACTGCATATTGTACTAATGAAATATAATCGACGGGTTTACGGATGGACATCGAGTTCACTGAAAGATTTCAACGCAACAACTAGTCAGTTATGCTTTAAAAGACATCAAATAAAGATAACAAGCGTGTGAATTGACTGTTAAGTCTTTTCCATGAACTATGGTTTATACTCAAGTGAGGGGGTGAACCAAATTTAAGAAGCAGATTTGATTATAAGAAACTGAAAGAGTTCTCACGAGTTGTCTGATGAAAAAAAACGGGAAATGAATCGGGATTGAAACAGTAGTTACGTAGAACTTCTGTTTTAGATGAAGAAACTATATGCCGAAGGTAAAACTTTTGATTGAAATGCTGAGAAAATTGCAGTAAATACAATTATTTTACTTTAATGGTTATATTAGCATGAGATGGTCAAAGATGCCAGGAGAGTCGAACCAATGGATATAAACATCTTTCGAATGAAACTTCTATTTGTATCCAAGTATTAGGAGAACAATTACAGCGTAATAGATGATACTGAGAACTTGAAATCTACTCTTTCACGTGCATTTGGATTCTGACGGTCAAAAAATTGGATCCGATCTGTTGTTGTACAATAAAGGGCAAAGTGTCAACAACTGTAACATCGAGAGTGTACGAAATGTAAAGTGTATTTTCTACGAATTTCCAATCCAACCCGGAACTCTCAATTCACATTTTTTACTCAGATGTTCTTAATCAGATTTCTGAAACCTAATCTTTGAGTCTTTAAATTTGCTTGGAACTTCCGCATTCGTTCACTTCACACAACCAAATGGCAACAAGGTCATTCCTTTAAAAATGCAATCAGAAGCGGTATGGTCGAAAAAATGTATTGACTACTGAAGTAGTGTTCACTTTGCTGACTCTTGTGTGAAGGTAGATCTTAAAACTTGTTAGTCTATTCAGTAGCTAATTACTCAAATTCACATAATCAAGCACGTTGTAATCGTATATTTTCATAGTCGCCAAATGTTTACGAATTTGTTGCCGTTGAATTTCTAATCGCTTACACAAGTCGAATAATCATCTAGGTAGTATAGCAGGAACCGCAAATTGTTCTTTTCTAATCCATGGTAGTCTGGTTTATTGACTTAATCAAAAAAATGTAAAATGTCTATCTGACCTCAGTTCTCGTTCACTCGTACAAGTTTAAGTGCGTGGGATACAATAACTGGGAAATGAGTAATAAGAAAAGGCGGCTAGCTAAGATAAAGTCTTCAAAAAGTGAGTCGTAGCTGTAAACGAGCATTCGGAAATCACAAACTGTTTTATCGTAATTGTTCTAATCGAAGTTTTTCTTTACGGAAAACACACAAATCGCCGTTAGTGCCCGTAACCGATCCAAAGGTCTGATTCATCAGATAAAATACTTTGCTGATATTGCTGTAAGTTTTGCCATAGAATCTTGAATACCGTTTTCCTTAACAAACTAACTGTTCAATCAACTATAGAACTAACTAAAATCGCTCGAATAACTAAAAAACTTCACGCAAACTACAGAATTGTTTCCGAAACGTTGCCATTACCTGTAGGTTTATTGAAACTGGCGGATTATCGTATCCAAGAGTCTAAATAAACTGACCAATTTTTGAATAGCTCTTTTCCAACACAGTCGAGCGTTTTCAAATTAGATCTCAAGTCTCCTATCTAACCGTTTATTCCGTTATATGCCGATGAGCTGATGACGTGCTGCGTCTGATTCTTTCGGACGGATTTCTCGTTCAACTGAAAATGAAGTTGAATAAATGTTGGTTCCTCGAACTTATTTTTTGGAACTCAAACGGTGCGATTAATTCAGATTTGAATTGCTAAAAAATCTCAATTTTTTGACTATTTGCAATTTGAGATTGCGAGTTCTGTTGATTAATAATCGAATTCCAGTTTTTTTCGTTGGACTGCAATTTCACTTTTCTGTGAAAACGATGTCTTTCTACGAATTTCGGTTTCCCATTGGTTCATTGCATTGAACAGTTAAAACAGTATAATAGCATAATCTTTATGTTGTTAATGAAAGTAGATGACCTGCAAACATAAAAGAATGCCAGCTATGAGACGCCCGTGAGGCCAACTTTTATTGTCTGTCACTCAAGAACCAGTGACTGTAGAAGCGGGTAATTAACAGAACAACTACAAACATTAATGAACTCTAAACCATGTAAATATCAGCAGAATCCAGTCAGCCAATAAGCTAAAATGCACAACACCGCCCATTCCCTTGTATAACACGTCCATCGTGCAAATCGATGTATCTCGGAGGTTTTGGCAACTCTTTATAGTTATGTTAGATTAATAGAAAGCCCAAAAGTCTGGCTACTTATTGCGTCCAAAATCGTAGTTACCAGATAACTGAAAGAGAAATGAGAGTTCTTCAAAGCCAAACAATATGTCAAAAATGGCTCAAAATTGCAAAAGTTTGTGCAGTTCTTCTCTTTCATGATGGTGAGCTCTAATTTAGCATGCTTGTAAATTAGCACGTGGAAGTTAGAATCCAAAAGTTTTGACAGGATCTTTCTTATTATTACAGACTTTGCTTAGTAAAGTGCAAACAGGTGGACTTTGATCTCCGGAAGGCGTAGACAAAGATCGGGAATGAAGAAGTCCATTAGATGATATTTAAGAAAGTCAAATCGTTGATCATTCAAATCGAAGTGATCGTATGTCCGCGAATGTGATGTGAAGGCGGAAGATCAACTGGGTCTTCGCTTCACAACCCGGAGCGGTCGCATATAAAAACGACCGTTCGCCTTTTGTTCGGCTCTTTTCACCTCTGTGCTGCGCTCACACTGTTGAGCATTTTGGAGGCGGTTTTGAACGTGCGATCGCGTCGTCGTTACACGGCAAAAACAATCGCGAAGACGTCGATGATCCACAATCCTTTCCTCAAAGTCAAACGGCTCATCGAAAACGAATTTCGTCGATGTCGCGCAAATTTGTTTGATTCGTGTATTTTTCCTCGTTGCTCGTTCAGATGCAACCAATGGAGCCGTTCTGTTCGTTTTGTTATAACGACACTAAACGCCTCTTTCTCTTGTTTTTTGTTGTTGTTTTGATTAGTGAGCAAAGAGCAAAATTCGAATCGAGAGTTTTTAGGATCTTCTGTGTCCGCGAATTGTGACAATCAAATTTATTTCCTTGAACAACGAACGCGAGCTGTAAAAGCTAATGGCTGTGAGAGCCTGCGGTCCGGACGGTCTCGGTATAAAGAATGATAGAGAAAAGAAAGATGATCGGTGTCGCGATACTTTTTATACGCGGATCCTGAAATCCGCGGACACAGTAGATGGATATCATGAAGAGAAATAAGCCTTAAGGGTGAAATGGTGGGAAAGGATGGGAGAATCATGGAACAATGAAGTTAAAATTCAAAACCAAAAGATCGAGGGTACAGAATACAAAAAACATTCGAATTGGAAGAAAAAGAAGAAGAGAATTCACGAAAGAAGTCGGTGTTTTAGTATTTGCTACTCTGTGTTCAAAAAGAAGGACATCTCACGAAGAAGTTCGGAACCCGGCATCCTCGTTGATCCGAAATTCTCGGTTCTATTGCACTCTAAAGGACGCGCCGGGAATAACAGAAGGTACTGCTAGTGGGATGAGATGTTACGCAAATTTATGGTTGTAAATAAGTTTTGCATTGGGGGACATCAGGCAATGGATTATTCCAGTAGTCTTTTCCGTGCATTGCGTCGATTACGAGCGATGTTCTGCGCGTTATTGGTAGGTTGTAGCTGTGCATAAACGTGCACTCCGTGAGGGCCACACAGTATTCGAACTGAATCTGTTTGTAGAAATTTCGTTGTTCTTCGTTGAGTAGTTTATTCGATTGTAGAACTTTTTTCTCCAAATTGATGAAATCTTCATTGTTATGAAGTTGATAATGAACAGCCGCCGGTGTTGATGTAGAATCTCCTTTGTTAACGACAAGTTTTCCTGCGTTTTTGGCGAAATTGTCGAAATTGGGTCGATTCTTCCAGTGAGGTTTCAACAACTCATCACCCATATAATCGTATTCTAACGACCATTTGCGCTGTTTTTTGATGAATTCTGTGTACGCTTCTAAGAAGACAGATTCTTCCAATTGTACGGCAAAACAGCAAACTTCGCTTTTCTGACAAGAACCTGTCGGATGTAATCCAACAACTTCTTCTGCTGTTCTTTCTTGATTTTATTTTCAATTTCCTCTTTGATTTCGGCGAGTCGATCTGATGTATGATTTTCAGGTTCAGCACATCGAGCATCCAGTCGTTGCTGTTAATCTTCTTCGAAACGATTTTTGAAGACACTAGGATAAATCGTGTTGTAAAGTTCGTTGAATTCCGTTTTGTCAATAGCCGGCTTTCCGTCTTTCTTGACCAACGGTCTTTTAACGGACGGACCCATACAGAATCCGTTGATCACATCGGCTGGTGCATGCGTACACTTTGTTATTTGACAACCGATCTCGTATTGGTGCTTCAGTTGTTGAACGTAAGTTTCTATATGACATTTAACTAAATGCCATTCGCAGGGTCCTAAAACACAATTTTAATTTCGTTTATTGGTTTTGTTTTCTTTTTTGAAAAAAAGACGAAAGTATGAAAATGGATTCTACATGTTAGTCAGCTGCGTTATTAACGCGCATTATGCGTCAAATTAGTGCGGTGTTCAAAATTTTGAACGTTCAAATGCCCACCTTGCTTCTTCTTTGCCGGTGGTTCGTATTCAATACACGACGGCTTACTGCGAGTTTCCCCAACTCGCCGAACTCTCGAAAGAAATTGATGATTTTTGGCTGTCGATGCTGTTTTTCCACGACCGCACAGATAACAATTGCTGTGCACATCTCTACTGTCCGGCGGGTTATGTGATCGGTTTATTAACTAGCAATAACAACAAAAAATACTACGAGATATATTCCTCAATAAAAACAAGAAAGCTAAAAACGAAGGCGGGAAGCAAGGCTTGGCTTGTCGCCTTTTGGATCGGGACAAAAGCTCAACATTCCAATGATTGCAACGATCCACCATTGAAGCAGTTCCAAACGTCCAAAACAAACAGCGGTAGATGTTTTTTCCACAAGGAACGTCAGATTTTTTTAGCGCGTTCCGTTTATATAGATCCGCAACACCCCGGGCCAGTGCGAATTTAAATTTAACTTACGTACCGAGAATTTAGTCCGTTAGTCGAGAGAGAATGCGCATTGATGAAGGAACGAAAGCTGATTAGGGTTGAAAGAAACAATTTCATCAAATTTAAATTTGTTAGATACAAGATAATAATGTCCAATAATATATTTAAATTTTTCCGGAGTATTGTAAAACCCTCCACTTGAAGGTTCTCTCCAAATGTTCGCCCGTCGTGCCCCTTTTCTCTTAGGGACCCAAAGGCGATGTCCAAAATCCCAAGTTGAAGCGAAGTGAATTTATCCTCAAACTTGGGTTAATAAACCGAAAAACAATCGCGATATATAGACTCGACCAAGTAACAATTTCGGAGTTAAATGAAATCGACCGGGAAAGTAATTGGAATTAAGTGATAAATCGAAATTGTCAAGAGAGTACTAAAGTTAAGCAAAAGGACACGGATGGAACAATGGAAACTAAATTGCATAACTAAACAGGGAACGATGCGGGGATCTCGATCGTGAATGTGAATTAAATCGATGTGAATTGAAAGCCGCTGATCGGAGTGTCCTTTTGGACTTTTCGCTCCACCTTTTCTCCGATGTCTCGAAATCGGACAATATTATATTCATTGGGAGAATTTCTTGAAAATGTTAGAATGTTTTTATGATACATTAATTTACAATTTCTAAATAAGGATTAAATTTTGGTTTAATATTATTTATTTCTTTTTTTAACATTTCATTGTGTTACACGTTATTATTTTAATAATAAATTTCCGCATTATATGTTTCTTTTAAAAGGCCATAACATATGCCGTTAGTGAGTTTTAGCAAGTTTTTTAAGTTGTCTTCTTAAACATGGAGTAAATTAAAAGTACTCAAAGAGAAATGACGTCTTGTGTAATTTTTAAAGCCGTAGCTATAAATTTTCCGAATGAAATAATTCACCGCAAAAACGACGCGCTGTTTCCGGCAAATACATGGAAGAGCTTCAAGTCATTGGGCACCGGGGAGTCGGCAATACCTTTGAAGCTGGAGACAACTTCTTTAGCGTTTTCGTAACCTAAAAAAGGATAATAATACTAGTCTTTAAAATTGTTCATTTGCGGCGCCGAATTGCAAACCACTAACAAGACAAAAGACAAGCAGCAGTGACCACAGAACTTTCATTGTAAACGATCCGGACCATGTGCAGAATGGCCGCACCTTTTGTGAAACGGTCCGGGACGACTCTTCGCTGACAGTCATTTTCCTGGTGGGAAATCGAACTCTATTTTTCCGGTTTCTATAGATTCAATGAATGTGAGTTAGTGGCTACTGTTTGTAAACTCACTTAATTGTTGCACGGTCACGTACTATCGTGTTCTTGTTCCGTGAAAGCAATGGGCACTTTTGTTTAAAATTGAGCGGCAGTTGTTCACAATGAATTCGTAGGACGAAGGCGTGCCGAGCTGATTTAAATTCCATCCTTGAAAGACGGAATTCGGACGTTGTGACAGCCGTTCCATGGCACTGCCATTTAAATCCTCTCGATAGTCGGATTTGTGAATGCCCTTTCCATCGCGAATCAGATTCTGTAGATGTGCTCGTGAAAACACGTTCTCGGCTTGGCGATCCTTTGAATTGTTGAATTCGTGGAGTGGATGCACGTCCACCGAAGGCAATCTTCAGTAGATGCCGTTGACTTGCGTTTCTTGAACAATGTATTGACGAGTAATATCGTAGGCATCGTCCTTCTTTGATGCGCGATTACCGCTTTGATATTCAGCCGTGCATCGAAGATTTCTTTTAATTGCATCCGGGCCAAAGTAGAGAGCTTGTCCGGTTAACTGAAAATGTTTCTGTCAAGTTATTACTTCTCCATAAACATACTTGAAAACAAATCGATAAATGTGTGAACAGTATTCAAATTCTCTTGTACAAACCATTAGTGTTTGATTGCCATCGACATGAATTCTTCGAATGCTATCGAATTTGATGTTTGTTCGCTCCCACTTCCGTATCCAAATCTAACGTCAAGATTTCATCTTTTTCGCCGCGTGAGAATGCCCAAGAATATAATTGTAACAGTTTAGTAGACTGTTTATCAAAATTCTCTCAGGCAAGAACAGAATTTACGTTGATTTAAGTAATGGGAGATAAGGAAGGAAGGCGGGTTTGGAATGTGCTGAAAAACGTATTTATCGGCGTTAATTAACGTGACGGCGCCAGTCCAATTGATAGCGGCGCCAAAAAGAAAGGGAAGGAGACTCGTGGTGTCTACAGTTGATAAGAACATCTTATGGCCGAGTCGGTCACACTTGTAGACAATATAAAATTGTAAAATTGACTGAACTTACACAATAAACAACCCGAAGTATGTTGACACAATGCCTTCCGTAATGACACGCATCTTGAGACAAATTAATCCCCATATTTTTCGGGTATATATGATTGGGGTGAAGGCAACGCTTGTAATCTTTAACTAAACCATATATCATAGAACTACTTCCCGGTTTTCCCGCTTTGATTTGAGTATATTATTAGCTAAAATTCTACTGAAGATGTTGGTTTTCCGGATTTGTAGTATAAGCTATATCACCATCGTTGTCGGCACTCCGAGCGCATGTTCGTTTTTGTTTGGTTCGTATCTACTTTAAAAACAGCACCAGCGTGGCAATGCCATTTATGTAAACTTGGTTGTCTAGTTCCGTTCCAATAGTCTAATCCGTTTCTTGCGTTTCGTTGTAACAATTATCTAAATGGTTTTTATTACGATTTTTACATCAATATTTTTCCATCTTTGTAGTTGTTGTGTCTGGTGGTCAAATAAAAGGAACGAGGTTAATTTGGTCAAAAGAGGGATTAAACAAAAAACTATCGGGCCTTCGGCCGATCGTCACAAGAAACCCTTCAAAGCGAGAAGGCGGAATTTACACCTTCCCCTCTTTTTGATAAGCGTACGCATAGGAAGTGAGATTCTTTCCGTTCTCTACTGAATTTTCCTATGTTGTCAGAGGTTGATTTATCGACTCTTTTGTCTAATGGGTGTTTCGCGTGGTTGCTTTTAAAAGATGACAAGATAATTGCTATGTTTCCGATGTATGGAAGTCCAAACTTTTTTTAAACTGGTGGGTTTTGGTTTTCAGAGTTTGGTACGTGTTCAAGAAAGTAACTCATTTTCCTTTTTAGGTTGTTTTCTTATGCGACTTGTTAGTACGCGTGTATTCGGCTACATTCCTCAACAGAAGCTAATCTTCAATTGAAAATAAACTTTTTTGTTATGTTATTTAAACACTAAACTGAAATTTTCCGGTTATTCCTAGATAATATGAAACTGAACTCCGAAAGATTTTTGGCGCTTAAATTCGTAAAATTTGATAATACTAATCACACTTCGAAATACGAAGCAAAATAGCTCATTGGTTGAAAATATCTAACTCCCGTGTTTGGAGTGATTAGCCCCAACAACTTGACAGCATCTTCTTATCATATTGATCGTCAGAAAGCTCGATCACATGCTCTGCAGACTTTATTGCTTACCATTCTTCCGCACTAACTCGATCGAGGAACTGCAATTTTCATTGCATTTTAAAATCCTTTTAGCAACTTCATTCTCTGCATCACAGTATATATCGTATTATATTTGCATTGTCTATCTTTATTGCAACAGCAACTCAAATCGTATATCTATGTAAATGGCATTGAATATGAAATGATGACAGTTGGACGATTGAAGGCAACTCATCGCTGGGCTGTGATTCGCATTTCTCTGCAATTTTAAAAGGAACGAAATCGACCAATACACAAATTTTTTGGCTAACGCATCAACGTAGAAACCTGAAAAGACAATTTTGATGGGAATTTTTTTGGTAAAAGAACTGACGATTTTTAGCGCAAATCACCAGCAAAAACGACCACCGCGTTCGACTCGGAAAAAGAAGCCAACTGCACACATTGAGTGGACGAGTCCACGGCGCCCTTTCGCCACGTTACTTCGTTCCGTGCGCTCTCGAGCGACACGCATTCTTTTTTGCTCCAAAAAAGCGCAAACGCAAAGACGCAGAAAAAGAACTTTGAGTTCGTTGCTGTCAAGCGGCTTCTTGCCATGTAACTTGTTGGCAATCTTTGCTAATAAAATCGAAGGCTCTGAAGGTCATTTTATCGTTCTCAAAAGGTTAAATCATCGGCCGACTGTTCGAAAATCAGAATATTCGTAGGAACAAAAATCTTGAGTTAAGTCGATGCTTGCCTCTGAACGATATCATTGTTTTCAAGCACAGGAAAATTCGTTGTGCGCTTATCGCTCACGTTCTGCAAAGTGAATGAAATGAATGCTGAAATCAGCCGTCTACAGTCCCCTAACTAATCGGCAATGATGGTGATGGGGTAACGCTTTTGAAGGTTTGAGCAAAAACAAAGGGTTCCAACTTATAGATTTGAGTATGGAGAGTACGTATTTGACATTTGTTTTGCAAGATACTAACTTTTACTGAGTAAATTTTTGACTTGAAATTAACACTGAAATCAGTTTTTCTAATCAAACCATATCGAAACTTGAGCCGATTGCCTTGAAAGAACATAGCGTTGTGCGCATCAGTAGGGTTTATCGACATGCAATATATGACAGCATATAAAATAATCACAATGGAGTTATTAACTTTGGTAGAAATTTTCTGTTCATTTTTGCTCCAAATGCGGGTTCACATATTTTGGTTGTTAAGATGTTTCTCTAATATGTATATTAGCATTCTAGAAAGCGCAATTAAAAAGCGTTACAATGGTATATAATACATAGTTTGAAGATGACTACTCACAAAGATACGATCGATATAATGCGGGCCTTAAAATTTGGGTTTCAGTGGACTTCGGCAGCCAATTGTTGAACTTTTTGTCATTGATTGACAGATGTATGTTATCAATCCAGAAAGCTCATTTAATGAACGTTACAACGGTATATAATACATGTCTCCAAAAAAGCTATTCGCAGAGATACGATCGATGTAATGTCAAGTTTCTGATTTCTTGATTTCAGTGCATTTCACCAGTTAATTGTTGAATTTTTTGTTATTGTTTACAAGTAAGCATTCGACAAAGCCGCAAGTTTAACCCACACAAAACACAAGTAAAGAAAGCGAGCGGCGAAGCCGCGAGTCTTTCTGGTTCATTGAATATTTTTTAAGGCTGCTTGTGCTTCCTATTAAGCAGCTTCTGGAGTCAACAAATGAAGTTTTTCGGAAACAGTTCTGTGAATAAGCTTGTGAGATAAACTTCGATATCATTTGATAAAATTTGAAGTCTCGGATTTTAATTTTAAGCTTTGAGTTGATTCATTATTTCCAACGAGCAATACAAATGTTGATTCAAACTCTCGGTGAAGTAAAAAAACTTTGTTCAAGAAAGAAGAACTTTGGACGCGATCGAAAATCTCCAATGTTCACGAATAGAAGGTGTGAACTTGTATGCTATTCACTAACAGATGCCTATCGATTGTTCTTGAACGCAAATCGTCTTACAAGTGAATGTAATTCGTGACCACGTTCAATTTGAGTTGGTCCCCAAAGTTCAGTAGATTTCTAATTCATCGTCAATTTTCCGAGAACATCACCGCAATAAATGCATGATGACGTGGATGACGCAATCATCCATCAAGCGTATTTGTCTTAATGGACACACAGATGCCAGGATTAAGCAAATACGTAGTTGGTTGAGAATGTTGAAATCATCAGAGCCTCTTTACGTTTTGTATTTCGATCAGAATTCCAGAGTGAACGCAATCTGGGGTCTATTGAAGTTTCATTGACATTGTCGACATTGTCGGATTGTGAAAAGTCGGACAGTGTCGACAGTGATTTTTTTCTGTTGAAGTATTTTGATAGGAAAATCATGATTGTTTGACATTTTTTGACATAAATCGCACAATCACAATCGCTTGATTGTGATTTTTTTCTCTGTTGAAGTGCGACATATTTTTGCTGTCGACATTGTCGGCCGATTGTGATTTTTTGATTGTGTTTTCTTCGGCTTTCTTCGCTTATTAAGCGGTGCGTTCGACGCGCCAATCGATCTACTAGTCTTTCTTATTGTCGACGCAATGGAGCATGATTTGAAGTTGGCCTTTTTGGATGCGGTATTCAAGCGAAAGGAAACGTTGTTTGGACGGTTTTCGAGTAAACTAACTACGGTCGAAAAGAACGAACATTGGGAGCAGGTTCGGGTTCAATTAGTGGCAAACGGCTTTTCGAACATTCCGACAACAAAGAACCTTCGTTCGGTCCAGTGGCAAAATCTTCAGCGCCGGGCAAAAGAAAAGCGAGATAAATCGAGAAGAACGGGCACAGGAGCTATTAAGTTAACGAATGTTAGTTATTTTTATTAGATTCTTTTTCTTAACGGGAAGTGTGATGTTCTATCGTTTACAGATCGACAATCGAGTGCTTGATATCCTTGGTCGAGATTCACCCGTAGTCGTAGGGTTGCCAGTCGCGGACTTGAGTCGATCTCAGACTTCTGTTGAGCGAATGTCTTTGAATTTGGGTGGAGAAACGCCGAACGATATGAACAACAACTCGCCCGAACGACCAAAGACTCCGCTTTCTTTCGTTCCTCGTTTATGTAATGGCCGACCGAAAAAGAAACGTCTACGCGAACAAGAGGACGACGAATTGCAAGATCTCAAGAAAGCAAAACTGCTTGCGGAAATCGCAAAGTTGCATTCGGAGACGGCGGTCAATAAGGCAATGGCTGAGAAACTGAAATCGGAAGACGAATTCAACTACTCAATCGTAGCTTTTAATCGATGGGAGTTTGATCAAAATTGTCTTCGTTTCTTTGACCAGGAGGTTGCCGTTGAAACAAGTGATTAGAGGTATTTTTATTTCGCATTTTATAAACATTCTATTGGTTCTGGAATTGATTAATCAAACGACGAAGTCGATCTTGACCGGAACTCGTTTCCGTTTCTTCGTCCCTCTCATTGTCACTTCGGATTCAATGACCGTTCAAAGTGGTCGTCGTCGTTTTCCTCTTCCTCACGATTATCGATTAGAAAGTTGTGAAGATACGCGCAAGTCTTAATAATCTCCGGTGAATAAGTCGGAGATTTTACTCGCAATCCTTTCAGAAGACATTGAAATCGTTGTTTAAAAATTCCGAATGTGCATTCGATTATTTGTCGAGCTTTAGCGTGCTGACGGTAAAATCGAACAATTTGAGGATCCGCGTGTTGTGCATAGGGAATCAACCAATCGAGAAGCGGATAAGCTGAATTCCCAAGAATAACCGCGTTGGGAAACGGCCGAAAATCGCTTTCAAATTGTCGTAAAGAGCGGAGAGACGCAAAACACGCGCATCGTGAACCGAGCCGGGCATTTTGGTCGACAGAAAATATAACTTGTGGTTTGGGCCACAAACTGCTAAGGTGTTGATCGAATGTTGGTTGTGGCGATCGACGAATTGGCTTTCAAGATCACCCGAAACGTAAACTCGAATCTGAACAAAGACTATTTACAATTTCTAAGACAATTCCATTTACTAATGTTCCATCAATTACTCCACATATCGAAGGAACTCCAGCCATTGCATGAAATTCTCGGCTTATACGGCGATTATCGTTTTCGGATTCCGGCCAACAAATAGTTCCTTGTAACCTCTCATTCACGATCGAAGTAACTTGACGGATGGCACGACAGACACTGCCTTTATCGAATCCTAAAAATACGAATAAGCCGAATGATCGAAGCAAGTAGCAAGACTACCATGCATATCTCCGTCATTGTAATATTCGACGTTCGTCGAATAAAACCGCAGAGCAAACATAAGCTTCTTTTTAGCGCTCATCGCCATAGAATTGTTTTTTGGGGGTTGAAAATTTTGACCGACTTCACGAAGAAGCAATTCGAAAACGCGAGGTGTGAAGCGATAGCGCTCGCGAAATTGAGTAGAATCGGTGATCTTTCGACGTTCACGATAAATATACGGACGGACTTGACCTTCATCACTTGAATCACTCTCACTACTAGACATCGAATAAGCGCAAAATATTTGCGAAACAACAAGAATCAAAGAGAAACTCAAATCGCCCGTGATTGTACAAAAAAGCACAATCGCAAAAAGCGTGATTTTTCTGACATTCCTGTCACTGTCAATTTTTTCCCAAAAAATACTTCAACAGAAACTGACTTTCCTGTCGGATTTTCACAATCACAATCAAAAAAATCAACAATGTCAGAGGACTTCAACAGAAAAAAATCAACAATCGAGTTGATTGTTTGACACTGTCAGCACAATCCGACAATGTCGACAATGTCAATGAAACTTCAATAGACCCCAGATGTAAAGAATCACTTGGAATCTGCTAACTAACGATTGATTACTCTCGGCATCAACTTAACAAAAAATTTTTTGAGGGCCACGGATGATAGAAATTGTTGGGTCTTGTCTAAGACTTGACAAACATTCCTTGCATCCCCACCTGATCGGGCGCCTGCCGCTTTGTTATAAGGCGACGCCCGTCGTGGTAGTTCGTTTCGTTTTTGTTTTGTTGTCCCTCGGTCGATGTTAAAATAATAAACCATTGAACCCAATAGAAGTCATATTACAAAAAGATGGAAATTAGATAGGGAGTGGTGGGGAGTTGGTTTGGAATATTGGAAAGAAATCAGAGCAGAAGATTAAGCTCATCAAAGAATGATTGTTGCAAAGAATCAGCACGTTTATTAAAGATCCTTTGTCCCGATCTTAGCCGACTTCCAAACATTCCATCGCGATAACTTCAAGCACCAGGCCAAGCGGTCTTTTTCCCACTTGATGCCGGTCGCGCAGTCGTTGCAATTATTTTGGGATCTATCTCTCGCTTTCCGCCTCTGGGACTTATCTTAATTGTTATTCTATCTATTGTTGTTGTTATTTATCGTCTCTAATAAAGTTATCTTACACACACGGGCATAACCTCCTTGGAACAAACTTTCAAATGTTTGCAAAGAGCTTCTTGCAACTTCTTTTTTACTTGCTCGCTTTTGTTCAACCATCGTTCAATTGCAAGATCCATTTTTTGTAGATTTCGAGCTGCTTCAAATTATAATTTTTCTCTTCACGAAGTTGACGCATGGTATCTTGATCTTCGGTGGCCTTGCTTGAGTTGACTGTTTTCTTGTTCCAACATTTTTTGCTTACACGTCAACCGCGTCGATTTTTTACGTTCTTTTTCTTTAGGCGTTTTGTTCGACGTTGTAATCACAAACGAACTACAGAATAATAACAAAAGAGTTTACGTTCTCGGTTTCTTCAGTTGACGTTTCTTGTCGCTGTTCTATTTGTTTCTACTCGACCTAAATTCCAAACAAAGTACTAGAAAACGCCCGGAACTCACGAATATGCAGATTCAAGTTGATCGCTTTCAGCCGACATTTTGCCATCAGAATCAGCAATCGAGGAATGAGAGTAGTCGAACGCCTTTTGCCTATTAGTGCAATACATACGGACGTTGACCGATGACTTGTACGTTTCATCTTCGCTATGAAATTGATAGTACAGTGGATAGTTCACAAATGATTGATTGGTCAACCAGTAGCTGAAAACACAAGAGGAAAATTGGATTAGAAAGTTTTGAACTAACTTGCTTCCATAGATCTGAACTTGTTCGTTTGGCATCTCTGGCGCGTACAGAATGTGTTGATCGAAGAATGAAAGTTCGCGAAATGCGTGGGATTTTGCTGGCCAGAAGTGCAGAAGGGATTCGGCTTTGAGTAGGAATGCAAACCCTCCTGATGCGCAATATACGAATTTTCAACGAACTCCTCTTGGATAGAAACGTGTTGAAGTTCCTGATACATTTTCTTTTCCGATTGTTGGTCGACAACGAATGATCTGAAAATTTCAAGACTATTTGATGCAAAGTCTATGTGAACTTAATGAAGGAAAAGCCGTGACTCGCCGTCTGCAATTCACTTGTTGTTCAACGTTGCAAACAAGCGCGTCCAGAGTAAACATTTGGCATATTCATCCAATTGCTTCGAGAATTAAGCGGCCAATAGCTTGCCGGAAAAAAGATCGCTGCGCAGCTGTTCGTCGACGCCCAACTATGAAAATTCGAGTCATGGCTTGGAACGCAATAAAGAGCTTGCAATCGAATTGGACGAGTAATAGCTGCTAGATGTTTTCACGACGATTGAACGGCTTGTTTTTTCAACAATGAAATAATTTTCAACAAAACACTTTTTATTGCAACTTGTATGTCATCTTCTGATTCTCGGTTTATTAGACAAATCAAGTTTACAATTTCTGTCTTACTACTGATCAACTAAGAGCTACGGAGTCTTCAATTCCAGTAAGCTTGCAGCTGTTTGAAGTGGTCGACCGAACTCTGTCGGAGCACCAACTCGTCGCCCAACACGTTGATCGGCTTCACCGACGCTCCGCTGCAAACAAGAAGTTAAAGAAGTTAGAAGAAACTCACATTAAACGTCTTGCGAACTGAAAACACAAACAAGTGGGTAAGACAAAGAACATTAAGTTGGTGAGACAGTTGCTCGCAATCCCAAAATATCGAAACAAATGAACGTCACAACTGAAATACACGTAAAAACTAAATTGAATCATTGTACTCACTACGAGACAATGTAGATCGTTTGAATCCATGTCGTGGAGAAGATCAAAAACGTGAAAACACAAACACAACTCGAAATGATTTCGATTTGTCTTGATGCGTGGATTAACGTCGAGAACTGAAGGCAAATCAAGAACTTTGAAATTTCATTTACCTGCAACCGTTGATCCAAATTCCCACGTTCCGTCTTCTTGTAGTAAAGGTGCCGTTGACGATTCAGTTCAATTCGAAGAATCTGAAAACGACAATCGAAATTTCGAACCATCAACTCACCAACATAACGGGGAATAAAATTAACATGCGAACGAAATGAACGATTGAATAGTCTATGGAAAGACCCAGAAGTGTTGGTATAGTCAGCGAAACGGTGAGAAGCCAAATCGAGAGAACCGAAACAACTCGAAACCACATGAGCGAAATTCTCTGCCCGTTTATTAGACAGTGAACTCTCCACGTATAAGCCAATGACGCAACGATGACTACCGCCAAAAACATGAAGCAAAAAAACTGACGCATAAGAAGAAAATACAACGAAATTTGCGAGTTGAAGAGTCTGAAACTCGACGACGTCAACTGACCACTAACCTTCGACTTACCGAAACAGACACGCACCCAAAATTGCTATCGAGATGTGAACAAAAATGATTTTGAAACAATGCGGAATCAGCGACTGCTTGAACAGAAAAGCGGTGTAGAAAATCGCAACAGTCGAAGTTGGGACGTAGGAAATCAATTCGACTATCCGATGAGTTTGTTCGATTTGATCAAACTCCGTGGGATCGAAAGTGAGGTCGTAAACCTGACACATCGAAGTATTAGCAGCTTACTATTTAATGAGTTTTTTTGACTTTCAATTCGAGTGTAGAGTGTGCGTAATTAACTTACTACTCGCTTCTAACTTTTAATTCTCGACACTTCCATTGCACCTGCTTCCACTGCTCGATTAACTTCCGCATTTCCCAGAATCGGGTCTACATCACCTAACATCCGAGAAAGAAATGTTATTCCTTTTCCGAAAACTTGACACAACACATCATGTGTAAACCAAAAGCTTGTTTATCAGTTCAAACGAGCGTAATTGATTTGAACGGACAAAATACTCTAATTAGTTTTAACGTAGTGTTTATGATACCAAAAAAGTCCACTAGAAGAACGCCCATTGGGTAAATGATCTTTCGATTTTTCGGGTTTAAAAGGCGTCTGATGGAAAAAAATTGTTGTGCAGTCGCAATGAATTTTCTCGTCCTCTTTCTTTTCGTTTGTTTTCGGTGCCGGAGACCGAGGAATCAAAGTGGATGATTCCCGACTGAAGTCGTTCATTCGCAATCTAAGTTCTAACGAACGTGAGCAGATGACTCACGGATCACGAAACTTTTCGGTTGTTTTGTTTTTTTGCATTTTCTGTAGAAAGGTAATGGCTAAGAACGAACAGCTTTCGTCCGCAGCGTTCAAAGCTAAAATCCCTGGGATGAACCGGAAAATATGTTTTCGAACTGACTCGACGGTCCCGCGACGTCCATCGTCTTGTCTTCCAAAATGAACAGATCGTTCTTGATTCTCTGGCCAACCAACACCATTCTATGAGCATCCACTGAAATCAGACGTCTTTAGACAAAGTTGTACCGCCACGGCCATGATCGACTTCGATCTTATGGTCGGGAATTGTTCTTGGGCGTCTTTTAGACGATTGAACGCCAAACACTTCAGAATCGTGGTCTTCTCCGCTCTTTCTGCTCCTCATCCGAATGCTCCTCTTCGGCTTCAACGCAAATTTTGAACGCGTTTTTGCGTAAAATTGCGGAAACAACAAAATCACTGGTCGACCAATCGCTTTGAGATGGTTGAAAAGAGGCAATAGAACGGTCATTATTTTATTTAAGTGGGTTCATCGGCCTTTTGCTTTTCAGTGGATGTATTGTTATCATCGGATTTCTTTAACGAGTTATCAGTTTTCTATTTTTCAGCCAATGCCTCCTTGTCATCCTCGGACTTCTTTCCTCCTCATCACGAGTCGGTTGATTGACTATTGATGTTGATATCTGTTATAATTCATCGTATTTAGACCATTTTGATGAATTACGAGTGCGCTAATCATCCGTACGCTATGCTCAGCGTCTTTTTTTGGAATCATCCTGTTGATGATTGGGCTTGTTGATCAGTTTGTATTGTCGGTGGAAAACTCGGCAATACCAGTAAGCAGTTCACAATCACTAAAAAATAAAACAAAAGTTTTATGCCTTGTATCGTTTTTACGTGATTTTTCAGCGCGTTCTTCGGCAGGTAAGCAAAACGGTTTGTGTTCGTTGAGAGTCTTGAATTTGTCAAATCATCGGCATTGATGTAAACTTTTTTTGGAGAATGAGTCCGGTCATGATGACGGTGTTCAAATTGAACAGAAATCCAAGCCACACCACTTTCTTTTTTACGAAATACGAATCCGTCCACCAATATGAACTTTGAAGTGAGATCCGGTTCTGGCGAGAAATTTGATTGATCGTTGTTGAAGAGGATATTCGCAGTCTTTTCTTCAGATTTGCTAAAAGTAAATATTTTTTGTGAAAACGTATGGTCCTAAAAACTTGCATGTTGGAACACAAAAACCGTTCGGACCTATGGCCAGGTCTATCAACCAACAGTTTGCATCATCCACAATGCTCTTCTCTTGTTCATATTTTGTGAAGAAACGCAACGTGCAATTTCAACGTCTTGAGGCATTTATTGGAATCCACTTGCTTATTCGTACATTGACTGCACACGAAAATCGTGTTCTGAGTTGATCGAGCAGAAGATAATAAAACACGTTTATTCGAAGAGAAGGCCAAGGGGAGAGAGAAAAGGAACAGAAGTGTGGTGTCTTGAGAAAAAATGAACGATCCGCCCGTCCAAAGGCGATCGGTCCGTCGAAGAAGGAACCGTTTGTAGGGTCGCATTTCGCGCTACGACACAATATCCGCGCTATTTCGAACGGCAATTTTCGAGCGAGCTCGACGATCGGGTTTGGAACATTATGTTTAATGCGGGCAAACCGAAAACCGTCCAACAACATGTACTTTACTGCAGGCGAATAAATTGGCGAGAATTGATGTCCGTCTACACTGAAGAATGGGGACCAGTCAATTAAGCGAAATCTGCTAAAACAAACATTAACGTTTATTGTCCGCCAACAGAATTACTTACCGAGAAATCATTGTTTCTTTGTATTCCGCGACATCTCTTAAAAAGAAAATTGAAAAAACTCATTAAATGAAACGTACCCTTTTGATTTCCAGGCAGTCAATAGCCACGAAAACTCGAATTTACGAGTCTGAAATTCGTAAACAAACGAGTAAGGTCCAGGGATATTCGTTGTTTCGTCGTCAAGTTTGCTAAAGTAACTCTTTTCATTTAATATTTTGAACTTACAGGTAAATCAACTTTGATTGTAGTATTCAGGAAACTCCAAATTGTGTCCATCTTTTTGCACATTAGCAGTGACAACTTCATTTTTCTTCGAAGAAGAATGATCGTTATGTTTGAAAACTAAAATCAAATAAAGAGATCTAATCAATCAAACCTACGGTTGAAAATACACGCTGGAAAATGATTACAATTCGTTGTTGTTCCTCGAAAACATTTCTCGCGGTTGGTGTTAATCTCTGCCTTTTCCGGATAAGAATGAGAAAAGTTGAAGCACGTTAACTCTCCACAGAGATGAGAGGCATGTTTGCCACACAGAACTGTAGGACCGTACACAAGAGCGCAAATAACTCGAAACGATGTTGTACAAATAAGTTGGTCACGCAAAGATCTTAACACCGAATTATTAGTTTATGACTAAAATAGCTTACACTTTGAAAGTTATGCGCATACGACCAGCAGATGCAATTGAGTTTGTTTCCGCATCTAATGTTCCAGTATTCTCTTCGTTCATAGATGCTGAGACACAGTCGTCGGAAGTATTGAATTCAGTGATTTTGGAGGCCAAAGCAATCGTATTCGGACACGTCTTTTGTTCCGTTCGTATTGTAGACTTAGGGACGGAAGTTTATTCGATAGCAATGCTACTACAATTAACTAACGAGAAAGGGAGCATAAAAAACATCGTCCCGCGAGCGGATTTTGTCGGCGGTAAGGACGCGGAACAGAAGGTCACTTGAATGTCGGGTTGGGACATCTCTCAGCCAACCAACGTTTGACTTGAGATGTTTCGTTTTCTGATGGCATGAGAGCAAACAAACGACATAATAGATTTGCTAGTTGTCTAGTCGAGAAAACGCTCTGCACAGATGATTTTGTTTGTTGAGACTACGTAAAACCGAACAAATAAAATAAATACTTAAAACTTATTAATTGAATCGTAGACGAAATCCTGGAACAATTTGCAGAAAGATTCGACATCTTCTTCTGTAGATTCGTACTCTATAACATGGGTTTTGAATGAATATAATTGCTTACCTCAATTAACGATACTTCCAACTCAGCGATCTTTCAATTCAATTGTCGTTCTTCATCACCTGGGGCAACAATATTTAGATCCATCGTAAAGCAGTCTATAAATTACAATAGTACAAAAGATAGAGCAACTGACGACGATCGAAAAAGTTGCAAAAACTCCGCAATACACCGCATAAACAGCAAGAGACAAATAACGCCAATAGCGTAGGTCAACTGATTGTTGTGTTCGAGTTGGGCAATTTAAGAAACAAGTTTAATCGTAAAACACAAAAGCACAAACATAACAAAAATTCAAGAGAATAAAGTCATTGCTTGATGTGAAGAGCCGTAGGGATATTGGAACTCCTATCGAAGTAGAAACGGAAAACATGGACGATCTGATGACTGTTACGATTTGTCATCCCTGAAACGTGATATTTATTAGTGTTCAATGGAATTGATCGCTTACAGTTTGCTTATTTTTGATGGAGGGCCGTCCAACAATTGGTCTGAATTGTCTTCAGCCGGCCGTTTCTTCGCGTTGGTTGTGGTCTCTTCAGTCGCTGAAATTGAAAGGTTAATTAGACAATATCATTTCAGTTACTCCCACATTGGTGCGTCTTTTTCATCCTCGGAAAGTTCGTCGTCGAACTGTTCTCGATTTTGTCGAACAATAAGAGCCTCAGTTGGATCGTATTCATTAGTGTTACTTGTAGTGGGTGTCGTTGTTAACAGATACGGTGAATAATTGTGTTCATTGAGCCAGCCGTTTATTTTCGCCAACGATCGATCGTCCACGTGTTTCGCTCTATTGGCTATTCACAATTGTATCAAATCTTTCCAGTTTGGTAGATGCTCCAATTTATCGTAGCGACCGAATACCAGGGGTCTATTGAAGTTTGATTGACAATGTCGACAATGTCGGATTGTTTCGACAATGTCAAACAATCAACTTGATTGTTGATTTTTTTCTGTTGAAGTTTCCTGACAGTGTCGATTGTTGATTTTTTGATTGTGATTGTGACAATCCGACATTAATGTCGTTTTCTGTTGAAGTTCTTTTCGAAAAAAAATCGACATTGACAGGAATGTCGGAAAAATCGTGATTTTTGTGATTGTGCTTTTTTCGATAATCACGCGCGATTGTTTTTGAGTTTCTCTCTCATTTTTTGGGATTTTCGATTTGTTTGCGCATATTCGATGTCTACTAGTGAGAGCGATTCGAATGATGAAGCTGAAGTTCGGCCGTATATCTATCGTGAACGACAAATAATCACGGATCCCACTCAATTTCGAGAGCGCTACCGTTTTACACCACGGATTTTCGAATTGCTAGTTCGTGAAGTTGGCCAGCGTTTGCAACCGTCTAAAAACAATTCGATGGCAATGAAAGCTGACCAGAAATTGATGGTTGCTTTGCGTTTTTATGCAACGAACGGCGAGTATTACAACGATGGCGACTTGCATGGTAGTTTTTTCTTCGACTCGATCAATCGGCTTATTTTTGTAATTTGTTAGGGTTTGACAAAGGCAGCGTGTGTCGTGCAATCCGACAAGTCACTTCGGTCGTCAATGAAACACTACAAGGAACAATTTATTGGCCGCAAGACGAAAACGACAACCGAAGAATTAGTCGAGAGTTTCATGCTATGGCCGGAGTTCCTTCGATATGTGGAGTAATTGATGGAACATTAGTAATTGAAAAAGATTATGAAATTTGAACATTTCTTCTATTAAGATTCGAGTGTACGTATCGGGTGGAATTGAAAGCCAATTCGTTGATCGACACAACCAGCACTCTATAAACGCCTTAGCAGTTTGTGGCCCAAACCACAAATTCTACTTTTTGTCGACCAAAATGCCCGGCTCAGTTCACGATGCGCGCGTTTTGCGTCTCTCCGCTCTTTACGAAGATTTTGAAAACGGGTTTCGACCGTTCCCCAACGCGGTAATTCTTGGTGATTCGGCTTATCCACTTCTCGATTGGCTAATTCCGTATTCTCGACATGTCGACCCTCAAGTGGCTCGATTTTACCGTCAACACGCAAAAACTCGTCGAGTCATCGAATGTACATTTGGAATATTCAAACAAAGATTCCAATGTCTTTTGAAAGGGTTGCGAGTAAAAACTCCAACCTATTCTGCGGAGATTATAAAAACGTGTGCGTATCTCTACAACTTTTTGATTGATCACCGGGAAGCAGAAGAGAACGATGATGACGACTTTGAGCGGCCAGTAGATTTAAAAGAGAGTGATAATGAGAAGGATGAAGAAGTGGAAACGAGTTCCGGCCAAGAACGGCTTCAGCTTTTGATCAGTCAGTTTACGAAACAATAAGGTGTTTACTATAAGAGATTTAAATAAAAATATTCAATCAGTGGTTTCAACAACAATTTCTTCATCACCGAAACTAAGTTGGACGCGTTGGAATTCGAGGCGGTTGAGGTCGGCAAGTGAACGATTGAGATCTGCTTCCAACTTGAGTTTCTCGACGAAAGCTCTGTTAACCAATGTCTCAGATTCCAACTTTGCGATTTCTGCCTCAATTTTGCGTTTCTTCAACTCTTCCAACTTATCGCTCGACTCCTTAATGCCTCGCTTTTTCTGTCGACCGAAGGCTTAAGAAGAAGGTGGTGGCAAAGATGTTGGCTCGTCGGCAGAATTGCTAGTCACCGAGTTCGAAACTTCACCAAGATTACCACCACTCGAAAGCTCAATCGATGTTTGTGATCGACTCGTGTCTGCGACCGGTAACCCAATGACAACGGGAGACTCTCTACCGAGGATGTCCAACATGCGGTTGTCGATCTACAAAACGATAGGAAATTATACTTTTCCTTGAGACGTAGAGTTTAATAAAAAGCACTAACATCAGTCATCTTCACGCCTCTATTTCCGGTTCGCTTATTCTTGTCGCGTTTTTCCTTCGCCCGTCTCTGCAAGTTCTGCCAGTGAACTCCTCTAAGACTCTCTGTTGTTGGAACTTCCGAGAAGCCGTGCGACACTAATTGACTACGAACTTGCTCCCAATGATCATTTTTCTCGACAGTAGTCAATTTTGCAGAAAAGCGCCCGAACAACAAGTCTTTTCTCTCAAAAATCGCATCCAAAAAGGCCATTTTCATATCGTGGTCCATAACGTAGACGATCGAAACCAAACAAAAACAAAGTGCGGCGAACTAGTGCGCTTAATAGGAGAAAAAAATCCGAAGGAATAAAAAGTCACAATCAAGGCGATTGTAATTGTGCGATTAATGTCAAAAAATCGTGATTTCACTGTCAGAAAACTTCAACAGGAAAAAAAATCACTGTCGACATTGTCGGATTTTTCACAATCGGACATTGTCGACATTGTCAATAAAACTTCAATAGACCCCAGTAAACCGAACTTTGCTCGAAGCGCCAATACCGCAAGACGTTCTTTTTCGCAGAAGAACTTTATGTGTTTGGTTTGAACAGTAAGGACAAAAACTACATCAGCTTCTCTTCCCTGCGCTCCGTCAATTGTAACGACCTCGCCTTCTGGCAATCCTGCTTTTATCAACCGAATCTTCGAAGGAGCATAACAGGTGATCACCATCGTCTTCAGATTCGGGTTCAGATGTCGGATAGCCGTGTACCATTCCACAGTCGCTGCTTCTTGATTGACGTTGAAGTATGGGCATGAGTGGCGGTTTTTATCGGCCATGGAGTTGCAGGGGATGAGAAGGATAGGTGATACCGACAGTTCCGCGATTTGCTCCAACGTTGTTACAAAGTCGCTTCGTTCGCGGGTCGTCACTCCCGGCACTAGCTCTTGGGATTGGTAGGCAAAGTTAGCGATCGTCGTTGTCATCGTAGGGTGGCAGCGATAAATGGTATTTAAGTTGATTAGAACATCACAATTCGCCACGGCTGCATGGCGAGTTGACAATTTAATGTTCTTCATTCGACTATCATCAACTCCACTGAATCCTACGCCGAGCTGTTTGGTATCGCCGATGGAGATAAGACGTTCAAGATGTGGAAGCGATATAACAATATCGAG
This sequence comes from Aphelenchoides besseyi, assembly GCA_024699855.1. Taxonomy (NCBI): domain Eukaryota; kingdom Metazoa; phylum Nematoda; class Chromadorea; order Rhabditida; family Aphelenchoididae; genus Aphelenchoides; species Aphelenchoides besseyi. The sequence goes on from JAMPIQ010000003.1 coordinate 701,057, forward strand.
CACAGTAAACATCGTCACTACGGAAGCCTTGTCGATGATAAGTGCCACAAGTTAATTTTCGAACGCTGTTCTGAACATTTGCAACATATCGATAGTGAGAAAGACAATCTTGACATGACGTTCTTTTATCAAGCAAGTGAGAGCGTAGCGAACGTCGTCAATCGTAGCGTTTTTGTCGACAAAAGGGCATTGACCAGCGTAAGTAATGCCCTCCATGTGTTCCAGTCGATCGATTGACTTTGAAGCAGCTCGATCAAGTCGTTGAATGTTAAGATTGTCTTTGTTCTTCTTCAAGGTTTCCAGGTGCTGAAGCAGTTGAATATCGAAATGGCTATTGTGAAACACATCGCTTTCGTTGCCCATCATCATGCGCACAGTGATTGCAGAACTGTTGATTCGCAGTTTTCTTCGAGTTCGGGTGCAATCAAGTCGATGAGTTGTTCAATGACGGTGTTTTGCGCGGGCGTGACGATGACGAGTTTGTGCATTTCAAGAAGAAGTTGAGAAACGGCAACTGCTGTTTTCTTTTTGACACTGCTCGGAGGGGCCTGCACGGCAATTACGCGGTTCTTTGAGTTTTCAACTGCATTCAAGACGTCTTGTTGTCGTCGATTGAGGTTGTTTTTGAGTTGACGTAATCGCTTGCTTGATTCGGGTGCTTGGTGAACTTCGGAGTGTTCGGCGATGCCAATCAACTTTCTGATGATTTGTTGACAGGAACTTGGTTTTGGAGCACGAACTGCGGCGCCAATTTGTCGATTCATTAAGTTCTTTTTCATGTTGACGTTGAGCACGACCTTCGGAGTGATGCAAATTGACCAAACGTAAACAGCGAATTCGTCTTCCTTGCTAATGTGACGCTTCAAACCAGACGATGGAACCTTGATTGTTAGATGAAGCATTTCGTTCGCGATATCAGACGATACGATCTTCGCGCACGTTGAGTACAACGTACGGCGGCCGTCGTAGATCAGTCGTACGGTTGCCATCGCTTTGTAGAATTGAATGACGGCTTGACGGTCGAATTTTTCTTGGTCGGTGGAGGCGGTCGGTAAACGGATAGTCGTGCGACACAAAAAGAACCTAGTTTTCTTCTTCACATTATCAATAACGACGATTTGCTTTGATTTTTCGGCTTCTTTGAACGCTTTATCGCCGGCCATCATTAAGTTGATTAGTAAAAGATCATCGACTGCATATGGTTAAAGTTTCGCATCGAGTCCGTTGACATCAAAGAAAGAAAAATCCCGTTTGTCACTGACAAATTTTGCATCTTCTTTAATGACGACTTCCGTGTCTGCTGCCAATATGTTGCAATTCGGGAAGTGATGGATGTGCGAGAAGAACATGTTGGAGTCGCCTAACTGAAGTTCTCCTTCTGGGACAATGACGCATTCGTAACGAATTATTGATCCCACTGTGACATTTTGATTTGGAGGAAGGAGTAGACGGTGTGGTTTTTCGATGTTTGATCGGTTTAACACGTCGATTTTCCATTGTCGGTTGCCTCGTCTTTTCAACGATGTACGCTTGTCGACGTTGGATAATTGTTGATAGACTTTGTTCGATTTCATGAGTTTGTCGACGGAAACGTGGACTCCTTTTAAACTAATACGTGAGCTTTTCCATTCGTCTTTTATTGTGGAAACATCGTATACGATCTCGTCCTCTTCGTGTTGGCTCTTACGTGTCACAAATTCTTTCACATGAAGAAGATTGAAGATGTTCAACGAACTCGCGATGATTTGGACTGCTTTAGAGTTTGTCTCGACCGATTGGTCAAGGGCGAGTTTGACGAACAATGGCGATTTGGTCGAGTGCGTTGATTCGCGAGTAAGAAGAACGTGGTTCTTTGTTTTCTCCGAGACAAGGTAACTTGCTTCTTGAAAGTGGTCGAATTTCTCTGCCAGTTGACGGTCGTACTCGTCTGTTTTGAATCCGCCACACTAGCCTTGAATTTCTCTGAACGATTTTGTCGTCGAATCATTATACGAAGAACTTACGGTTGTGAGGCAGGGCGAGAGGTTGACGATTCAGCGGCTATTTTGTCTTGTTCACTTCTCTAAATTAGCCAACTGACGCATTGACATTTTCAAACTCACTTCTTATATTTCGAACCCCTCTTGGCAGTTTAATTCGCTTTCTGGTCTTTCGATGGTATATCTGAAACGTTAATTGGTTAACGGTTCGTGAATAAATTACGATGTTTATTTGTATTGCGTGTAGAAGACTGAGATTTGCAAAACCTCTCACCACCGCCAGCGCGGTTTCGGTGTTTGGCAATGTATTGTAGTGTCCCATAAGTTTTGCAACAGGCTGAGTTTTTATGCAAATTTTTTGGTTGGAAATTTCGAACCAGGAATCTTTTCCACCTGGAAATGAACGGCGTATACAAACACACGTTTATTACTTAATTACAACAAGCAGCTCCCCGCCGCTCCGCGGCGGGAAGCTACTTGGGTTTAGCTTAGTTTAAGAAAATTTTAAGATGAAGAAAAGAGTTTATGAAGAAAGAAGATAACAGACGGCACATCGGGCGAAAAAAAGAATCGCGATTGTTCGGTTTCGTTCTCGATTTCAAGGTCCGATGACTAAAGGGAGGTGTTAACTGAGGTAAAGCAAAAGCCGTTTACCATTTGGAAACTCGAATAGTTTCGAGGACAGCCACGCGCATTGATCGAAGACGATGCGACTTTTGTAACTGAAATGAAAGAGATGAGTGGAAGCTGAGGAGTAGAAGAGAGCTTACCGTTGCACTCCGGCTGCCCGTTGATGAAGTCGGCTGATGGTTGTTGAGATAAAAGAGAGTTAGAACCAAAATCTAAAAGCGAAAGAAGTAAGGAACGAAGAGTAAAATGGACTTGCCGAATTTAGTGCGCCGACTGTAGAAGATGCGGGCGATGAAGCGATCCAGTCCAAATCTGCAAACAGACGATGATTAGTAGGAAGTAAAAAGAAAATGACTTACCGATGCGGATTGAAGAGTCGCGGCTTTGGATTGGTGAAGACGACGGAAGTTGCGTTGATTTGATGTAAATTTCCATATTCATTTTTGATTTTCGGGGTTCAGTCGTAATTTTGCATAAGCGAGCCGAGTTTGTTTCCATTGGAGAGTGAAAAGAGAAAGGCAAATTGGCATGAATCGCACTCTGTTTTTCGTTCGAAAATAAACGCGGAGAAAATCGGTCGCACACAGACGGACAGACAGACAGACAGACAAACTGTTCTAGCTTTTTTGATTTGGATAATCCCCATTAAATCCAATTATCTGTTCCCACCTATCCACTAATAAGTCAAATCCACGCTTGTAGAAAGACGGCGGTTTGCTTTCAAAGAACTCTTGAACTGCTGTCTTGACATCCTCTTCCGAGTTGAACTTCTTTCCTCTCAGACAGTGTTTCATTGAGCGAAATAAGTGGAAATCGGAAGGTGCTTTGTCCGGTGAGTACGGAGCGTGCGGAAGAACTTCCCAATTAAGTTCTTCTAACACCTCCTGTGTTTTTCTAGCCGTATGTGGAGGTGCATTATCGTGCAAAGATGACAGGGTTTTCTCTTCCCGATTGCTCCAATATTTGCCAAACTTGTCGTAATTGTTGACAATACACGTCCGCATTGACCGCTCCTTGGACGAATTCCCTATTATAAAAGTAAACAAAACTGTTGATAGACTAACCAATGAATTACGCCTTCAGGACCCCAGAATACCGAAAGCAAGATTTTTTTCTGACGAAAATCGTGGACAATTGCTGCTGCTGGACGTTGGTTTTCTTTTAACCATTGATTTTGTGGATCCGGGTTTGCATACGGAATCCACGTTTCATCCATTGTGATAACATCCTGGAGAAATGGTTCATCTTTTTCTCGTTGCAGTAAGAGCTCCGAAATTCTTAGACGTTCTTGTTTTTGCCGGTCGTTTAATTCATGCGGAACCCAACGAGTTTTACGCCATTTTAAACCTAAGAAAACATCAATTCATTATGTTTCGTTAAAAATACCCTCATTTTCTAAAATTCTGGCGATTGTTGAGTGTCCGCAGTTAAGATCTTGTTCCAGCATTCGAGTTGTTAAAGTAGGGGTTGTTTCAATAGCGCTTATCACTGCTTCACGATCAACTTTTCGTGGCCGTCCGATTCGCTTTACATCTGTTACGCGCATTCCTTCTCTTTCAAACGTTTTGTACCAGCGCCAAGCAGTAGTTCGGGCCATAGTTTCGCCATATAGTTCGTTTATTGTCTTCGCCGCATGTGCATAACTTACACCTTGAAGCCATTAGAAGTGAAGTAAAAGACGGACTTGTTCTCGTTTTAATACCATTAAAAATAACACAAAACAAGTAAATAGGCGGTCGGCCCCCCTTCGGGGGGGCCTCCCTTCAATTATTACATATCATTCGCATTGTTTATTTACAAAACAATTTCAAATGCTTACACTATGATAGTCTAAGAAGAGAACGCAATAGAAACTTTTTAACAACAACAATTTTATTTTAACAAAAAAACATTTACATACATGTTCAATCAAGAGATCGACGACGGTTGGGAGCGCGAACGTTCTGAAGACGTCCGTCATTTTCGGACAAAAATTCGTGGCCCAACTCGATGTGTTCGACTTGGATCATCTGATTAACAAAACGTCCTTGAACATGCACTTCTTGACGCGGAGACATGACTGGCGGAGATCCATTAAAGCAAAGATTCACTTTGATGTTGCTCTCAACGATTGAACCGATGTGTCGCAAGCCGAGAGCTCGTGGAACATTCAAGACGAATCCACGTGTTTCTGAAACAGACAGTGTAGTGTGAAACGTATAAAGATGTAGAGAACTCACTAAATTTGCCCATGGTCACACCAACGAGATCCAAATTTATCAACGGAACTTGTTCAACCTCAACTTGCGCTCCATGGTCCGTAATTGTCGTTGCAGCTGACAGACAAACTTCGTGAACAAATTGACCGTTATTGAGCCCTTTGGCAATGGACGAACATCGCAGAAAGTCGATAGTCATGATGTGATTGTTCATGAGCTCGCGACTGACGCGAGTCGCCAAGTTTCGCCAGCCAGTAATTTGCATGTTTCGACCATCGGCGCATGAGCCTAGCGCGGTGCAGATTTCGATACCATTGGTTGTTTTGCGCACGGCGTTTACTTGCGTGATTCGCACCGTGATCGAGCTGCAAAATAAAGTACATGAGCAAACTTCGATTCACTTTGAACTCACATTGTTACGTCTCCATCGGCCGGGTCCAGCAAATCGAGTGTTTCCGCTGAAGTCAACGCTGGTTGAGGTGGTTGAGGTTGTGGAGGTGGTGAAGGCGGCGGTTGCGGTTTCATCGATTCATTCTCTTCAATCAGATCTTCGATTTCCTGGTCTTCTCGCTTAATTTGGCGCGGTACAAACGGCGGAGCATTGACATTGAAGAGCGGACGGTCGGCCATGACAGGAGAAGGAGCTCTACTTGAATTGTAGCAAAAGACGACAAAACAGACGAACTGTAACCGAACTGAACAAAAGCTTTTCCTTTTATACTTTTCAATTTGGCTGACATGCAAAAGTATACGTATGCAAATTGAATGAGAGTGAGAGAGAAAGTGAGAGAGTTATGCAAACAACATTTTGAACACAAATTTTCATTCGAAGGGTTGTTCATTTTAAAATCAAAGTGGACAATTCGGTCGTTCAATCTCAAGTAGACAATGAATAGATGACTGTGAATAGATCAACAGCAGTAATTTCTGTAGACAAATAACATTGACGATCGTGGTAACGGTCCATAATGTTCTCGTCGATCCATTGATGCATAAAGTCAAAAGACGGGCTGAAACAAAACCACATTGGTTATGTTGAACATCAATGCAAATACCATGAGATATCGTTGTGTATTGATGAGGGACAGAATTCGGCGAGTGTAAACGTGTAGTTAAAGATGTAGACCTGAAATACGATTGTAAACAAATCGCTTAGCAACAAACTGACCGTTTCATTCCTGCTGTCCATCCAAAAATTCGGTCCTTCAAACACCCGTTGAGGAATTGAGAAACTGAAATCGAAACGTGCAGATCGCGAAGATAACTCGAAAACGTACGTGACCGAGATCGAAATTTTGGTGCTATAACGGGTGGACAGATCGGCAATAATTGGACCTGAAAAATCATAAAGTAAATTGCATCAAATCGAATTGCTTACCGAAGATTTGATGTTGTCCACTGCATCCCGTCGTTTACGCGAAAAATCGCGTCCTTGCCATGGCCCGAAGGCCATGGACTTTCTTTGAAACAAACTTATTTTCGTTCATGAACTCTTTTGCGTTTTTTGCTAATGAAGTGTTGTTGTTATACGAATTGTTCTTACAATCGTTTGAATACTTCCCGATGCACGATGTTTTTAACTAAACAAACTGTTGGAGTTTGTCGATTGCTTGTTGGAACGAAAACTTTCACTGAGTCCCATGATCGAGCTCGCGACAAAGCAACGTACAATTGGCCATGTTCGAAAACTTGGTGTTCGAGGTTCAGTCCAACCCGTTCGAATGTTTGGCCTTGACTCTTGTTGATTGTCATTGCAAAGGCCAATTTCAATGGAAATTGTTTGCGGTTCAGTTGGAACATTCCACGGTAATCGATCGTATTGTTGATTCGAGGGATGATGTGTCGCTCACGTGCATGATGTCCAGTTAAGATCTCACATTCAACTGAGTGATCGTTCATGGCCACAACCAACATTCGAGTTCCATTGCACAGTCCATCTTCTTGTGACAAATTGCGGATCAGAATCACGATTGCATTTTCCTTCAATTCCAATTTGTGAGGTGGTAGAGAACCTTCTTCGATCATGTTCAAATACTCTGGTAGCAACAACGTTTGATCGGCACAGTTCTCGGCGTCAATAGCAGAGTCAATGGAAGCATACGTTTTTGATTGTCCATCCAACATCTTCAAAACTTTTTTATTCGATTCGTTTACTCCAATGTGTTTCGACACCAATATCGCTGAGTTCCCCATGTCGTTGAACTGTTTGTTTTCAATCAATTTTCCAAAGATCTCTTGTTCCAGATTTTGTTGAATAAGGCAATGTGATGGCAATTCAATCAGTTCGTTTTCGTTATTAAGTGTTCCTTCTCCGACTTGTTTCAGGAAATCAGCAAATTCAACTTCGTTCGGTTTGGTGCGCATGTTGGTAGTCAATTTCAATTTTTCAAACTGATTCCACAAAGTTGATGAGCAAATGGACAAATTGATGGTTTCGCCGATGGTACCGTACTTCAGAATTGGCAGGATCTGTCGGAAGTCTCCACCGAGCACGAAGATTTTTCCACCGAATGGTAAGTTGCTATTCATCAGTTCTCTTAGTTTTCGATCGGCGATTTCTAATGCATATCTAGGGGCCATTGGTGCTTCATCTCAAATGATCACATCTGCTTGCATCAACATCTTACCGTCGCGATTGTTGGGAGTCAAAGTTGAGTTCGAATCGCGGTCAAGTGGTACTCCAAGTCCAAATGTTTTGTGGCAAGTTCGTCCATTGGGCAACAACAACGCAGCAATACCGGTAAACGCGCACGTCAAAAACTTCTTTTTGTTGCCGTTAATGAAATGGCACAGGGTTTTGTAGACGTAAGTCTTGCCGGTTCCGCCTAGACCATCTACAAAGAAACACTTCGGCTTTCCATCAATTTGGAGACTTTGAAGAGCGGCGAGAACTTTGTCAACAACAATTTTTTGTTCGGCGTTCAAGGTTTCGTACAACTCTTTTGCGGCTTCCAATTCCTGGTCGTGATCGATTGTGTCCTCAATCTCTTCGATGTCCTCAACTGCGTCCATTGATGGAAAGTCTTTGATCGACTTGTTTTGGCGTTGAAGAAGTGTGTCGATTCGTTTGTATGCTCGCGCGATTGCTTTGAATTTGTCCTTCAAGTGTCGGTTGAAATCTTCGCTGAGATCATTTTTGAACATTTCCCACAACGTTTTTGGATCAGCTGGATTGCAGTGAATGAGGATGTTGACGAAAAGGGTTCGCAATTTCTTCGGCATTAACACTTTCACTGCTTCTTTCATGCATTTGATGTACTCTTCATCGTCGTCAATCAAACCCAAAACCAAACACGCTTCTCCATTGTTCTGGTATTCAATTCCGTTGACTGTTCGCAGTTCCTTGAAACTCTTTGCTTCTCTCACATGTTGAAGAAGTAGACGCAAATGCCACAAATCTCCTTGACTTGGACTGATAGCGTACATTCGACCAACTGTTTTGCTACTTCTTACTCGCGGTTCCCATTGTGTGCTCGTTTCAGCAGTTTGGTTGATGTTGATCGTAACTGTCTTCCAACTGTAGTGAGTCGGTACTTCGGAGTACAACAAAGTTCGTGCAGTCGCGTCTCGTTCATTCAATCTGAAGAAATCCATAAGTTTAGTTCCCTTTTCCATGATTTTTTTCGCTTTCTCCAAGTCACAATCTTCGTCGATGAAAACCGCTTGTTGATTCTCCAGATGGATTGGCAGCCGTTCGACGTGGTGGGACTTGTCGTGCATTTTCAACTTCAAAATTCGGTAACAGGCTTCAACTGGACCAACATAACGACCGTCGATGTGATCTTTGATTTCGTCGTGGTTGATGTTTCCCGATGATTGAAGTTCCAGAGAAGCGGCGTTGTGTCCTTTGTACGCGTATTTGTAAAGGTACTTGACGTTCTTGATCGAACTCACAATCTCAACATTAATGTGGCAACGGTAACGTTTCAGAAGGTACCAACTGTACGGAACCACTCGACGATTGTCGTATTTTACATTTTTGATTTCGATGAATCGGTCGTTGTTTGGTCTTTTCAGGAATGGGTATCCGTGTTCGTTCACTTTGGTTTCGTCCAAAAACTGCTTCGGAAACTTGTGTCGGCACTTTCCATTGACCATACACGGAGCTTTCGGATTCTGGACACCACATACACGATGAATCATATACTTACTCACCAATTCTAACAGTTCTGGATCGGTTTCCGGTGGCAATTCGGCGCTGAAGTACTTGTCGATGTTCTCGGGTTGCAAGAACTTTTAGCCATCTTTCAAACTGATTAGACAGTGAATATGTGGTAGACCGCGTTTTTGGAACTCAGTGACGTAAACAAAACACTTCGGTTCACCAAAGACTTGTTTCTTAACCAAATCATCGATTACTGCTTCGACTTTTAGGGCAAACACTCGAGCAACAATATCTGGTCGATCACTAGCAGTTTGTTTTGCTCCAATGACAATAGATTCGTTTATTGTTTCCACAATATCTGGCCACATCGCATCACACGTCATGGTAATGAACAGATCCGGTTTGCCGTTGTTGAGAACAATTGCCATGGCGTCTTGGTAGTTCTCCCGCATGAAGCGGGGTGATCCGAAGTGCGTCGATGGCAAAACGTGGATTCTTCCAATGTCTCGATCCAATCGTTGTCCGAGTCTACTCAAACTTGCGTGAAGTTCGTGGTAGTGCATGGTTTTCAATTGTTTTTGGTTTTGTTGAATCCATCGCATTCGATCACTTTCAACTTGAACATACGAATCGACTACGAATTGCTGGAACAACTTTTTACCGTAGTGAATTCGACTATTTGAGTGTTTTCGAATTGCCAATCGGTAACTGTGGAATTCCGCACGAGTTAATCGGGTTTGCTTGTTTGTGTTTTGTTTGATCATATCAACAGACCAACCAAGTGTGTCTTTCGGAAAGAAGAGCGGATACAACCAAGCAGTTGCAAATGCACTTAATGAACTGATTCTTCGCGGAGTTGGTTCGTTTTGTAGTTGGATAACCAAAGACATTTCTGGAATATCTCCTGATGCATCAGTTGTAAACACAGCGCCAATTTCGTCGACAGTTGGTTCATTGAAACGATTGGAATCGTATCCGGGACGCATTTTGAATGCCATTTTTACGTTCTCGACCGGTCTTCCTGCGTGTTCCTCTTCTTTCATTAAGTCGCTCATCATTATATGCATTTTAGCGTGCGGGTTATGTTCGCGTATTATCTTGTCCAACAATTCCATTAGTTCCTTTTTAGTTCCGTTAGTCGTGTTCATTCTTTTTCCAACTGCTTCTGCTGGATCCGAGAAGAACAATTGGCCGTATTTTCGATCAGCTGCTGCGCTTACACTTTCATCGATCTCGTAACAGATTTGGCCTTGAATTGAGAAGCAATATGGTCCACGAGTTTCAAACGATCGCATCTTAACATTGAAAGCAGCGAAACTGTTAGCGGAGTTGTATTTACGAATGTTCGTGAGGAAGTTGTTGGATAGTGGATGTTTTTCGGTAAACAGATCTTCCAACTCCTGTGGTAATGCCGGCAAATCGGGAAGAGAGATTTTTCCGTGATTGCAGCAATCGTTGAAGGTTCGTTTGTTACCAACTCGTTCTTCTTCGAAATGCAACGCTTCGCATTCACATTCAACGTTCATTTTACTTAACCGATGAACGGGAACTTGAGTTGGAATTGCTGCGACGTTTAGTTGGACATGTTTCTGCTTTGCAACAACTCGCGAAATTTGATGTTGTGTTTTGTCTTTAGCTAGTCGATTCGCTTTCTGTTGATCAGATTCTTGAGTACGCAAATTAACTTGACGTTCCTTCTGCTGATTCAACCGTTCCGCGGTTTGTTCTTCTAATTCGTTTGCACGTGAGTTTTGATGTTTTAATTTATCTTTTGCTAATCGTTCAGCTTTCTGTTGGTCTGATTCATTTGAACGTGAGTCTTGATGTTGAATTTTGTCTTTAGCCAATCGGTCTGCTTTTTGCTGATGAGATTCATCGGCCCGTTTCTTGTTGATATTGTCGCGTTTTTGTTGCAATCGCTTTGCTCGTTTTTTGTCTTCCAATACAACTAGTTCCGATTGATCCATTGGTTCAGCATTGGCATTTTGATTGTCATTACGAATTGACGAAAACGAAGCCTCCAATGTGTCAAACAGATTCAAACGTTTGTTGAGTCCACTTTCGTTTAATCTTGTTAGAAAAACGCCATTTGAATGTTGATCTGTGTTCTCGAAGAAGTTTATTGCATTAGAAACAACGTAAGCACCACAATTGCATGTATCATTTTGCAGGTCACTTTGGTATCCAATGTCGTTCAAGAACATGTTTGCATTTGGATTCAAACCCGTCCAATGAGCGAAACATTGACTGTAAATCGAATCGATTAACCTATAAACAGTTTGAGAAACGGGTTTATGAAACGAATCGCAATAATGCAGAACACAATGATTGCTGAGTGCCTTCCTTTCCATTAGCGCCAAAACGTAGTGTCCACTGTTTTGAATCGGAATCAACAAATAAGCGTCTTCGTTTGGAGCGATCGGTGGTTTGACGATGAAATACTTCGACGGATTTGATTCAGCAGAACGGTAGTAGTCGGTCCAAAAGGACATCGACATTAACCCAACTTTCAATGAACTGTTAGCAATCAAGTTTAATAGACCAAAAACAATTGATTCAAAATCGATCCATTCACTAATGTTCTCCATGTTCGGTAGTTGCAACCTGGACATTTGACATTCGTTGCGAGCAGCTTCACAGAGTTCATTCGGTTGACAATGAGTGCTGAATTTGTTGCCCATAACTTGTTCGATAGTGAGCACCGGTTCTTGAGTGTCGATAGCGACGAACGACATTTGTTGTGAAATGTCTGGAGAAGCAATAGATTGTGTTTCTTGAGCAGTTTCAACGATTTGAATTTGTGTGTCTGATGCTTGTGAGTTTTCCGTTAAGTTTGTCATTTGGTTTGTTTTCTCAACCAATTGACTTTGTGTTTGTAATGCTTGTGTGTTTTCAATTTCGATTTTTGATCGTGTTTCCGTTTCTGTTGCTTTTGCTGCTTTCTGTTCCAAACGAATCTTACGCATTCGCTCGCGATTCTTACGCTTACGTTCTTCTTCACGTTCTTTGTGTTCTTCAGGCGTTAACTCGATCTTCCTCTTGGGCATTTCAATCAACTGTTTACTTTAGTCTTGTCCTGTAATTCAGATAGGTCCAGAGGTTCAGATTGGTCCAGAGGTTCAGATTGGTCCAGAGGTTCAGATGGGTCAGATTGTGGCTCAATTAGATAACTACCGCGCCACTGGTTGCTATCTCCTGGCTGTATAAGATAACAACCGCGCCACTGGTTGCTATCTCCTGGCTTCTTAAAACTTTGCCGCGCCACTGGCGAAGAGTTCTTCCTTTTTCTTTTTTCGTCCGGTTACCCGAACCACGTGAAACAATAAACGCGTTTATATTAAAAGAGGACAAATACAACAAACAATAGGGGTTATTTGGGGGTAATGAAGTTAAAACAGTGGGTTATCCCACGAAGATCGCAAATCGACCACTTGACGGCACGATCCACCTGAAATATTCCTTTGCAAATGACAAATCAAACGTGTGTACAACTCACCAATTCACTCGATCCTTGTGGCAGAATACGAATGATGCGATCTGAAAACGAACATCAAGATTATTACGATGATATGAAGGACAAAGATATGACCACAAAACTCAATGTTAAACGACTTACGTTGATACGAAAAACACTCGACAACTGCTCTTTTCACTTTCCAGACAACAAAATGAATCGTGATTACTTAAATTTCCATTCGTTTCGTTATCTCGTCGTCGTTAGCATAAAAAGAGTCGTTCATTCGAAAATAAATGTGCACACGATTCGGTCGTTCGAGGACACAGACAGACAAACAGACGGTCCTCGATTTTATTAATGGGAATGCTAACTCTATGCTTGCGGTATTCTTGTTCAGTCGAAGCAAATTCACGTTGACAAAGTTGATCATCGATGTGCTCCAGTACTAATTAGCATCAGAATTACTAATACTAATTGAAATTTGCATTTTTTTGTTGACTTCCTGTCGAGAAGATTCAAACTCGTCAGTCGACTTGCCGCTAACCGTTAAGTTTGGTTGCTCTCTGCTCACTACTGACTTCTCTCATCATGATCACGGAACTGAATTTCTCGATCCTTTTCTTCGTACTGACTTCTGATGCTGTTGGGGGACATCACGTAAGTTTGCGAATCGTTTGTTTTTACTCGGCCTTCAGGGTCTTCGATCCGACTTGCTCTGGATCTTGGTGGTCAAAGAGAACGAACTGTTGGTTGTCGACTTCAAGGAATCCGGTCAAAGTTGTTTTCGAAGACACTCTCGACCTATGCGGCTTCCAGACTTCTTTTCACATCCACAGCATTCCGGATTAAGAATTGTTGTCCTTCAATTTCTCATTGAGTTTCTTTGTTATGAAATGAACTTTCTGGGAAAACTTGTTGTTTGAGAGTTGCTAGGCCACAAGAGAGTTGTTGATGAAGTTGGGGAGTGGGCGACGTTTGACTGTTTGCTACTTTGCTTTCTTACTATTGAATTGATTATGCGAGCAAAACACAACCAATCGTCTATGTTTTAAATGACTAACGTTTGGGCTTCCGGAAGATTTGAAGTCGATTATCGTCAACCTCGTGGTGGAACAAGAACAATAATTCCAAAACATAAGTTTGTGTATGAAAAGATTTTGATCGATTAGACGGGTGGTTGAAGATTAAATTTTTCGGTCTCTTTCTTGCAAACGTTGAACTTTTAAGTTACAACTCAAATTTTTGAATGTTTGTATATTTAGGATTGGTGGAGTTGCCAATTAGAACTTCTAGCTGGCCCTCCACTCTTCTACTTCAGCCTTCTTTTGTTATGTACATTGATATTGAACAACTGTTGCGCACGAAACGACTTTGGTAAGTTGCATCTAAAATCGTTAGAATACTTATGCTTTTAGCACTCATCATATCGAGCTTACTCAGCACAACGTTTTGTACTCTCACGACACTAACCAGTACGGTAAGTTGGTGTTCAGTCTTGACGGAGACTGACCAAGAACAAGTTTATTTGGATACAATAAAAATCAACAACAGTAACAACCTTGTGTTTTTTTACCACCAACAGCGAGCGGCTGTCCCATCGGAACCCAGCGAAGTGATCGGGCTAGGACCCAACAGGAGTAAGAGACATCATTTACAGCCCCGAACATTCCTCCCTCAATAGCTGGTGGCTATAACAACAGGAAACAAAAATGGACAAACAAAACTTAACACTTAACAATTAACAATCCACGCCCCGGCGAGAGAGAGATCGAGAATGGCGAGCAGGAGCAGCAGCGGTGCAGCCTCTCACCTCAGGAACTTCCAGTCTCGCGAGCTTGTCGAGGATCGTCGTTGGGTGGTCGATGGCACTTGTGGAGCTGGTTGAAGTGGCGTTTGAGAAGGCCGCGATCGGTAGAAACATGGGCCAATCGGTTACCATCGAACTTGACAATACGACCAGTGATACGTGTCTTCGGATTGAGTTGCACGTAGACTTCTTCGTGTAGCGTGAAGTGACGATCTCGTGCGCCGTGATGCTTGTCGAATCGTTTGGCGACTTTTGCTGAACCATCAGTCTTCGGTTCAGCTTCGGACGTTGTCGGTTGGTAGTCCATTTGAAACAGGGAATCCATAGGAGTTCGGATTCGCCCCCGGAAGAAAGCAGCAGCGGGACTCTCGTCGTTTGGTAGAGTATCCGACGGATAGTAGTTCAGCGAGAAGGTCGCTCGAGACAAACCCGCGATTCCTTCAGAACCCTTAGCCAATCTTGCCTTAACCAGCCCTACTGCTCGCTCAGCTCGTCCATTAGATTGTGGATGGTAGGGAGGGGAGAACAAATGAGTGATACCAAATGACAGACACAAATCAGAGAACAGAGAGGAAGTAAATTGAGTACCATTATCAGAAACAATTGTGGAAGGAGGACCACGGAGAAAGAACAAACGTTTGAGAATATCCACCGTCTTCGCTGCAGAAATCGTCTTGGTCTTCTCGGCGATGATGAAGTTGGTGTGTGCGTCGACGATGACCAGAAAATACCATGCATTTATTGGCCCACCAAAGTCGATGTGGATGCGCTCCCAAGGTTCAGTAGTCGTTGGCCAAGGCTTCAGAGTTGCTTTGAGCGGAGCAGCTGCCACAGACGCACATGCTTCGCACGTTCGGACGGTCTCCTCGATTGCATCGTTCATTCCCGGCCAATAAGCGTATTGTCGGGCGAATTGTTTGGCTTTGCGAATTCCCGGATGTCCATCGTGAATCAGTTCCAGAACGCGTTGTCGAAGCTGCGGAGGGACGACGATTCGGTTCTGCCACATAACAACTCCATTGACGGCGTAGAGCTGCGCACGTTTCGTCCAATAAGGTCCAATCAACGGGCATTCACGATCTGAATCTTCCCATTTGCTCTGCACTTTCTTCAGCAGCAGATTGAACGTTGGGTCACTGAAAGTAGCTGACTGAATCTCTCCACTACCTGACCTGTGAATCGCAGTTCCCGCTTCAGTAGACATCGCTCGTAACTCCTCCTCTTCCACCATGAAAGCTCCAATGACTTCTTCCATGTCCTCATCAACATTCGATTTGCGGTCTTCGATTAGTCGCGACAGCGCATCGGCGTATCCGAAGGCATTCGTATTCACGTACTCAATTTCAAAATCGAAACCCAACAGTCGAAGAGCCCATCTCGCAAGTCGGTTGGTGGTCCGTGCATCGAGACCCTTTGTATTCTCGGTCTTGAACAGCGCCAGAAGCGGCCGATGATCGGTCTGCAAGACAAAATGACGACCAAAAACAAACTTGCGAAAGCGTTCGACGGCCAAAATCAACGCCAATGCCTCGCGTTCGATTTGACTGTATCGTTGTTGCACCTCTGTGAAGGCCTTTGACATGTGGAACACCGTGCGGATCGATCCGTCATCGTATCGCTGCATCAAGGTGCCACCCATTCCCGTTGGGGAAGCATCTGCGGCGACGATGAGTTGCTGTTTCGGGTCGTAATGAGCATTGACGAGACTTCCCGAGAGAATTTCCTTGGTTCGCTTGAAGGCTTGTCGTTGCTCCGGACCCCACTTGAATTCCACATCTTTGACGGTGAGTTGTTCCAATGGCCGTTTGAGCTCGTGCATCTTCGGAATGTATTTACCGTAATAATTGATCATCCCCAGCAATGTTCGAACGTCCCGGACCGTCGTCGGCTGTCGCATCGTTCGAATGGCTTCGAGTTTCTTTGGATCAGGTCGAATTCCATTGGCATCGACGATTTGACCTAAATAGACAACCGATTTTCGTCGAAACGTACACTTTGGTAGTTGTAGCTTGAGTCCACATTCTTCCAATTGCTTGCACGCCGTCTCGACACGTTCGTCGTGCTCTTTCACTGACGAACCAGAGATCAGGATATCGTCCAAATAGACGATCACTCCAGGTATCCTTGCCATCACCTGATCCATGACTCTCTGAAAAACTGAGGGTGCAGTTTTTTAACCCAAAGTTTAGGCGTTGGTATTGAAACAGACCTTTGTGTGTGGTAATCGTTGTCAACTTACGAGACTCTTCATCGAGGACCAACTGATGGTAGGCATCCGATAAATCCAATTGACTGAAGAAACGTTGTCCTCGAAGCTTCGCGAAGATATCATCGATATTCGGCAACGGATAACAATCGTCGGCGAGAGCTCGATTGAGACCCGTCGAGTAGTCACCGCAAATCCTGATCTTACCGTTGGCTTTCTTCGCGACCACGATGGGCGTTGCCCATTTCGATTTCTCCACTGGTGCCAAAATTCCCATGTCGACCAATCGGTTGAGTTCGTTCTCCACCAGTGGTTCCACAGCCAACGCAAGAGGTCGTCGCGATAGGTGCACGACTTTTGCGTTTGGATCGACATCAAGAGTAGCTTCTGCAAAATTGCACTTTCCCAATTCACATGCAAATAAACTTGGGAACTTAGCCGTGAGTTTTGCTGTCAACTCGGATCCATCTGTCTCGTTCTGCCCATCGTCTTTCGGTTTCGCGGAGTCCTGATCGATCATGTTGATACCGTCCGCGTATTGAACCATTTGCAGTCGATCCATCGTTCGACTTCCCAACAGTGCTACGTCATTCCGACTGCTGACTATGAATGTAGTGCGGTCCATTTGACCATTCCATCTCACTAGTCCTTCAAACTCTCCCCACAACCGTGAGTGGTTTACCATCGACTCCGACGGGTCGAAGCTTACAGTCTCGTAGTAGCGGCTCGTTGAGTTGTTGCCATTGATTCAACCCGATCACATTTGTGTCAGCGCCACTGTCCAATTGAACTTCTAAACGTTCATCGTTAACGCTTACCATCGCCTTGTGCCGATGCTGGTACAACGTGTTGATTCGAACATGATGCAACTTCGGTTTCAGTTTCGGGCAAACCGAACGGATATGTCCTTTCTCATGGCATTCGAAACATTCGGACTCACGAAACTTGCACTCCTCGGTGTGTTCTTTTCCGCAATGTCGACACGTTTTCGACGACTTCTCCTTTCCTTTCGACTTGTTTTTGTCCTTTCGTGGTTTCGGCTTCGGCTTGTGTTTCTGAACAGCGAGAACGTTGGTTTTACTGTTTACCGATTGAGCTCCGAAATTCGGCGTTTCCATTGCGGCTCTCTGGCGATTACGAGCGTGATCAGCGACGTTTCGTAGAGTTCCTTGCAGTCCCTCCAACGTCGTGTTTCCCTCTTTGATCTCCAATTCACGGAGTACTGCTTCAAAGTACGGTTGATCGCCTTCGGCCTTAAGTGAATTTACAAGAATCAAGGATTTCACCTGATCGTTTGTAATGCTTCCCCAATTCGCTTTGGAGAACAGCTTGTTCACCCGTCCGCATAGCTCATCCATCGATTCGCCGTCTCGATGTCGGACTGACAGAAAATCCAAGCGCTTCTGAAACATTGTCTGACGATTAGTGAACAGACCCGACAACTTCAGAACAGTCGTGTCGAACACGGTGCTCTCCGGGCGCTCCGGATACAAACTATCGGCCAGTCGCGCCCGCTCCGTGGTTCCCAGCAACGAAATGAGCAGAGTGCGCTGCTCCAACGCGTTCAGAGCCAACAGATCTGCAACCGACTTAAATTGAGCCAACCAATCTTCGAAATCAGCTTCGGACTCCGGGTCGAACGTGAAGGTGCTTATCAACGAACGAACTTCGAGCAACTTCGACGTCGTTTGTACGGCCGTTTTGGTGGCACGGCTCGTGCTTGTCGCCGGAGTTTTCGGCTGCAAGATGAATTCGATCTCGCTGAGCAACATCTCTCCCTGCAGCACTCGTTCTCGATAATCGTTGGTATCCTTCAAATAAGCGTCCATTCCGTCTCCTCCGTTCAAACCCCACGCCGCCTCGTAGTTCTGGATGTTGCTGATGGAGCGCGTCACCTTTGCTGTGAAACCTCGCAGTTCCTTCTTGACCGCGTCCGTCAGCGACGTGATGTCCACTTGCTTGAAATCCTCGATCGCTTCGTTGATCGCATTGCTGGACTTGGTTATTTGGCCCTTACAGACCTTCTCTGGTGGCAAACGCTTTTCCATCCTGCAATTCCACGAAACCAAACAACGGAAAGAAGTTTTCAGTCACTCACCGGGTTCTCGATTCGGGTGCTGACTGCGCCAATTTGTTCATTCTTGACGGAGACTGACCAAGAACAAGTTTATTTGGATACAATAAAAATCAACAACAGTAACAACCTTGTGTTTTTTTACCACCAACAGCGAGCGGCTGTCCCATCGGAACCCAGCGAAGTGATCGGGCTAGGACCCAACAGGAGTAAGAGACATCATTTACAGCCCCGAACAGTTGGTTTGAACGATTGACTACTTGATTGCGATTATGGTAGTGTGCTGCTTGGTGTTCAAAAGCTGACTGTTACGTGAATCAAAACTGTTTTTGATTGGAATTTATTTAAATCATCAATCATTTTAAAAAAACGTATCTTAATAGAAGTTTTTTGAGCACCGTAGTTAATTTGGGATCATGATTATAAAAAAGTACAACGAGTGGAAAAAACTTCCAAAAAATTCTTATAATGAAAGAGCCATCACTGAGACGTCGAGAATTGTCGAAGCGGCAGAAGCACATCGAGTTGGAGTTACGGGCAATTCCTCGTCGACAGCGCTCGAATCTACGGTATCGTTTGCTTCTTTGGCATCCGTTTTGTTCTCCTCTTCTTCAGGTTGTTTACATCCATATCGCTTGTTGTATTGCTGAGCTCGATAATGACGTCGGAATCGCTTGTCCTTATCTCTACAATATCATATCGAATGAGTCAACAGTCCGAATTGTTTACCGGTTCGGCAACACAAACACATCGCCCACCGATTCTGCAGCCATCATACTACTGTCACTATCAGTCATAAAAATCGGTTTCGGAAAGAACATTCGCTTTGACGGAGTGAACATTCGATCTGTGGCCACACGGATGCTGTCGTCCAGCCCGTAGTTGCGTAGTGCTTCGTCCAAGAACTAAAACTTCGTTGCTATTGTTAGTTTGGTTGTCACTAACCTCGTCTTCATCCATCGAATTCTCCAGTTGATCGTTCGATTCATTCTCAACAAAGTTTTGTTTGCACAAAAAGTCTTGAATCGCGTCTTCCAATTCTTCGCGTTTCAATGTTCCTTTTGCCGGCATCTTAACACTAACCATCAGACGTTTGATTCTGTCCAACAGATCGGTCGATTGACTGTTTTTGTTTTGGTTGTTCAGAACCACGGGCTTCAGACGCATCACTTTTGCTTGTTCTTTCACTTCCTCAACCGTCCAATCGACGGGCAGAATCTCGATCAAACGGTTCCAATCTTCTTCTTCAATTGGATTGAAAAGTCTGAATCCCGTCTGAAAAGATTATATTCAATCAGAATTTCGAGACGTTAACTCACCTTCAAATCTACCTTTTCCTTTTCGCCCCAACGTTTTTTCTTCGGTTTTTGAGTCGCGAAAGCCAAAGGCTGTGTCTTGGACGTTTCTGATCGTTTAGTCGAAGTTCTCGAACACTTTGTTGTTTGATTAGTTTGTGATCTGGTTGCTGGAAAAAGTGAACGTCGCGGTTTTGCTGGTGATTGTCGAAGCTTTCGTTTCAACGTCCTCGTATCGGAAGCTCGTCGTTTGACTTTGTTGGCTGCATAAAATGAGATGAGTTGTTTAAAGGTGCTCACTTACGTTGTCGCTGTGTTCGCTGACGAGTTCGACTGGCAATCGAGTTCTCTCGATGATCGCTGATATCCTCTTCATTGTCGCTTTCGACAACTCGACGTCCAAGTTGCGGTTTTCGTGCCGCTAACGGTGTTGCTTCTTCGTGATCCGAATCCGACTTGTATTCCAAAAGTTTTCGTAGAGCACTTTTGCTCTGTGATTCTCGACGCTTCGGTTTCTTGATCTGGTGCACGGATTGCAATCGTCGTTCGATTTGTTTGGGCGTCTCGGCCTTCTGCAAATGCAATCCATTTGCAATAGCATTCAACATTTTGGCATCCGTGTTCGTCAAGTGCGTGGTTGTTGTAGACTTTCGCAGTTTGATCGGTTCGCCCATGGAATTGTAGACGATTCGCTCTCCGAACGCCAGTCGCGGTTTCAACAAACGACCACGTTTCGAACGATTCAACTCGGGAGTTTGTGGTGTGAAGAAGTCGGAATCGCGTTTGGATTTGCACCCACGTTTCTGTCGATT
Organism: Aphelenchoides besseyi; assembly: GCA_024699855.1. Lineage (NCBI taxonomy): Eukaryota > Metazoa > Nematoda > Chromadorea > Rhabditida > Aphelenchoididae > Aphelenchoides > Aphelenchoides besseyi. The sequence goes on from JAMPIQ010000003.1 coordinate 721,620, forward strand.
CAATAGAGTGATTGATGCAGAAGTACGTTGCAAATTCTGAAGACGCACAGCTGATCGAGCCAAACGACGTGGAGTTTCGAATGAATCGGGAATTGGAGCGGGATCTGAAAAGAAGCGATAAGCTCACTATTGTGGTCTTTAGAAGTCCGATGAATAGCCCGGCAATCAATTACCTCGTGAATCTACTTGCAAACTATTTTGATTAGTTAGCTCCATTTCAGAAGTTTTCGATTTATCTGAAAAGACGAATTGAATAAGAAAAGAATCCCGTGGATTACCGTCAACTTCCGAGAGTCGTTCGGGAATATCGAAGTCCGAGGGCCACGCGAAGTCGAAGGATTGATCGTCGTCGTCTTGGAACCGTTGATTCAAACGCCGCTTTTCAGGCGGCACTGAATCTTTGAAGTTTTGGGAACGTTTTCGAGTGGATTTGTTCGAGTCGGAAGCTTTGAACTGAACCACTGACTGCTGTGAATTCTGATGATTTTGCAATTTTTGACGACTGAAAGAGCAAATCAAAAAATGCAAACGAAAAGAACAAACCTAAAATCAATGAACTTGCGAAGCTCCACGTACCAATCGTCCGGAAAGCCGTTGGCGAATTTGTCGATCAGTTCATGAGGAAAACCACCTGAAATCGAAAATGGAAAATGAATTGAAGCGCCGAACTCACGTTGCAAACTCAACGTTTTTTCCATTTTGCCCACCAGTTCGTAGACCGTCGACTTCGTTTTCACGAGTCGACTGTCAACCAGTTCGTGGATCTCGGAAGTTGTCCAGTGGATGCCTAAAGAGAAGTTTTTATTGCTAAAAGTCATTTCCTTACCACTTTCCGCACGAACACCTTCGATGCAAAGAGCGACATCGTGAAACAAACCGCCCGACTTCTCAACCAAACGCTTGAAATTGAGACGCCAACACACGAGTTTGATTGCTGGAGACAGTTCGGGAGCCTTCTTACGGTTTCGCTGAAGAGATTACAATTAAATCTTCAGAAGTAGATGTCGACATACCCTCGGCGGTAGATCGTTCAGAAATTCGCCCGTAGCGTCCAAATCCATGGCTTAACAAGTAAAAAACAATTGGAAGCCAGGAAGCGTCAAAATCGACGCAGCGACTCGTTTTGTCGTTTTTGTTTTAATCGATTTTTTGCGGCGAGTACTCAGTATATTCACAACGCCAAGCGTTATATCGATTGGGGCTCAGATATTCCACTCAAATCCTTTTGCAATGCTGGACACTCAAATAAACTTTGAAAATGGGCTTTTGTTTGACGTTTGTGCTTTCATACGGATGTTGATGAGTGCCGTCGTAATGATACGGGTAGTAAAAGTCTCTCCGTTTACTTATTCTTGTATGAGACTTGTAGTTGTTGAATTGCATCAACCTAATCAGTCGAAAATTGAAGTTAACAGCGAAAACTCACTTTTCTTCGAACTTATCACGCAACATCGACTGCTCGAAAAACATCTTCGAAGTTTTGTTCAATTTGGCGATGTACGCTTTGGTCTCTTCACTGTCAAGATCCTCCATCCAACGATATGGATCAGCAACCTAAACAACAAGGTTAGTTGACAAGAGACCATTGTTCCGGGATAATCTTCGACAACCGTTTTATCGCGACGGGCTTTTGGATACATGGATGGAAGCAAAATCGCGTCGTCAAAGTCCTTGTCCAATGCCGATCTCTCCGCTTGATTGCGGTAACAGATGGCCGAAGATAGCCAACGAATGGCCGACAGTAGAAACGGTGTGCCTGCAATAGCGGACATCTGAAATTTCGTGGTTAGAAGCGAAAGTTGAAGCCTTTACGTTGATCACAAGCTCCGAAGATGGAGGTCACATAAACTCGAATTTCTGGGATTCTGATCGCAATAACACGGCAATAAGAAAGCAAAAGGGGACTAAGAAGCCCGTTACTTCAGTGAATCAAACACCCGAGTAAAAGAGCGCAAAAGACAATCGACTGTTGTGAAGACTTTTCGAAAATGCGAGTGACTTTTAAGTAATAAGCAATGGAATAAGAAGGAAAGTAATGAGAAGCTTTGAATGTAAATGTTGTCAGTTTATACCCCTTCATCAGTTTCCGTTTTCTATTTGTTCATAGAAATTAAATGGCCACACAAACGTGTGCTATAAATTTCTTATTCCTGTTACGCAAAGACATCGCTATTCGAATTCTCGTTTATTTAATCACAAACGCCGAAATTAATCACAACGATTGAAAGAGAATGATATGACCACATTGATCCAACAAGTGAGTGGACGATTGTCGAGCAAGTGCTTTCGACGTGAATTTCCAATCGGCCGGCAATTTCGAAATTGAGATCGTATTTGAGTAGAAGTTTGCAGTCCTTGACATCCAAAACCAAATTGAGTTGATTTCGGCAGGTCATGTCGTTGTTTACGTCTTTAAAATTTTGATATGATCGAAAAAAGGAATTAGGAGCAAACACTTTAACCGTCCAAATGTCAGATTACATTTCAATGTTTTAGAGTCTTTATTAACTTTAATTACACCAAATTCTCCATCTTTTGATTTAAATCTATTTACGTGTTTACTTTCGGATGCCCAAGTCCCAATTTTCTATCTTTGAAGTCGTAAATATGACAATAGTTCGTGGAGAAATAAGCTCCGATTGACCATTCAAGCAAATAGTTTGAAGGATATTCAGCCACAGAAGCACAAACTACACTTCGACCGTTGAGACATCCTGGTTCACAAAGCAGATCCGTGCTCCGCAACACCAGCATCTCACCAAGAGAGTTGGTGAAACGAACATACGCACGATCAGCAGTGCAATTAGCGTACAGTTTGTGTTCTTTACTATAGTAAAAAATTCCATTGTTTATGAAGAGATTCAAAACCCGCTGCGGTACGTAGACATAAGAATCGAATGTGTTCCATAAGACCTAAACGTGCAAAAATTCAATGGTTAAAAACAACTTACTTTCGTCTTTCCAAACGATGTTCCCAAAACATTAACATCAGAAAATTCGAAGACCCATCCATTCTCTTCAACAGTCGAAAACTCGGTCCAATGATCACAATCAAAGCGTTCCGTGCGTCCGAGCACTGCACGACCCGAAATAAACGTAGCAGCCGAAAAGCTAATCACCGGTTCTTCAAGTATTCCTCTGTTATATAAATCGAATATAAAGTTCGGTTGTTCGTGTGAGCCGGGAGCCAATCCAAACAATGAATCGTGGCCTTCAAAAATACTGAAAGATCTGGATATCAAAAGAAGCCCCGAAACTTACTTAGAGTCCATAAATATTCCGCTTAGAAACTTGAACTCTCTGATCTTCAGACTCAAATTGTTCAAATTCCTGAACTCCAAAACATCTTCCACGTGAATTGCCATCATTCTCCGTGTCTCTCTTTTTTCGCCATGCCATTTGCCGCGATCAGTCAGCGTTCGCGAAGTGGAAGAAAGTGAACGATTGTAGACTGTAAGAGTGTAGGGTGGTGTTGAGCAGTAAGTCGGAATGTTTTGTTTCGTGATTCGGAGACAATTAGCATCGCAGTAAATTGAATGGAAAGAAACTGAACACATGAATGAATTCGTTTGTTGCAACAGCTTACAATTATTGCAATAATTGGGACAGTTCGTGGACCTAACTCCACATTGCGCGTCGATGACTATCACATGCCGAAAAAACGGATAGACGAGAGCATCGAAGTCAACAGACGGAGTTCCGATTTGAATCTTCAACCAATTCCCGCTATTAGACAGTTGCTCGAATCCAAAATCTGAAGACAATCTTAGGGTGAAGTTAATTCTCCAACTTACACGGAGCGAATCTGATGTTGTCAATCCATTTGGGCTCCTCGGTGCCGAAACAGAAACCAAGCAAAAAGACAACAAAAGTTGGAAGATGCATTTGGAAGTGATCATTGATGATTTCAACAGAGGTAACAATCTTTGTTTAAAACTGATAAGGAAATGTAATGCGGATTTTCAAAGATTAAAGCAGCTTAAAACGAGTCGAAAGTGTGATAAACAATAAAATTGTCGAACCTGTTCCTCAACATTAAGTTTAAGGACAAACACGCGAATGAACTGCAACGCTATGCATTTGCCATTCGCGCACTGCCCAACGATCACTCCATTCTCCCGTCCACTATCAGTTTTGCAAGCGACATTCAGACTCCTAGTCCTTTCAACGGCAAGCCCCAACGGTACTGGTTAACAACGAGCATTTTTGGTGTCTATCTGCTTGTCGGTAACACAAAGAACGTTGATTTCTTGTTGATTACTTTTATGCTCAACTTGTGTTTGTGAAGCAACAAAAATGTTGACATCTCAGAAGTCGAATATGACTTTCGTTTAAACAGAACGATCCATAACTTGCAATCAAGACCTTCGTCCGACTGATTACTAACCTTAAATTTAAGTACGAAACCGAGAGCCCAAAGCCATTAGGCAGTTTTTGTTTTCAATAAACTTCTTTAGAAATCACTAGTTGAACACTTTTTGTAGACCAATTCGAATCGACCGTTACTTTCCTATTTTATACTTTTGGCTTGAAATGAACGAACTTGATTAGAAGTCGATTTGTTTTAAAGTTTAAACGAGCTTATTTTCGTACAACAATTGTTTAATTGACGCGAACTGCCCGAAGGCCACTCGCAGCCACCGGAAGAGATGGCATTTCGATCCACGTGTTTGCACGCCAATCGAAAAGTTCGCAGTCGGCAATCGATTCCACACCGTTAAAGCCGCCGATAACGAACGGATAGCCATCGATTTCCGTCAAGCCAAAAGCACTACTGCAAAAGAAATTCAAATCAAACGTTTGGGACTAACCGCTTCTTCGACATTTCAACTCCTGTGTGCCAACAGTTTTCACGGGCATCCATAAATCGGCGGTTGACAAGTGAATTGGATCATCATTCATGTAGTTACGATCTATTCCACCACAAACAAAAAGAACTCTGTTAGTCCAAAGAGCACTGTGATGCATACGACGCGACAACAACGGTGGTGCAGAAATCCAACGATTTTGTGAAGCTTCGAAGTATTCGACCTGATTCATGGCAAATGTTCCTTCCGATCCAGCAACAACGTAGACACTTCCATCCATATTGACAGCAACACCATTAGCGCTGAAAGAATCTCAATTGAATGATTGAATCAGAACATACCGACGATTAATCATCCGTTTAATCTCCGTCCAATCGCCCTTCTCAACGTTGCAAATGTAGGACAAAGCCAAAATTCGTTTTCGTTGGCTCATAATATTGCGAGTTGGTTTGGAAATACGAAGTATACCTCCACAAGCGATCATGTGATCAGACGACAAATCGCAACCGATTCGCCCGATAACGTTCTTTGGGATACGAGTGTATGACGCTTGACTCTGCAAAAAAAAGTTCAGAAGATGCTCCGACAACTTACCAAAGTGTTCGTATAAACCAATGTGACTTTTTGACTCGCTCTTCGTATCTTCGTATCCAATTCTTCGGTACCGCTGATCACAAACAATTTTCGTTTGTGTGGAAAGTGAGTGACAGCGAAATATTTGAGCGAATTCGGTTTGTACTTCCACTGATCAATTGATGTCCATTCACAAGTTTGACGGTTGAAATAAGTCAACGGAGACACTTGAGCTTGCGCGTTGGTTCCACCGATTGTCAATACCGTCGAATCGTTCAAATGATGCGCGAACTCAGAAACAATGTTCTCCCTAGAGAACTCGACGGGTTCATTGAGATCACTGGTCGGATTTGAGTTCACGGTTTCCATTGAAAGATAAACCAAAAGCGAAGTCGAGAGAAAAGTTACGTGGTTGAAACGACTGGTCGACAGACCAAATAATTTGAAAATAAACCAACTGCTCTTCAGTGCAAAAGTCTTTATTCTTGAGCTTTTGCGATATGGTCGGAGGTCAAAGTGATTGGCTTGTGCTTCTCAATTATTTCGATTAAGGTCTTTGGAATTAAATACGCAAGAGACAAGTGCATTCATTACGGTAGTCAGAGGGAATTTCCCTATTATTGAGTTTAAGGATCGCGTTCAAGACGTAATCAGCTTCCAGCGATTTCACCGGTTGCACCGATGCAGAAATTAACTTGAAGTGGTTGAGTTTCTAACCGTTGATTCAGTTTCGAGCTTTAACGAATGAGTTGGTTTGGCAACAAATTTGGAGACTTTCATAAACAACTTTTGTAGCTTCAAATTTTTCGTCAACGAGTGTGAAATGAGTTTTGCAATTGCCGATATCTCTCCGAACGTTTCGATTCAAATCTATACTATGGTAAGTTTTGCTTCTAAATCGCATCGGATGTTTGAATTAAGTTTGGAGTTGAAGAATTTATGTTTGACTATTACGGTCGAGAGTACGATAGGCGTAATACTGTACCGCAGATTGATTACTCAAACACGACCACTTGTTTCACACCAACGACTCTGAGACCGATTTCAAGACCGACTTCAAAGCAAATTTCATCGAGCAACATAACCAATCCATCAGACAAATTCGAAGAAGAGTCAGCCAATGGTGAATCATTGGACTTCTTGATTTGTGGAATAACGTGTTTTATCTCGGATTAACCTTTATGACTGTCAGTATAATTTTGTGTTTGTATAATAAATACAAATAAATTGGTCTTTAAATAACCATCTGGTTGACATATTTGAACTCTACGCTTGGAAAGGAAGCGCTTTAATGTGGACCTTCATTGACCTTAAATACCTAGGAATTGCTTTGATGCTCGGAGGCGGCCATGATTCATGTTCCACATGCCACTTCCAGACGGCCGATTATTTTGCGCGGGAAAACGGAACGATCGCTTCAGCAGACAGAAATCAAAGGAAGAGATCGTGAAAAATGAAGAAACCAAGATGCCAAATGTTCGCTTCGAATGTGCGTCCTTCAATTCGTTGGCTATTGGAGCCCGCTGGTTAAGTGTTGTTATTAGTTTGTTTTGTCATCATTCGACTGCGTCAGTTGTGAGAAACTTTTGATTTTCGTATTTCAGATCTTTGGCCATGAATCCGCCGGAAGAGGACAAGTATCAGAAACTTCAATACGTTTCGATTCAAGATCAGTTCGTCGAAACTTCGTATGTCGGGCATCACGAGAGTTCGGTTCATTCGGACGGCTACGTAAATCCGAGTCCGAATCTTTACTCCACGGCAATTCCGCGAAACCCCGAGTATTCTGCAAACTTCACTTCTTCAATCAACACTCCGTACAGACCGGAGATGTCAAACGAACAAGTTCAGCCCTATGGAAACAAGTTGGTTATAGAGTTTTACTATCATTTTTTCTCTTGTGCTTTCAGCTACTGGTCGACCAATCAATCAGTTGACCACCCGCCTTATTACCAAATGGGAAACGTCGATCAGGTCTACGAGGCACCAACTCACTGCTATCCGTATTGGACTGTTACCGATGCTCAACAGTCGCCCGTCTCCTCTGTCTCACCGATTATTCCGTCCAATCAACTTTCCGATCAGTCAATGGCACCGAACAACACCAGAAAACGCAAACCTGCACAACCGCCAAAGTAAGTTTCCGACCTTTTATTTTGCTTTTATCTGAGCTTCAGACGCAAAGTGGTGAAGCAGAAACGCGAATCGGCGAAGAAGAATCAACCAAAAGGGTGTGAAGAGACGCTGCTTAAATTGGACGAATTGATTGATCTCGAACAGCAGATCCTCCAAAACAAACGTGAAATCGATCAAATTCGCGAAAAGAACGACAAACTCTGGGACCTCTTCTACGAAATCCTTAAAGCTCAACGTCCCGATTTGATGCCAACGATTGAAAAAGGAAAACTCGCCAAGAAAGCAAAAGACAATCAGTGATATGTTCAGTTGACCTTTTCGAGTTCTATCTAATTCTCTTCACGTTTCCATCTTTGATTTATATTGTTTGTATTTCAATCTGCGAACCGGTAAAGTTGTTTTATTGTTGAGATTATTTAGAATAAAGTTTTTTTGTTGACAAGTTGGTCTAATAAACGTTGTCGTAGTCGTGAGTGTCGTTGTTACCGAAAACTTTGACCTCGTTCACAAACGAGTCGCATGTTTGCAATTGCGCTGGTGTGTTCGTTTTGATCTAACGGCCAGTTCGATTTACGTCGGCTATGTCGCTATCATGACTTTAACTCTTCAACTTTTGACTTTTGATCATCAGTTCATTAGATCGATTGTGACTCTAAGATTTCTGCATTAAGGTTCCTATTGACCGGTTAAAGAAACTATCCACGTCATTGCAATTCTGATGGTCGTAAGCTTCCCAGATCAAAACTGTTGGCTTTAGAGTTCTCATTTGATCTGCGCAATAACCGTAAGAACTTTGACGTTCGTTCTTTTCTTTACAAAGTGCTTTTTGTTTTCTGATCTCAATTCTAATGCCCAACAAAATCTTCTTTTACGTGTCTTTTCATTCCTATTAGCTCATTAGAATTTGAGTTCTTTATCGAAAAACAACGTTAAAACAAAAAAAAAGTCAGTAAGGTCATTGAAACAATTTCAAACTGAGCGATTAAGAAATGAAAAACAAAGAAGCATTGACGATCAACATGTTTGTGAGAATAATTTAAAAGTTTGCGATTAACTGGAAATTCATTGCAAGAGCGAATTGTTTATTCTTCTTTTGCATATTCAATAGAAAGCATCGTACGAAAGTTATAAAACCGCACTTACTATTATAAATGTGCAAATGATGTGTGCCATAGTTTCTTGAAATATAGATGCAAGATCAGGGTTCTTTGTAACAACACGAGTAGCAGCACCACAAGCAATACCACCAACAGTACCAACACCAACAGCAAGAAAAAAAAGCAATCTATTAAAACACGCAATGAACTTCTAATTGATATAACTTACGTTTTCTTTTTCCATCGCGATCTGTCAAGTTCCGGTTTCACAAAAAGCTAAATTTCTCAGTTACTCTCGAAATTGTTGTGATTCTCACCAATTCGTAAACATTCTCAGCTTGCGGCAAATTTTCTTCTTCGGACATTTCAAGAAAAGCGTCGAGATCCAAATCTATAATGTAAGTCAGGATCAGTAATGAATTAGAAGCCAACACGATCATCACGAAAAGATGAAAAACTGATGGCCGGCAAGCAGACTGTAGCTTTTTAAGTCGACAAAAGTGGGCGTAACCATTTTTATCAGAGCGATGGCAGATATGGTTGTTTGTTGGGCTTCGAGTTCTCAGATTAGCAAAGTGCTTTTTCTCAGATTGCTTCAGCGTTGTTTACACCGAAAAGATGCGAGTGCCTTTCCATTGCAGTCCTTCGAATAAACGGAAGGGCGGATCGTCTTGTAGAGAATGACGCTCAAATGACTGTCTTTCTGATCATGTTCTCCAACAGAAGAGCTTGTTGTCTATTTGCAATTTGGCGCCAAAATTTGAACGATGAGAAAACGGACTGAGTTGCAACCACGATCTCAATTGATGATAAGTTATATTCGAAAGGTCAATTCTTTCTGATGAGGCGCACTAACAAACTGCTTTTGTTTACAAGATTGTTGGCACATTTCAGCGACACAGTTTGAAAAAGATTTTTATGTTATGTAAGTGAACTAACAGAGTAGCTAAACAGAAACGATCCGCACAGTTGAAAGTGAAAAGTTACATTCAATGCAATAATCGAAGTCGATAAAAAGAGTTAGCACACAGTTGCTCGAGAACTTGTATCCTCTCGACACATCTGCAAAGGCTGATGAGCCGAAGACTGAGGAAAACGGTCAAACTCGTAATTTGCTTTCGTTAAGATTCTTTACGACAAGAAGAGCTGTTTTCGTTGAACATCTTCACGATCAAATTCGTGATATTTATTTGATTTCCGAGCATTTCGATCACATGTCTGATCTTTTCATTTAATCGCTCCACTAACTTTTTGTCTCCATCAATCAATTTGAACAGAAGTTTATAATCATAAGCTCATGTGTTGTCTTAGAACGAAGAAAGTTAAGTTTATTGATCAGTTGAAATCGGACTTAAAGTTCGGCCCATTCGCGTTCAGCATACTCGTCAGTCTCATCGTTAACAAACCACGAAGCTGAAGTGGTGGTTTCGGTTGCTGGAATGTAATCCGATTCCAAGTTCAATGGTTGTTGTTGTTCTTGTGGCGACCATTCGGTTCGTTGTTCCACCGTACAAGTGCTATCGCATTGTTCGTTTTCGTTGGTCTAAAAATTGCAGTCACTAACTCTAAGCCTTCTGGATAAACTGGTTAGTCCAATTCTCATCAAAGATCGTTGACCAGGGAGTTTTGATGGAATTGCGATAATATTAATCGGTCCTCATCGACGTCAACGAAATTGGTAAGAATGACGGAAGAGAAATAAGTCGAGACTGAGAAAGATGATTACTCCGAAAAGATTTTATTTCTACGTCTTAACTCAAATCCTTACGAATTGCAACAAACAAGTCGGTTGTGTTTTATTGCGGATTACGCGCCGAGATGACCGTAAGAGTTGAGGACTTACTTTACGAAATCGATTGTTCCGACGATAGTGATGCACGTTGCTGTTGATTCTCTTCGAGAACTCGCGCCAAAAGGTCGCCTGCTCGAAAAGTGGTCGTGGAAACTTGTGGAAAACAATTCGTTTCAACTCCAATTGTTTCGGTTCGGGTCTTTGATTCATGAGAACACACTTGTCGTTGTGATCGAAGATCTCGTGCGAAACCAAACGCGCGAACGTGTGAATCTCGTTGGTTCGATGCGACAACTCGGCGACCTTTGATTCGCCAATGAACTTGTAGTCCACCGGACCGTCGCAGTCCGATCGTATGACCGTGGACTCGATCATTGCCAACGCGACCCTTAACATCGCAACCTCTTCGACGACCTTACCGGTCATTTTCAGTAGCTCGTTCGTTTCCTGTCGAGCTCGTTGAGTTTCGTAGCGAAGAGCCGCGATCTCTCGTTGAATCGTCGAATGAGCCAGAAAGTTTTGTTCGTGTTGGTGGCGAACGAGTTGAACGAGATCCACGCCCGGAGCTGTTGGATACGATTGAGTATTCTCGGACGGATACTGTGCTTGATATTGAGCTTGATAGGAGGGTTGTTCGTTGTTTTGAGGGTCCCACTGTTGATTCATCGTCTAAATGTCGATTAGTAAGAAATAACTCGGAAGGTTACCGTTAGATTACTCAAAAAGTAAGACGAATGAAATTTCCTTCTTCATCTTCTCAATATCAACAAATCCAAGTTATTGGGATTAGACATCGACCATCTTTCTTGGTAACTCCCATTCGGGTATTAACTGCGGCTTGTAGGTTTTCTTAGTGATTTTTAATTTAAGCGATTTGAAATCAAATTTGATCATAACAACAGAAACAACAGTTGAGCTCCTATTGGGATCTTAACCTTTAGATTTGTACTCTGTGGTCTTGATGGCTCACGTTTGAAGTTATAAGCTCGAAGCTCATCAGCAATCGTATAGACCGAAATGAATTCGAGCAGTTTTTTTGCTCTTTAGATTTCAGCGGCCAAATTGGTTTACAAATTTTGGCAGCTGATACCAAAGAACGAAAAGCAATTTCAGCGTTTTTGTGGCCTTTTGAACGAAATGATGGGTTGGTGGGGGCTAATGAGCATGTTCGCCGTAAGAGACGCATATCAACCTTGTGAGACGTCCGGCGCCGTTTCCTGATTCCACTTCCGCGCTTTTCGAGTGGGGAAATCGCGACCAAAAACGACTTGCGGAGACCAATTTTCGTGTTCACGCTCGTGCATCTTTTTTCCGAGACCGAAAAACGTTCTTTCTCGATTGTTTGTCGGCTTTTGTTTTGCGAAGCTTGTGCGCGTTTTTTCGTTGAGGTCGAAAGCCGAAAACATTCTTTTGGGTTTTGAATGCGTGGTCCAAACGCCTTTTTTTTTATCTTTTCGATAATCTCCACGTTTTTTATTGACACAAAAATGATGAGTTCCCAGCGCTTTTCGTTTTAAATTGCATTCCGCGTGCTCGGAACTCTTCCGCTTTTTTTCCTGTTCTTCAAACCTCGAAGAGTGTGATCGGTTGGACGTTTGCAAGAGAAGAAGTTCGACGCTCTTTCGTGATCAAAAATCCCCCGCTTAAGCGTCCGGGAATCCCTTTCGATTTTTTAGCAGATGCTTTCCGTGAACTTTTCGAAAACAGTGCGCGGATTGAAAAAAATTTCGTCTCCCCTGAAATTCTCCTTTTCATCTCCGTTGCGCAATTCACGTAAAAAGCCGCTCGTTCCCCGTCTGAAACATCAATAAACCGAGGAGCCACATGGTTCTCGCTCGCGTGTCCAAATGTTTTTCGACCCGAAATTCTCAGTTCTGTTGGGTTGAGATCGAAATTAGAAGTTTAAAAAAAGACTGATAGTGCGAAAAAACGACAAGTTTTCCAAATTGACAAGTAGATTGAATGGACGCGGTGCTTTCGATCATCAGTTTACGTTCAACATTCGCTTCGAACAGCGGACTTTGGTGTGCTAGTCTATCGATTGCGAGATTTCTTTTATTGATCATTAAATACTCATTCATTGATTCATTCATTTATTTGCTCTCAGCGATAGAAGATAAAGGGGGGATTTACGACGAGAATTAATAAAAAAACGACAAAGAAAAAACTAGATACACTTATCCAACTCTTTTATGAGATGTTACACATAATTATGGTTGCAAATAAGTTTTGCATTGGGGAACATCAGGCAATTCATAATTCCAATAGTCACGTCCGTGTATTGCATCAATTACAAGCGATGTGCGGCTTGTTATTGGTAGGTCGTAGCTGTGCATGAACGTGCACTCGGTTAGTGCCACACAGTATTCGAATTGGAGTCGCTTGTAGAACTTTTGTTGTTCTTCGATTGATTTGTTTATTAAGTTGGATCGCAATGGAAATCAATAATAGGATCAAGATCATGAAGAGGTAATCAACGTGCGAGTTGTTGACGTAATTCATTTCAACTACAAAGATCAATAAAATCAATTACCAAACAAACACGAAACGCCCGACAATTTCAAGATCAATTCAAGGCACGAATGCAAAAAACGAACGTACGCGCAGAGTACAAAACGACGTACGCGATGGACTTCGAAAAACATCGACGGCAAAGTCCGATTAACACACACGCGAAGACGTTCGACTCTTCTCTGCGAACCACTTTGTTGATCGAAACAACTTGGCTGTTTACGGAACAGTTTGTTGTTCGGGTCAACATGTTTGTTGTGTATCGCTCGTTTCGACGGATCCGATTGATGTCCGAAGCACGTGTCAATTCGCCCCTCTCTTCTTCTTCTTCCAACTTGTTAATTCGCGGTGTTCGGACGTTTTCCCATCCGGAAACTGCGCAACCAAAATGCAGCAGACTCTCCGAACCAACTTTTGCGTCCTTTCTCTTTTCGCTCGTCATCCGCTGGTCCGTCCGCCACGGAGAGCAGCAAGTCAGCGTGTGTGACTCATCGGTTCACAACAAAAATCGCGTTTTCCGTCTTCTTCTTTTTCGTTTCTCTTGTCGATCGCGGTCAGTTGGTTGTTTCGGTTCCGCGTGTCGAACAGATCGAAGCTCCGAAACAAAACGTTCCGATCGAGATGAAGCCAAAGGACAAGTGATCTCACTTCTTCGACGCATTTTCCGCACGTTTCTGCGTGTCGGTTGTGCGCGGTTTAAACTCACAACCATCAGCGCGTTTACACTTTTCCGCCGCAACACTTCACGTCTCAAACTTTCGCGTTTTCAGTGCAATCGACGTTTCGGGTCGTTGGATTGCGCTTCGAACTGATGAGTCGGATTCATCCCACCGCCGCTCTCATCGCTTATCGCCGTTGCACTCGACTTCTGTGTCCCAACTTCCGACCGACGACGAGCTTTCGAGTGAGTTTGTTCGCTTCGAACAGAAAAACATTTCGACTTCAGCGATTGAATTCGAATTCCAAAGACAAGCCGTCGATTTCGTTTCCGCGACGCTACGAATCAACTCCGTCAACGTCGAAGGGCAACGAGTCGACAATCACAACGGAGATAACCAAGGCGTCTGTTGAGTTGCAAATCAAGATTGAAAACGGACTTCCGATCCTTGAAGTGCCTTTGCCATCGAGAGATGAATTCTGTCGCTTCGTTTTGCGTAATCAGGAATCCGAAATGACACCAACTGACCAGCTTATTTAGGTCCGATCTCTGATACCGTCGGTACCTTTTGTGACTATCTTCGCGAAGAAGACAAGGGAGTCGAAATCTCGGCTGTTTACGCTTGTGGTAAGAAAAGGAAATATGATTGCAATTTTCACGTTTTCAGATGGCACACGAATCTCTCGGTCGGTTTCCATCGAACATCTGATGTTGATTCCGCACTTTCGCCTTCGAATCAACGATCAGTTTTTCGAAGTCTCGACCCCGCAATCCAACGCCATTGAGGCTCGTGAGTTGTTGAAATCGACCGATCGTCTCAAGGATTTGAATGACTTGCGAGCCAAAATCGCTACATTACACACGATCTTCAACGTCGACGACTTCAAATTGGAACGTGAGCGAAAGTTACTGGAACGTTTGGAAGAAGTCGAGAAACAACTGTTGCCAATGGAAAAGGTCCTTTATGGCCACTTTCTTGACATTACTTTTGATTTCAGGTGAGAAAAGAAATCGAAAAGGAATGCGAACGATACAGTACAAACGTTCTATGGTGCGGTTTTATTGCTATGGGTCTTCAGACGGGTATTTTTGCACGACTCACATGGTTCGAGTATTCGTGGGATATTGTCGAGGTGAGCAAAAATGTTTGATCATCTCATTTCCGGCTTCAGCCGTGCACTTACTTTGCCACTTATTCGACGGTGTTTGCCACCTTCGGTTATTATATTTACACGAAACAAGTCAGTTTCGCGTCGTATTGTCAATCTCATTGCTGTTTTCAGAACTTCGAATACCCCTCGGCCGAAGGTCGTATTTTCAGTCATCAGTTCTACAAACGGGCCAAGAAGCAGGAATTCAGTATCGAGACGTACAACGAGCTGAAACGCTTGCAAACCGAACTGCGCAGTGATCTTCAGCGAATTCGGGATCCATTGTGTCAACATCTTCCGGCAAGTCGGTTGTTGTCGTTGGAAGGCGAAACGGCAAAGTTTCGACTAAGAAGCTCGAAATCGTCGACCGTTTGAGTCACCGGTGAATAAAATCTGATAAACCGCATTGCACATCTTCGAGATTGTTAAATTCATTTGAAAGAAAGAATCAAAGTTGACGTCAACTGCGAACCGCCATCGATCTTCAGTATGAACTTCTTTCTTGGCATCTTCGGTTCGAGATTTTTTGACCTCTTCAACCATCGCCTTCAAGTTCATTTTGGTTCTCAAGGCGCACATTCTCCTTGGAGTAGTTTCAAGGTGATCAACAGTTGGCTTACACTTTTTTGGTCAAAGACTCTGCAATCCATTGGAATCGAACTTCAAAGACATAAACGATGTGATTTATATTATCGAATTAAACGAGAAATGAAAAGAATAAACGTGAATTGAAATAGAGACAAAAATGAGACGAGAATCACCATTCATCTTCGACATTGACAGCTTCGACAGTGGGCTCCTGATCGGCATCTGCCCACTCGTCTTCGGTTTGTGAGTTTTCTTTGTTTGCTTCGGCCATCGCCTCCAATTTCGGCTGCAAGTAACCGCACTCACTCATCTCGACTTTGATCGTGTGTTCGGACTCTTGAACGGGAGCCATCAACGGTTGTTGTTCGTGAGTGAACTGTTGCATCGGAGTCAGAGGTTGCAGTTGAACGAACGGCGTCGCTTCGAACTTCTGCACTTGCATTGGAACCATTGATTGAACTTGTGGCTGAACGGCTTCCATCGGCACCGGTTGTTGATCGGATTTCTTCTTTCGCGGCTTCTTTGTTTTTGGCTTCGAAGCTTCGGTAGCAAAGTCGACAATCGACTCCAATTTCGCTTGCTTCGGCGCAGTTAGACCACTCGATTCCGCTTGTTGATTCGCGACCTCATCCGACTTTTTCTTTCGTGGAGCTCGTGGCTTCTTCGGTTTGACTTCAGCCGTCGAAGTGCCGGCACTCGAATCATTCGCTGCATCAGTTGCACCAGCACTTCGGGTCTCATCAATGTTCTCGTTTCCGGCCTTAAACTTCTTGTACCAATAGGACGCTGCTTCGGGCGAAATGGTTCCCGCTCCAAAGGCCCGACAAATCTTCCGTGACGCGTCGACGGCCGAAACCTCGTTCTTGAACTCGTAAAGCAAACAGCATCGAGTCTTGAAGTCCACGGTCTTTCGAGTGCGTTTTCCTTGCTCGGACATCGATTGGCGCGAATCTGAAAATCGAGAGTTTAATTCGCTGGAAAAACGTTTGCGCTAAACAGACAATTTTCCCACGAAATCGAATGCGTCGACGCGATTTCGCGGTGCGTCAAAACGCCAAACGCGCAAAATTAAACGTCGATTATTTTGAGCGCGTCCATTTTTTTTGCAGTCGACGGTTCGTTTTTTCGAACAAAAATCGCTCAAATGGACGTTTCGTACGTTGATACGATAGTCAGCGTCCTTAAACAATATTACAAGTTGGCGCAGGGCGAAAATGCGCACAAGCAGCGTTTGATTCAGGTGCGTTCTCAATTCCTCCACGCTTCGGACGTTTTGTTTAGGACGAGACGTTGAAGTCGATGATCGCCGAGTTTGTGACCGGAGAGTTGGCACCGCAAATCGCGTTGTACATTTGCAAAGTAAGTGAATGGAACTCGACAAGTCGACGGCTTCACGTTTACAGGTTCTGATCGTTTTGAGCGATCAGCGTCGACACGCCGCCGAAATGGCAAGTCGTGGGTACGTCGAGATCGTCGGACGTTTGATGGAACAGAAAATGCCGCCACGCCTTTTTGCCAAATATCTGCAGGTGCAGTCCCGACTGATGCAGGCGCAGCAGAACGTCGGCGCGTCGGGAGACGTCGACGCGAACGAAAAACCGCCTCAACGACGCACCAAGGAGTTGACGTTCGTTTTACCGATTTGCAATGAAGTGATAACATCGATTTCGACGGGAAATCAACTCCATTTTTCAGCACAATCAATCCGCCATCTCACAGCAACTGCTCAAAGTTCGCGGTGTTCTCAGCGTCTCGTTTCGCACGTGCTTAGAGAAACAGGAGACGTTGGCGATCGTTCGTTGCAAAGCCGAAGCTGAACCAAAGGTTAGTTCGACTGGTTATGTGATTTCGCATTTTCACTTGTTCTTTAGGAGATTGCCAATTCGATTATGCTTACGGGCTTTGAGGACGTGGGCTACGTGTTGAAGCACGAAGACGGAAAGTCGGAGGTATTCACTTTCTATCACGACGAAAACACCATTCAACCGCAAGAGGATCTGCCTCAATACCTGGACGATAATATTGAAGTCTTCGATCCGACCACCGCGTTGACTACTCACGGATCGAACGTACAATCGGGTTGGTTCTCGTCGGCCAAATCGTTGTTCTCATTCTGGTAGCTTCTGTTTTGTTGTTATCTAAAAACTTTGATTTGTTTGTTGCGGTGTTCTTTAGATTCACAAACAAAACCATCTTTTCCACTAATCTTTTTAACTGAAAATACGCGAACTTTTCGAATCTCGAAAGAACGAAAATCATCCTCCTCAAAATATATCTGCTCAAGTTCCTTATCGTTCTCTGCCATTATCCTCGTTGGTGCTTTGGTCGCTTTTGTGTTTACGTGTGTTGATCAATAAAGACGTTAAAACAATCAAGACTCTTTGAAACCGATTTCAATTTGTTCAAGCGAAGCAGTTCAATGGCATCCATACTCATTTCCTGGGAATACCAACTACTAGCACTTCGCTTTTGTTCGATTGCGCTCTCAGTTTCCCGCAACTTTGAGAGGAGGAAACAAAACCATTAGACGGCGTTCATATCGTTGATCACATCGTTTAGTCAACTTTTTGTTGAGTTTGCGTTTCCACAATTTTATCAAATCCGGTCGTTGAGTTCTCTGCGTATACTTTTCCATTCACAACCTAAACAAGTGGTTTAGTCTTTTGATGAGCAATGACGAACACGACGATTAGCAACATGTTTCCAGCTCTCAAGAACAGCCATTGGATGTTCGTTGCCAAGTTGCGGAGCGATGAGGTCGATCACGTCCAACAGTGTAACGGTCATTCCTCCTGCACTTCTTTGTATTGTTCCAAGACAACACAGATCATGGGCTTATTGGAATCATTGCTGTGCGGAAGATTGCAAAATGGCAAGAAATTTCGATTGTAAGTTAACCATAAGATTTTCTTTTCACTGGGCTTTCGATCACAAACTGTACAACTTGTCACATATCGAATTGGACTTTATCAAGCTTTCATTCGCCAATTCGTCTATAGGATCAATGGAATGATATCACGTATGATCAATTAAGTATCAACGACAAAAAATGGGCAAAAAAGTAAGTGAAACGATTGCCTGGATTACAATTTAAGCATTTGCTCAGATTGTGCAGACTGTTCGTGTCGGTCTTTTGAAATCTGACGAGCTGACAGCAATCCCCGGCTCTCTTTTACGTCGATTTGGCTGTTCTCAACGAGCTTGATGGTAACAGAAATTTGGAGTGAATTTCAGTCGACGCCAAAATGCTCATTGGCAGCATGCGAGTATTTTCGCCGTGAGGCAAAAAGTCGAATGCTGCTCGTTCGACAAGGAAAAAACATGAACAACCGAATTTGACGTCAAAGCTACAAGTTAGCAGATTTGTCGAATGTTCTGATGGTGAGTCGTTTTTCTCTGGTCACTTCGGTCGCAAGTCGGTGTTATCTGTAGCTCAAGTATTGGCATTTGTTAGTCGCTACTCGAAGTTGTCAAATTCGAAAATTGTTGAAATCGTCTTCGTTTTTTTGGAAGAACTACCAGAATCACAAGAGAATCGTAGTTATGGGCAAAGATCAATGTAATTTAGAGGTTTGATGCTATGACTTTGCTTTTACAGTTACTAAGATTTCAGAGCAGTGGTTTCATGATCGGTCGCCATACGAGTAGTTGTCGAATTTTGCTCGTGATTTCCGGATTCGCTCGTCCAATAAACCGCGTTCAAAACATTTGTTTTGGCTTCAACAGTTGAAAGTTATGAACAAGACAATCTTAAGAGAATTTGCCACCATCAAAGAAATATTACTAATTGGTATCAACAATCTTCGAATTGTCAACTTTGCGAAGTACAACTAAAACAATTTGTAGGAACGCAATAGCACAAGTGATTAGAAGTACGCAAATAACAAAATTCATTCAAATAAATAGACTGTTAGTTGGATTGGAAAAATGTGTCGATTGCCGTTGTAAAGGAAGCAAGTCGTCATAACAAACATCCTAGTCAAATGCAGAGATCCCGAAACGAAACTTGCGCAAATGCTGCAATTGCAATTCGACGATCAAACGTTTCGATGCGCCATCCGAACTGCTTGTACAAACACTAGCATGTTAAAGTTCTATACAAGCACGTCGCATGACTCAACTGTTACTCCGTAGTCCAACGACCTGCGAAGGTATGTTTTCCGCTTGGAACTAGTTACAAATGACCATTTAGAGCATCGAAAGGTTTATGGCGAACGCGGAAACGAACTCGTCAACTGCTCATGACGAACATTAAAAGTTGGCAAACGAATCTTAAAAAACTGGGGCCGCTTACAACACGTAGAGCTGTCAAGGTAAGAAGTTGCTTGAAAGCCCAGTTAAACGACAGTTTCAGACGTCCATAGTGTTTCCAAGAACCATTGCGACGGTCAATTCGTAACGGACGACGAAGTCTACGCGATGTTACAACGACATTTGGAAACAATTCGCGAAGTTGCAACACCGGAGTTCGTCAAATTCTGTTTGCTTTCCAAATATCTATTGGCTGACACGTTGATCTGAGCAAACTAAGACTGATTAAATGCAAGGTTATACAACATGTTGTTGATGAAATTTTCGTTAGCTGATAAGGCTGATTCGATGTACCTTTCGACGGCGTCAACAAATTATACTGCGGGATCACAAGCACGCCCAAAGACCAGCGTTTATACCAACATAAACGCGAGATGCACCGGATTGCACAAACGACCAAAGCCGAAATTGAACGTAATATTACTTTTGATGTTATTACATCTAATTGGCGTCTTGACATTCAACTTGTTGAATTCACTATAATGTAATCGATGTATGGCTTGTAGACGTTGAAAAGACTTTCCGCTTTTGCAGCTACGATCAAATTGCTCGAAGCTGTTAACATAAATCTAATTCTTTTTTTCAGAACAACTTTGCAAAGCTCTATCATCAAGTTGATGCAAGCTTGAATGACTGCAACCCAAATGTCGTTGTCATTCACATGCAAATGACCACTTTGCATAATTTGGTGTCGCGTCTTTTCGAGTAGTTGACCATCGACTGATCGGTATATTTCTGCCCTTCATGTCACTTGCGTTTGTTTGCATTCAGGAACATCGCAACTGTTGAACAGCGCCGTCGGTCATTGAGATGCGCTGTAGTCGTTGTTATCACAATAGGAGCACATCAGTTCAAAATTGACTTGTGCACAAATTTTTGCTGAAATACAAGTCAACGGGGTTCAAGTGCAACCCTAATGTTGCAAACATGTTAATACTTCATTTTTCGATGTTATAGACCAAATGCAGTACAAAACTTTTATCAATAAATTGATTAGATTATTAAACTTAACGATCATGGTCTTTCAAATCAACCGAATCCCATAGGATTTGTCGAAGATGTACGGTTTGACGGTGTATGGATGATTGGAGACTCGTGTGAAGTAGTTGTAAGGATGTTGATAAGTAAGAGCCAATGTTCTCGCAGGACATGGACAATAGAACATATCGCTCCCTGGAATACCGATCGAGCCATCACGACCTGTTTGGCCTTTCGGGCCATCAATTTGGCGACCGATGGGTCCTCTCATTCCTGGTCTTCCACGAACCGAAAAACCGGGTAATCCACGTGGTCTAAATGATCATATTGAAATTGTATAATAGATTGAAGATACCCTTGCAAGCCGCGTTTCCCCATTAAACCAGGTTTTCCTAAATTGGTCGTCATTCACAACAAAACTGATACAACCTTTCGGTCCAGGAAAATTGACGATACGCTGAAACGATTAAAGTATAGTGAAATATCGCATTTAGAAACAAACATATCCACTTCGTCCTGCTGATCCGACATATCCTTTATTCCCTCTGCTTCCGACTGGGCCACGTTCGCCTGAAATTAGTCGTCATTTACAAAATTGAATTACTACAAACCTTTCAGTCCAATAGCTCCGACATCTCCTGCAAGTAACCGTTTAATTTTAAGATTATTTGTATTCGACAAACCAGGAATCCCATCATATCCATTGACACTAAACATAAGTTACTTTTCGTCTATTGATTGTATTTACCCGAAGTTGCCGTCAGGCCCTGGCCAACCTTTTAATCCTCTGCAAATCAACAATCTAATGAGTTTTCAAAACAACAAACTTACGGGGGACCTGCTTTTCCTCTCGGTCCTGGTGCACATTGAAAGCAGGGAGTACGAAAGTAACTGTACACAATTGCGTCTTTTCCACGCTTCCCTTTCTCACCGTTGATTCCCGGTATCCCATCTTCTCCACGTTGTCCTTGCGGACCTTGAGCCCCTTCTAAAGACAAATAAAGAAAAAGTCGTTGGACTCACGTGGGCAGTTGTTCGGTGGAAACGCACATTTACAGAAAAGTGGATCTTCTTCGGAGTTTGAATATACTTTGAATGGCGATTCACGTTTAGTTTTCGTGCCCAACAACGCAGATCGTTTGGTTCGCTTTGAAAGTTGACGATTACGTTCCATCATCATGTTCCACGAATCGACAGAGTAACGATGAAATTCGAGCATCTCCGCTTGAACTTCGGTTTGCAACGAGTTGATATCATTGTAGAGCACAAGCATTTGAAGGAAAGTGCCAATTAAGAAGATCATCGTAGTGATGGTTATTGTTCCAAGAAACCATTGAGTTCCATTCATCCTTGATGTTGATCAACACTCGAGCAGAAAGCTCAACTGAACTCATGAGCTTACTTCTCATCTTCAAACCTTCAGATTTCATTAATCCGATTAGCTTCTTTGTGCTTATCACCTCCGCGAAAAAACCGGAACGAGCAATTTTGCGGAATAGCATCTCGTTTGGGTATGCTTCTTCTTAGCGCTATTTCTGATTTGAATGCACAATATAAAGAGATGATACGGTTGGCAGGAATCGATTCGGCGAATGGGTTTCACACAAACGTTTCATTAATGAATCATCCACGAACATGCGCTTCAACCCGAAGGTCAAAATGAACGAAAATTTAAAGAGCGAGGAACCTGTTCGTGTGTTTCAATTTTCTCGAACCTCTTCAGGAAACTGGTGCGAGCAAGTGATTGCGTAGGCGATGACGAAAAGTTCAAAGTTTTATGGAGACTTTGCGGTTAACCGAAGTAATTACGATTTCTTGCTTCGTAGTTAATGGTAAGAGCTGGTGTTTAGTTTGTTGAACATCGATTTCAGATGTCCAATTTATTGATTCGTTTGACGATTCTTTTCGTTCTTTCAACCTATTTGGTTGAAGCTCAATGGTACAATCCGAACGCTTGGAACCAACAGGCATACGATCAACAATATCAGGACTATTGGAATCAGTATTGGTCCAATTATTATAGTTCCGGTTATTACAACAATCGAAACTTTGCTCAATATTTGCCACAACAACCATTCTATTTGCGTTTCGTTCAATATCGACCGATCTATCGACCTGTTTATCGACCCAGCAAGTTTACGTTTTTTTCACACTCATATCTCTGTTTTAGCTCAACAACAATGGATACCCAATCAGGTTCAACTGCAATCCAACCAAATTCAACAACCAGCAAACCTTCAACCTACTCCTCAGCCACCAACTTTGCCCACACGTCAACAAGTCGAAGTCTCTGCATCGGCAGTTCGAAACGAACTTCCGGATGACGTGTCAACAAATCAGGGGTTCGGCGAGAATTCGGTTTTGAATTCGATTCATAGATCTTAGTTGCAAGCAATAAACATCTACAGGTCAAATGAAAACTAATTTATTTGCAATGTGCACTCGATTGAACTTAGAACTCTTCGTTCGTTTTCGATCGCATATGAGCGGAACATTGAACGACACAACTCACGTCCTAGAACATATCATTTGTCTAATCAGTTGGTTGTCGATTACCGATTTGATATCATCCAAAAGGAATTTGCTCATCAGATTCGAACAGTCGAGAATCTTGACGGCTCGACAAAGCGGCTGCAATTTGATTGAGTTTTTTGGCAAAAGTTTTGTCAACTCACTCCATTTGCCGTGCACATACAACGCACGCACGGTGATCGTAACTTTGACTCCCCGCGCTGGAGCTCCGTCTTTCCAATCGTACAAACTGCTGAACTTTGAGTTGGGACATAACCAGTGGGTTATTACTTACGTTTCTCTTTCCAGTTCTTCAAATTCAGTTGCTGAATGCTTTCGCAGGGAATCGGTGCGTTACTGCAATCTTGTTAATGATGGATTATTCTCTTCACTCACTTGAGATCATTTGGAATGCTAAAGACGTCCGGTTGAATTCGTTTCAGTCGATGGCCGTTTTTACACAAAATTGAGCCGAGAGTTATTTTTCGTATTTCCGTCAATTGCTCTGAAAATTTGTTATCGTTTTCTGTTCTTGTCCACCTACCGTTTGTGAACCTTGTTTCGGGCATGTGATTCTCGTAATAGAAGCGATCACAACGTTTCAATCGTCGGAACTGTTCGCCAATCAAACATGCCATGGTGGGAGGCATCAAAGCTCCGCCCATCGGCTTTTCGGACAACAATCCCGGAAACAGATCGATGTCATCAACATGCTCGTAAACACTTGACAAGGCGGCCACCGATTCGGCATCCATTTCGTTCAGAAGATCTTCGAATACACGTGCTTTTCGAAGACCACAGAACGGTCGAAAAGTGTTGTACTGAAATTCGTGTTTAGATGTCTGAAGTCATCTTACTCCTTGAACTCCGTGATCTCTTGCTCTCATGATATTCAACGCAATCAAATCGAAACCCGAAAGTGGCCATCCACGTTGTTGGAATAAATGATTTCGAAGGGCATCGGTGATGTGTCGATCAAAAGCCATGCACTTGCTTCCCAATAGACCTACGAGAATGCTATCAAGCCCGCCTAAATATTTTCATTATCACATTTTCACTCCACAACCTACCGGATTCACGATCGTAAATCGGTTCCATGTTATTGAAGTTCTCCTGCAAATCTACGGGTTTTGTGTGATTCACATATTCGGAAGTTAATCGTGGGAACATCTAAAACTGATCGAATAAAAGAAAGGATCATTATATTCTCACCCTTCTAACTAACGTATGACCATATCTGAATGCTGCTGTAGCAAAAGGATGTGAAATGGAAGCATCGCAAGTTGAATCGTAACCTTAAAACTATTCGTAAAAAATGCTTTTAAAACTCACCTTCAAAGTAACCCGAACGTTGGGGTTCTAGTTCGTACTTTTGAGCGAATCGACGGCCAATCAACTTTGGAAGGTACTCGTTGAAAACAATGTGTTGAAATTGGGCTCCGACTATTCGTCTCGCTTCCTGATAAAGACGCTCGTCCGACCATCTGGGATTCAAAGTCGACAATTCACGTGCTAATCGATTGTGTTCACGAAGCCAAATGTTGTGCATTGTGGTGAGTCCCGGTTGATGAGAATTTCTTTCGTCACCCGCAACAAAACACGGAAATCGAGGTTTAGATCGACAGTCTTGTTCCTGATCTCCTTGTGGTAGTGCTTCGCTGAATACTTGTGTTTATTAAGAACATTCTTTTTAAGCTCACGTGTTATGGCTTCCGAGTTCTGTAGAGTTCATCAGACCGCCGTGGAATAAACGCAACGCTGCGGCTTCACATTGAGTGGAACCATAGATGACGGAAGCGTCAAGATAAGCGGTAAGTTGATTCAACTGATTTCTGTATCCCAAACTTAATTGTCCCAACAAAGATCGAGCCATCGGGAAACATCGACGTTCTCCATTCGAATCGTGAGTTGGATGAAACGGATCGTTGTCGGGCAAATGAACGGGCATACAATGAACAGACAACGTTTGAGGTGAGTCGCAACGACTGCAGTTCAGAATTTCGTTACCCGGTCCTAAACGAGCATTCAAAACGGTCGTAGCGTATTGTTACCTCTTTCAACAGGTGAATGAGTGACTTCATGATCCAACTGAAAATTCAAATTTTTTAGGAACCTTAAATCTCACATACAAATTGACCAAACTGCATGACCATATGTGTGTATTTTTCGTCGTCATAAGCTCGATCGACGTGAATCGCATTCGACACCGAACGTGCCAACGGCAATTCACCACCACGCACAGAACGAGATCGTGGAGCATCGATTCCGTCGGCATATTCGGGTGGAAACAAATGACGTAGCGGTCCGAATGCGTTGCCGTAATGTGGAAATCGAAGATTGTTACACCATCCCGAATAAGATCGATACGGAGCTGTTGGATCGCAGGGAAGATCTTTGGGCAAACACTGATCAACGGTTCCGTCACGAGCCATGAAAGGCGCGATATTCGAAACGAATTCGCTCACGTCGATTTGCGGCAAGAGTTGTTGCAAAGTTTCGTGATCGAGTTTGATTTCCAACTCATTTGGATTGTTCGTCAGCGTTTCACTAAAATGAACGTGCAGAAGTGATTGAAGAGATCGCTTACTTGTACATTAGTGCTCTTGTTGCTTCCAATAAGACGGATGATAATTTGGACTGTTCGATGGCTTCGCGTTTCGGACGCATCATTTGACCATACGAGAAGATTGGATCGTGCTGATGAAAACGACCTTGATCTAAAATCAAGTTGTTGGATACACATTTAAGGTCGAAACTCACTTTTGCGTATGTTCTCAGCTTCTCGTTTTTGTCTTTCATTTACGACATTGACTCCAATTTCGATTGCTTTTTTGACCGTTTCCATTGTCACGGGCATCTGAATTTGCGCTTCGACATCTCTCCATGGTTCGAAACTCTGCTTCTCCACTGCTTCTTGAGTGCCATTGCAGAGAAGTGGAAAGTTACTGAACTCAACGTTTCATATTGATTGCTATCTGACTTACTCTTTTTTATCGGCAGCTTCGAAGACGTGTGGTTGGACCAACACCATTCCGCTGTTTTCACACATCACTTGAGCCAAAGTTGTTTTACGAATTTCCGTCAATTGCTCTCGACTGAAACCCCATGAGTCGATGGTGTTTTCGTACCAAAATCGATCACCGAATTTTGTCTGAATCGACGATGAAACCTCTAATTTTTATGGGAACTCACATTTTGAAACTGCTTCGCTATGATACAAGCGAACGTTGGTCCTACAGCTGCTCCACGAATCGGTCGTTCTGCCAATCCACCGATGAAGAAGTCGACATCTTCGACCGTACGAAAATGTTTTTTAAGCAGCGGAATCACACGTTTTGGATCTGCGAAATCGTCCCAAAGTGCTTCGAACGAATCGACAGCACTTCCGCCGCAATGTTCACGCCAAACAACATAGGACGGAAGTCCGTGATCTCGGCCGGTTTGCAACAGCATGGCGGCCAAATCCAATCCCATACTCGAAGTGCCTTTGAATAAGCGACCACGAACATCGGCCGACATGTGAAGACCGAATGATGGTGGTGAGTCGCGAATGAGGAATCTGTTAATTTAAATGAACTAACAGTTCTCACAGAACATACCGTAGAATTCCGTCAATATCCTCGCCGAACAAAAACAGTTTCGGTTTGTTGATATAATCGCCTAACGGTCGTTCCATTGTTTTATAACCGGCCGAATGAAATTGAGCAATTTTGTCGCCGAGCATTGTGTAGAAGAACTAAGCGCATTTTACTTTCGTCTTTTGTAGAAAACTCACTTGACCAACTGCTGCCGCATAGCCGTTTATGACTGATGGATTGACATTCAATCTGTAGATCTTGTCGGAATTTAAAGATTGATCGTGACTTTGAATATGACGGTACCAACGTTCACGGCCAATGAGAAGCGGTAGAAACTCGTTGTAAGTGATGTGTTGGATTTGTGCAATGACAACTCTCCGAGCCTCTTGATACAATTGTTCGTCTGACCATCTGCGATTCAGATCCTGAAGTTGAAAGTGAGAACAATAACTCGTAGGATGTTTTCACCTTCAAAGTCTGTGCCACTCGATTATGTTGACGAATCCACAGAGTGTGTAGGGAGACGAGAGTTGGCAGAAAGTTTGTGTGTTCGGAGCCGCTCAAGAAACACGACATTCCGTCTGGGCATTTGGGTCCAATAAACGAAGGAGAATCAACGGTCATGAGCATTGGTTTCGGATATGCGGTATCCGATGAGACCTTCATTTTGCCTGAAGAACAATTGGTTTCTGTAAAATCGACAAGCTTACCGTCTTGAAACGTTCGCAACGAAACAGCTCGATCTGCGGTACTACCGTAGATGTTACTCGCGTCCAAGAAACTGGTCGCTTGATTTGACTGCTCTCTTGGTCCTAATGAGCAGTCGGAACGTGCAGCAATCAAAGAACGCGGATAATCGAGACAACTGACAAAACCGCCGTAGAATGGATCGTGCTCATCGACGGTTATTGGACGACATTCCGGATGATCGGCTTCGCAACAAGGAAGTGGAACGTGTTTACCATCTTAAGAAACCAATGAATATAACTGATTGAAGCGCTTACTTTCGATTAGTTGCATTGAGCCGATATGAACCATATCAGTGAAAATGAACATGGTCCAGTGAACAAACAAAGTGGTCAGCGGTTGAGTTGTTGATTGAGAGTCTTCGAAGACTGCCGAATTATCGAAGAACACGTTCGACAAAAGACGTGGATTAGGTAATGGATAATCATTGATTATTGAGGCCCGGAAATCAGAAATCTCTAAACGTCAAGACGTCAAGAGCTTGAAGGCAGCAAGTTTACCGTCTAAATAGTCGGGAGCAATTTCACGTTTGAACGCCGCAAAAGCAGCACCCCAAGTCGGCGATTGAACGTTATTGCAACTTCCATCATACGATCGGTAGTTTGTTAAGCTGCACGGCGGCAACGATTTGCCACAGATTCCCGACTTCGAGAAGTCAGTTTTTTTAATTGTCGATAAACTTTGTTTCCTTCTAAAATTATAATTGATAGTTGAATTTGACTAGTGGATTACTGTTTCAAGTTTTCGGTCGTACGTAAAAGCACGTACGCTGCGAATGCCTTTTGCTTTCCGCGTTCCGATGAAAACGTGTGCGATAGCCACGCGTTTCGTGGATATGGCATATGAGTGGAAAACTCTACGAAACCTATTAGTTTGAGAGGGGTTTGTTGACTCACCGTATTTCGAGAATAATTCCGGTTCTGTGTGATTGTACAAGTGACTGGCTTCATTGAGTGCTCGTTGAAAAGCCTCTGAAAGTCATGTCAGAGCTTAAATTCTTTGCTTGAACTCACCATCAACTTCATCGCTTTGGATTGAAATGAATAAAAGAAAGAAGACGAGGATCGCAAACATGCCGCCTCCAAATCGTGGCTAAAGTTTATCTTCGTAAATGGTATAAAAGTCAACGTGTAAAAACAAAATCTTATTGCTAAAAACGAACAGTACAAGTGGTGAAATTGAACGTGAGAGCTCATTCCGTTCGTTCAATCCACTCGATACAAAGCGGCATAACGAGAAGTGTCGCGCGAAGATGTAACGCTCATCTTGACTTCAATGAACACGAATAAAAGAAACCAGTGGGGTCTACGAAACCTTGCAATCAAAACCAGCGCATTTCGACTTCTGTTTCAAAATCCGCGTATTGAACAAGTCGATGATTACTCAATAGTGACTGTAGAACACGTCCGGAAAAGAAAGCAAACTAATTTGCAGCAACTGGAAGTCTCCGCGTGTGTCCGTCGAATGTTCAGAGGCAATTCGATGCAACTAATTAGCGACGCGGTTCATGAGCTTTTTGATGAGATCCGAAAAGAAGATCGCAGTTTTTACGTTTTGGAACACAAATCTGAACTTCGGAATGTGAAAGTGTTTGCAGGAACGAACATACGAAAAGCACGACGTCTCCTACGGTCAATTTACTCGTTGAGTTTTTGTAGAAAAACTCGTGGCTGACGCAAAAAGAACACGGAAACTGCCGCCGTTTCGTGTTTTTACTCTCGATTTTAATTGCAAAAAAACTTGAGAAGGAGCGGAAAGTGACCCAATTCGCGAAAATGTACGAGTTTCTGTTTTCAATTCACAGCAAAAGAATCGACAGCGATTTGACGTTATGATCGTAATCCACGACTAACGGGTGTGCTCCTCGCCCAGCTGATTTCGACGGTTGTTATACACGAGCAAAAACAAGTGGTCAAACACCGTAAAAAAGAAGCTGCAGATGTACGACTTCTACAATGTTTTCGTTGTTCTAAGCAGCTAGCCAAACATGCAAATGGACATTCGATTTTATGGCCGACCACTTGGAGCATAAACATCATATTCGGTTATTGAGAATCTTGTACGTACATTTAATTCATATGTGAGGGTTCGATATAAGCTTCTTTTGTTCACCAACAATTATTTTGTAATCACTTCCATTACACCACCTATTTTCACTTTTACTAACAAACTTTTCCTTATTCCAAGTGCATTCATTTTCTTTGTATTGCTTTCGATCTTCATAAGTAGTCACATTCAACCTCTTCTATGATTGACTAAGTAGTATCTGTACTTGAATTTCACTTCCATATCTCGATTTGGTTTCTGAGATCAAAAGATGATCGAATATGAGACAACAAATTACAAAAATCGGTTAGAGCAATTAACCGAAATGTTGTTGGTCAAAGAGCAGAAGATCAAAAGCTAATCTAACAATGAAAAGGAACACAGGTGAAAGAACAGTTTTTGTTGCACAAAAAAACAAACGCTTCCTGTTGAAGTTACGAGAAACTGTAATTCAAAAGTCGATCAATTGAACTTTGCTTTCAGATAACTGAGCATCAAGAACCCTGGACGTCCAATCAAACTTTTAATTGTTATTGTCAGAAGTGTATAAGTTAGTCAAAACTCGTGTCTTCGTTCTCAAATCGCTTATTTCTGGGTACATAGAACGATACGCCAAGATCTCGACGAAATAAAATTGTTCACTAGATTCTTCATTCCGTTTTTTGTCCAGTTTGCGTGTGGCTGCTTTTTCGTTTCCGTGCTTCAAATGGCAATTGCTGAGGATCATATCACAAACTTGATTGCGGACGTCGGTCTGGACGACCAACCGGAGTTCGATATCACGACCGTCGATGCGAAGGCCAAAAATCTCAATGTGGCTCGTTGTGCAATTCGAAAACTCGACGGCTTTGATCGCTTCAAAAACGTCACCGCGTTGTGTTTACGTTACAATCATTTGGAAAAGATCGAATGTTTGGATTCGTTGACCTCGCTCGTTGAATTGGACATCAGTGCCAACGTGGTGAGTAATAGCACTTGAATGAATCTAATCAATTCGTTTAGATTCAGAAAATTGAGGGTTTGGATAAGTTGGTTAATTTGGAGGAGTTGGATTTGGCTTACAATCAAATCAAGAAAATTGAGGGCTTGGACTTGTTGACGAAGCTCCGCAGTTTGTTCCTCATGTGCAACAAGGTGGCTAAAATCGAAGGTTTGGATTCGGTATGCTCAGGAAGTTTTGATTGTTCAGATCGTTTGTTTTCAGTTGGTAAATTTGAATCGTATGGATTTGAGTGGCAATCAAATTGCGTGGATTGAGAATCTGAACAACAACATCACTCTCGAGTTTCTCTACTTGAACGACAACCAAATCAGCAGAATCAAGAACTTGGATCACTTGAAGAAGCTCAACATTTTGAATTTGGTTGATAACTCAATCACTGAAATTTCGGTCAGGTTTTCTCCCTCCTTCTTATGCCAACTTGTGTCTTCAGGGTCTCGAGCAACTTCACGAGCTTCAAGGATTGTACCTCGGTCAAAATCAGATTAAGAAGATTGAGGGATTGGACGCGAATACAAAACTTGAAGTTTTGGATCTGAACATGAATCAATTGCGCAAAATCAGCAACGTTAATCACTTGTTTTATTTGACCGATTTTTGGGTTAAAGGAAACAAACTCACGGACTTCCAAGATCTCGATCAACTCTCCGATTTGATGTGTTTGTCGTGTGTTTACTTGGAGATGAACCCGTGGGCCGACAATCCCGATTATTGGAACATTGTCATCGATAAGTTGCCGCAAATCCAACGTCTCGATGATGAAACGATTTCGCTGTTGAGTGCGGACGAAGCGGCTGGTGATGGGACTGCCATAATGGTCGAAGTTGCTTGATCGGCTAATAAAATCCTTTTTTAAGAGTGTAAATAAATTTTAACGTTAATGATTGATGTTGAATTTTGTTTTGATTCTCATTTGATTGAGACATACAAGATGACTAATGGAATTTTTGTGTAGATTTTAATCTTAACATCACAAGTTCAAGACTAATTCTTTTTTCTTGTTTCTCGTTTGTTTGGTACAAAGTCGTGTTTAAATGAAGATTGGCAGTTGTAAAATGTTTTAAGCTGATACGATAAGCTATAATCTCATTTATTCATTGCAACTATCAAGCTTTTTCTTTTGACTGAGTGACTTCAACTTTCTGGACTTCGGAGCTCAGTTTGTTCGATCCTATGACTTTTGGATTCGACTCTGAAATTTTTCATTAGTTCGTCAATAAACACAGAACTTACCAGTCGTCTTCTTGTCGTCTTTGCTTTTTGACATTTGACCTAAACAGAAAGTGATGACCGCAGAATATGCGAGCACAAACCGTAAGCTTCTTCCCACTCGAATGGATCAGTTACTTTGATTTTCGTGCTGATGAGTGGAGTGTTCACGAGCTTGTGAAGACGTTTGTAATCGACTTTGACGTCGTTCTGAAGGCAATTACTTAGTTGTCATCTATCTCATTTCACTTGCTTCCATACTCACGAACAACAAGCAAAGACGTCGGTAGGAGGCGGGCAAACTGTCGTAGAGTTTCGGGTTTTGTTGGCTTTCAGCTTCTGAAATCGGAATGGTTAGATAAGCGGGGTAGTCGAGTTACTTGGTTTCATCAAAAAAGATTCTTTAGCTTCGATGATCTCTTCGTTGTTTTTCAAGTTCAAGCTACGCCAACGTAGAAACGCTGGAGCCAACATGTCAAAAGAAAGGAAAACCCACGACTCGATGTCATCGTGTTCTTTAGCCACTTCTCCGCTCAAAACTTGTCGTGACGCAAAAATCGGATCGATGTTGTCGGTTCGCATTTCTCTAAAACACTTTTAGTTGATCAGTTGAATGACCAACCGTATAATTCTCTTGTTGAAATGTCCGGATGAGAAGTCGATTAAGCGAAGGGAATGACGATCCTTGTCGAACATGAAACTGCGTGGACAGATGTTGCCGTGAATGAAATTAAGACGATGAAGAGCCGTGATTGCATTCAGAGTTTGAGCGTTCAGACGAGTCGCCGACTTTGCTCTTCAAAACAAACGAGTGACAATCAAACTCGAAACCTACGTAAAGAACTTGTCTTTGAGCACCTGCATGCGAAGATCGTGCAGATTCATCCAATAGAGTGGCATAACCAAACTGCGATACTTCTCGGTCTTTCCGAAGTCGATGAGATATGGGAGTTGAATGATCAGCTCATTGAACTTTTCCTTCATAGCCGACACTTCGTCCATGACATTCAAATCGGACTAAAAGTGTTGGGTGAGCTTGTGTCGGTCAACTTACACGTAGAAAGTCAGCTTTTTCTATTTTCTCGATCTTCATCGCAAAGAACTCGTCTCGAGTTTTGTCCACCGGTTCGGCGCGAACTTTGAAGACCCACGACACCGAACTGCGGTTCAATTCCTGAACAAGTTTGTACTTTCGATTAGTTCGATCGTAGCTCATAACATGGCCGGGAATAAGGTCTTCGGGTTCTTTATACTCCAGCAACTGAGAGACAATCAGAGAAGTTGATGAGGGACTTACTATTGCAGTTTTTAGCGCATTGTCCTTTGCATCATTTGTCAGTTCGGGTGGAGTCATCGATGCCGTTGGAGTATTGGATGACACGGCGGGACTTTTCGCTTCGTCTTTTTGAGCCATTTCACTGGAAATTGTCCGAAAGAACGAATGGAATCACTTGTCTTGGAATTGAAAGGTTTGATGCAAATTTGAGATTATCAACTTGTTGGAAGTCACGAGCGATGAATGTCGCTTAATAGCAAGAAACACGTTTTATATCTCCGTTCTGTTAAACTTCTAATTTCACTACCTTGCTTCTTTGTTGTCAATCGACTTTCACCCGAACAAGTCGTTCACAGGTGTTGAGCGACGATTTTAATGTCCCACTAGCGGTTCTGTTCTGAAGTGCCTGGAAATTCTCAGGAAATGCCGTTTCGACATTTAAAGCCGTCAAATGGAATGTTCTGAAAATCGAGGAAAACAAAACGACGATTGCGCGTTCGTTTCGTTTTTGTTGTTCTCATTGTTCGGAGGCTTTGAATCAACTTTATTTTGTGCGATTTCAGATCCACGATGCGTATTTCCTCCGCAATCATTGCGCTCATTGTGCTCATGCTTTTGGCCAATAGCGTCGATGGAAAGACTATCAAAGTTGGGTATTTACAAATCTTGAGTAACATTGTTGTTAACAAATCTTCTTGTTTTAGTCACCTTTTGTTGCCCTCAAAAATCGTATCATCATATTCCCTCATTGAAGATCTCCAACGATATGTTTGAATTGAACGTCAAATACGAGTAATGACTGATGGGTAAGTTCACGAGCTTGTTATTGTTGACATCACCATTTAGACACCTTGGTTTCCTTGATGCTTGTATGATCATCTTCAATTTGCCGTTTGCTCTGGATCCAAAGCCCGTTTGTGAATGTGATTTTTACGTGGGCAACAGTAAATTTGATTTTCGTGCAACTATTTCCACCTTTCGCTTTTAGGTGTCTTTTGGCTTCTATACTCGCATTGCAGTTTGCGAGTCGAAGTCGAAAGTGATCGAATTAAAATTTCCACAGCGGCGATTTACATGTGCACTCCTAATATTTAAATGGAACCTGTTCATTCGTTGTATTTGCGTGATGTTCCTGTTTAATGGAATCAATTTCCGATTCAAATTCCACTTTTAAACGTAAGTAACAATTGAAAGTTTCAAATTGAACCTTTGGTTTCAGAATTCTGGCAACGGCGTCACGTGTACCCATCAGGCTTTCAATCATGGAACAAAGACTACAACGATGTTTTGGGGATTTTCATTCCTTTGCGTGAATCTAACTTATCGTTCCCTCTTCAACGATTTGTTTTAGATTGTTTACTGTTGAAATTGTAAATGCGCTTCACTCCAGGTGCAAGCGACATGTCTATTGTTAACCATTCATTCCAGTAATTATTTTTGCTCATTTTATCTTTTTCAATTGTCGATTTCAATAAATTTTGTTAATTTTTGAGTCGTTGGTTACGAACAAACATTCTTTTGAAATCAAGATTTATGAAAAAAACGCTAACATTAAAAAGACCAACTAATTTACGGACTAATACAATCAATTCGATGGAACTTCAACAATGGAATTGGCTGTAAACGTGGAGCCGAACTAAAGTTCACGTTGGCGTGCGGACAGATGTGGTGAGTTTACGAAACTGCCGTAGCCCCGAGGTGATCTGAGCGCCTACAACATAAAAATGCACGTCCAACTACCACGAACTAAGTACCCCGAAGCCATTTTGCAGATATTCACATACCCCGACTACAAACCGAGTTGAGAGTTTTCTTGTTGAACGTGTCTTTGCTCGCAATTTATTTTGCGGAATAATGGAGTCGCTGTCTCGTTATCTAAGTGCTTCTATTGCAAATGTAGACGATTGCATGTTGATACCAAAGGATTATGTCGACGGTCGTTATGTTTTTGTTTATGAATTAAATCGAAGAATCATGGATACCTGGCGCTCATCTTATGTTCACGTCTTTGATATGTTTATTGAAAAACAATTGTGAGTTATCTTTGACTGTACATTGATATTTTTATTTTATAGTTCTTTCCCATTGTGGAACAGGAGTATCTATGACCGCCATTTGGTCCGTTTGGAAATCCTTAGTTATAAATGCGTACTCTTGTGTGTTTCGATGCCTGTTGGACACCGTTTCGAGTTTCATACTTTAGACTATGAAAATGAAAACAGCAAATTAACTGCTGTCGACTTCTACAACGCAAGCCCCACTGATTCATGTCGACTGGTTATCGATCGAGATCAATCAAAACTATTCATACGCGAAAATGAGTTGATTAAAGTTTTTGATGTCAACACACAAAAATTTACAGTCAAACCAATTTGCGATTTCCATGTTTCCAACTGGAGAGACTTTTACGAAGTGCATTGGTACGACGATAAGATTTGGTTTTTTACCAGGATGAACGAAATAATTGAAAACAGGATTGCGTGTTTTGATGTTAAAAAGAGGAAAATCAACGTTGTTGAGCTTACGATATCAAAGGAAATGCAGATCGAAGGCCGGGTAAGTGATTCCAAGCTACATGTGCCTAATTGACTTGCAGAAAAAGCACTGGTATCATCAGAGATGGTGGAAAAACGAATTCTGTTACACGGTATTTACATACACACACTGCCATTGTCACGAGCACCAAAAATCCTCCACATTCACGGTTTTGAATCTGCGAACAATGGATATTAAGAATTGGAAGTTTAAAGCTCATATTCCAGCGAACATTTTCTATCAAAACTACAACGAAAACGGCGAAAATCAAATCATTTGTGAACAGCGAAAATATCATGTAGAAGAGCAGAAAAAAATAGACTACACAATTTACCGTATTCCCATACGGTTGGTTTAGTTTCATGATTACAAATATCACACATATGCTTTTAGAGTACCGGATCAACTTTACTTGTTAGCTCTTGTTAAAGCACGTCCACACTTAAAACCCAAAGTAACAGAATCGTTTGCGAACAGGATCTCGAGTCAATTACATCATTTATGATTCGATTCACTTTTATTGTTCTCTTATACTAGTCGTCTGTCTAATATAGAAAAAAGGTTGTACAATTGTTTGGTCTTTTATTATGTAAAATCTTCTATCAGTGTGGTCGAAAATGTTCAACAAAATTTTTATGAACTCAGCACATCACATCGAACAAAACTTGAGATTTGCAGAAGATCGATCGTAAATTCCCCCAAATCTTACCAAGTTCGATGCAAAATTATCATGTAAAAATCAAGGTTTAATCGGTACGCCCATAGTCGTTTAGTTTTATAGTTAAGCGTTGACTAATCTCGTGATCATGTACGAACTAGTGAGTGGATTTTGTAGTTTTTAAATCTCAAATCGTCATTAGTTTACGTAACGCAATGTCATCTAGAGTCTAATTTTTATTTCAAAATCTAATTCCTTACAAAAAGAAATTGGTCTTCGTATCATCAGAAGTTCGCAATGAGCAATTCAGCAGGAGATTACTCAACGGTTAATGTATCAACGGGTGTTTTTAACAAACTTTTCGGTGATCTGAACCGTGCGCAGCTACTTCGACTGAACAACATTTTCGCTTGGATTTTGGGTATTCTTCTTAACTTATTGCTCTTGTACATGATTAGATTTAATTCGTCAAAATCACTTCAACCCTACCGAAAAATGCTCGTCATTGGCACGTTCTCGGATCTCTTTCTTTTGTTCACAAATTTTATGTGTCAGAACGTAAGTCGGAAATCGTGATTCAAGTCTGGTTTTGGAGGTAACACGTATCGTTGATGGAAGTTATATTTTCATGTTCACTGGACCTGCAGCCATTCTACCACTGACCGCTCAATGGGTTTGTTTGACAATGCATATGTCGGTACCCAGTTTTGCATTGTGCACTTTGTATTTCGAGTTTTGGTTTCGTTATTACATCGTCAAGAAGTAATGGGTGTTCGATCAATTACATTCATTTGTTCTTTACAGACGTTCTTATCCATCTAACTACCAAGTTTACTGTCGTTTTTGTTCTATCTTAGCGATTTTCATTGCACTGGCTATGCTAGTTATCTACGACTATATCTTTTTCATCAACTCGTCTGTCAACTATCAGCAGATGTGGTACACGAACGCGACCGCATTGCCGATTATGGTCATCGATTTAAAGGTAAGTGAGTGAACAGTTGGGCGAATTTACGTAGACTTCAGAGAAATCCAGTGGCATTATTCGGACTCATCTGTCGTCGTATTTTGACTATTGGATTGTTATTTTTCATCATCGGTTTTTCGATCGCATCAATACGTATGATGAAACAAGGAACAGCAAATTTGAGTTTTAAATCGAAAACTCTGTTAAGTCAATACGCTAAAACGCTGGTTTTCAAGGTAACCGACACAAACTCTTTAATCACATTCAGCGTTATTTAGACGGCAATACCAACTTTTTGTTACATCTTTCCAATTATTATCTTGACTTTTTTGACATTCGCGAAGATTGACTATCCGCTGCTCGGTGTTCTCACGAACGTCTCTGTGGTCTGGTCGGCGGCTTTAAACTCGTTAAGTTCGTTGGTTTTCATCAAATGTTACAGAAATACGTTGGCAAACACCGTGAGATGTTTGTTGAGTTTGTGTGGACTAAGAAGCTCTCAAAATCGAACACAAATTACGATAATCATCCGCTTAACCGATTGATTACTGTTACAATAAGTTAGTTTTATTCGCCGACTCTTTTTATTCGTTTTGTTGTCATGTGAGTAAAACACCGGAGATCAAAAGAAAATGGTGTTGCATCTGTGCTTCTTAAAATACAAAATTATTCTGCTTAGGAAGTTTGTATCTGAGAGTCTGAGTTTAAAGGACTTTCTTCTTTACATATTCATTTCTCAAGTTAATAAGGAAAATGAACATAACTATCAATCCTGAAGACAAGGCCACCGCTGTTAATCTCGATTCCAAAGTGATGGATGAGATATTTGCGATCAATTATCTTTCTGCCTTCTTATTGGGCATAATCTCGAATGTACTGTTTATTTACCTAATTCTTCGACGATCACCTCCAAATTTGCGGCCCTATTGTCCGATACTTTTGATTACCGCTTTCACGGACGGATTCGCTATACTGACGTTTGGTTTAGGGCAAATGGTACGAAGCATGCGATTTATGATAAGATCACATTTAGGATATGCGTATGATCGATTACATTGGTCTTTTTGTACTTAAAGGACCCGCCAAATATCTTCCCGAGCTTGGGCAATGCATTGTTGTAGCATTGGTCTTGTTTAGTTTGGATTTAGAAGTTCTTATTCTTCTGCTAGAAAACTGGTTCAGATATCGATTTGTGAAAGCGTATCTTACAAATAACTTAATATTGATTAAAGTTCCATTTACAGAAAAAGCTCAGTGCCATTGAAACAACTTTTGTGTCGTGTTTTTATCATTTTGTTTGTATGTTCGCTTAAACTTCCGGTCCTTGTGTCCGATTATGTTTACTATCGAAAGGTCAATGACGACTATCGATCCTCATGGATACAAAAGAATGAGGATGCTAACTCGTATATCATGATTATACATTTCAAGATTAACTTCGCCTATCAATTATACGGAGCTGCAATGATTGCAATGTTTTCGGGAGCTTCTCTGTTGTCTATTTGTCTTGCAACCTGGTCTGTCCGCATAATGAGGAAAGAAGTGACCAACATGTCCAAGAAGACAAAGGATCTATTGAGCCAGTTTACAAGAACCATTGTCCTGCGTGTGAGTTTTTCATTCCTTTAATTCATATCCTATTTCCAGTTGATTTTATTTGAAATTACAAACGTTCTTCCAATTTTCATTAATCAGATTGCATGGTATATGGCCATAAACGCGACGAACATCAATGTCGCATCTTTGCTTCTGCATGTATGGTTGCCCACAATCAATTGCATATTCTCGATTGGATTCATTAAAGCCTTTAGACAGACCGTTTTCCATGGTCTACGATCAATTTCGCAAATCTTTAGATTACGATCTGAAAGTTTTGTTACAAGAGTTCATACTCTTAGCTAATGCTGACTTCCCCTAACATAATCGGCAATGATGATGGTGATGATGGGGAGAAAGTGGACTTGACGATCGAACGCTCGTTATTCATTGTTGTCATCACTTATTGTTATTGTTCTATTTAATAAACCACACTAAATCTATCTGTCCTAAAATTCGCTTTCGACAACAGCATATAAAATAATTACAATAAAGTTATTAACTTTGGTAGAAATTTTTTTTACATTTTTGCTTCAAATGTGGGTTCACATATTTTAGTCGTTACGCTTATTCTCTAATAGGTATATTAGCATTCTAGAAAGCTCAACTAATGAGCGTTACAACGGTATATAATACATGTCTCCAAAAAAGCTATTCGCAGAGATACGATCGATGTAATGTCAAGTTTCTGATTTCTTGATTTCAGTGCATTTCACCAGTTAATTGTTGAAACACCATACAAGTAAGCGAACGGCAAAGCCGCGAGTTTTTCTGGTTTCCATTTAATTTTGTATTCTGAGGTTTGATCCCTAAGTTATAAGACGACACAATTGTTTGGTAGCAAACTAAATTTTGCAAGCTTTCTGGTATAAAGTAACTTTGTCATGTCCTACGTAATTATAGGTTCTTTTACTCGGGTACATTAGAGATGTTATAATGGAACTTCTTGAGCGTTTTATTTCAATTATAAATTAACAATGGTAACGAGACGAGTTGGTCATAATCATTCTTAGTTTCCGTCCATTCCTCCGAATCCGCCACCCATTCCTCCTTGGCCGCCGCCCATTCCTCCTTGGCCGCCACCCATTCCTCCTGGTCCACCGCCCATTCCTCCTGGTCCACCGCCCATTCCTCCTTGGCCGCCACCCATTCCTCCTTGGCCGCCACCCATTCCTCCTTGGCCGCCACCCATTCCTCCTGGTCCACCGCCCATTCCTCCTGGTCCTCCGCCACCGCCGCCGCCCATTCCTCCGCCGCGGCCGCCCATTCCTCCTCGTCCACCCTGATTTCTACCATTTTGCCGTTTGTGACTACGGGCAAGAGCTGCAAACATGTTAAATGAAAAAACACGTTCAATTACTCACCAGTGCCGAGAAGAACAATCAGTAAAACGAAAAACAAAGTCAATCGCATGATTTTGGATGAGCACCAAAAGAATTGAAGAGTGAAGTGAATCAGACGTTGCTGTGTCTTTGAAATCTTTCACTTTTTGCTTTTATACTTAAATTGAGTAACAGATCCAGATCGCTCGTTTGTTGTCTTATCTGCTTTTTTGATTAACGAACCCAAATTTAGTCATACAAACATTTAAACTTAAGAGTTCACGACTAAAAGTTGTTAGTGCAGCTGTTTTCCACGCAAATGATCTCATTTATTTATTCCGTTTTTAGTATGAGTAACGTTTTGTGGACGCGATGTTTGATTGTTCAGTTAGCAAAAGAGCACTTTATTGCTTTTCAGTTATCGTTTCAATTGTCCTTCAAGAACACCGTTTATGTTGCGAATGCAAAGAACTGACTAGTATCTAACTGACTTATTCGCTATGACGAGTTACAATCATACTGTAACTTACAAAGTGTATTTTTAGTCGAAACCAGTTGGAGTGTAAGAATTGTTTCAATAAACTACATTCATCCATCAGTTTGCAATTCTAAAAATCAAAATTAAAGAACGTTTTAAGCAATTCAATAACAAAACTTATGTCAATCTAGCCGAGAAGGTTGTTCATAGTTGTAACGACGATCGTGCTTTTCGTTTG
The DNA here is from genome assembly GCA_024699855.1 of Aphelenchoides besseyi. Classification (NCBI taxonomy): domain Eukaryota; kingdom Metazoa; phylum Nematoda; class Chromadorea; order Rhabditida; family Aphelenchoididae; genus Aphelenchoides; species Aphelenchoides besseyi. Next base: position 762,384 of record JAMPIQ010000003.1, read on the forward strand.
CTGAGACTTTTTGTAGTATCCAAAAGTGATGAGTCGAAAGATAGCCGCTCGGTATGATCTGATAAATACGATAGTGACCAGAGGATTGAGAAAGGTGACGGAAAGAGTAAAAGTCGAAAGAAGGAGCGAGTAGATGACATTCGATTGACACCTCATGAACAACCACGGATAAATGAATGATGGAATCATGTTTGAAATGATTAGGATAAACGCCCTAAAACTGGTTATATTAAGCTTAAACGTAAATACACAGACATGGATATAATCAGTCGATCCATTGACTGATTCAATCTTTTCGTTCTTACAGATTTCATTGTCGCTGATCGACGCAAAATTCTTCGGATTGCAACGGCGCAAACGACAATCGAACTAAAACTGAAAAGGGACAAGAACGTAGGCGTGAAGGCAAGAACAGTTAATGGTTTGGGTTTCTGAAAACAGCACGCAATTTGTTTAATACTCAAACTTTCATACTAATATCTTCCCGATGATGTTTTCTTGCCGAATATTGAAACCATAGTAGTTGAGTATGGCGGCAGAGTCTTCTCGGTCTTCAGAAGTCAGATCGTCCAAATTCGAGTTTATCATAACAAAACAGTGAAAACTTGAGAGCAGAATGTAAAAGGTCAAGAAGCAATAAAGTCGTCGTCCAGAAGGTTGTTTGTTGCTGAAAAGATCATAAGCTCACTGAATGCTTAAACTTACTATTTCACCAACAACCACCTGTAAACGAACTGAGAAATCACGATGTTCCAACTGAGAACAGTCAACATAGACATGAAAACGTACATCCAATAGACATAAGTTGGATGTTTAACGTAGAATAATCCGGTGGGTAGAGGAAAGAGACGTTGATATCCAATAAAAATGTACTGCAACATCAAAAATGATTATCGATCAACGAAGACAACCTACTCGTCCGTGAAGAAAGTAAGTTGCGGCAAACAAAAAGTCAACAATTGAATTGCACAAAAGCAAGGGGCTGATCTTAATCGGTGAGTGTTGCAATTGTCTTATTACCACAATAAGCAGAGCGTTCATGGCCATCGAAGTGAAAGAAAACAAAAGATTCCAATAGAATTGAACGACTGGAACAGAAACTCAACGGCTTATATTACCGAACAAACCTCTTATTTGAGTGGTTAACTCCAAATCGTTGCCATATTGCAAAATGTTACGGTGAGTGGTTTCATCCAACTGAAAGCAATTCATACTCGAGATCTGCAATAAAATGAAAGAATTTCAATACTCCCTACAAAATGCAATTATTAAAAGTGTAAATAGAACTTCTGATCGACTTGACAAAGACCTTCAACTTCACACAATCATTAGCGAAAATTGTCCAATCAAACCACAATTCGCACGTGAGAAACGTTTTTAATGCCAATGGTGTGACCGTACATTTTACTAGAATACAAACCCTGCTTTAAATCCAAAAAATACCAATTTTTCATCGGCAATTGTTCTAATTCTTTATTGCAATTCAGTTTTCTCGTGAATTGGAAGGTCGAAAATGTTTACCTTTCGAACAGATTGAAGCATTAACAACATTTTTACTCAAGTTCTACTACAGTATCTTCCTCAGACACAAATACGATCTTTCAAAACACATCGACTCTCAAATTCCAATTGTCAGGAGCAAAAAAAGAAGGACTGCCTCATAACGGAATCGAACCGTTGACCTTCTGTTTACTAGACAGACGCTCTGCCCCTGAGCCAATGAGGCGCACGTGTGAGAGAACAAAACTCCCGTTGAAGTCCCTACGTTCGTTCGCTCAGATCGAGTTGCGATGATCGGCGCTCGTACTCCCGTTCTTTTGATTGATAAGCGAAATCAACCAATCAAACGCTTTCCGTATGTTGTACGTTTATATTCTTGAAAAATCAACATCTAAGATTTAGAAATTGTGCTCATTTGGCTTCTGGAGGTGACAATCACGACTTTTGTATTCGAAGTGAGTCCTATTCTTGAGCCATTGGAAGACAATCGTTTCGTGATCAAATAGCAAAAGGTAATTCCTGTAAGTAGTGAATCTGTTGCCGTTAAACACAGATTGTAAGGTCCTAGTATGCTAAAAAAGTTTGAGTTCTCGTCATTTTGTTCTTGTCTCCTACTTTCCAAGACTGATTCCCACGACTGTAAAGCCCATTCCAATAAAAAACGGAGCTACGTTAAGAGAAAGTTCAGACAAACAAGCGGACAACGACATCAAATTTGCCTGAAAGTTTAGTTGAGCAAACAACCCCAACATCAAACCAACCCGTCGATAGTTCTGTTGCGCTCTTCGTTGGCGTCGTTGATGTTCGTTCATTTTGTACATAAAAACGACACCCGAAATGACACTTACAACAGAAGCCAAAATTTTCGGTGCTATCAGTGCTTTTTCGGAAATAACTTTAAGAATGCAATTGATTTGAGCGCAATCTGAAAACCATTTGATCTTCGTTTCTTTTTGATTCACTCGCTTGTGCAGGTTGGAATTGTTTCGACCAGTGGAATAGTTCCGTAATAAAACACTGACATCAAACAAACAAGAAGATTACAGCAAACCAAACGCCGTTGAGTTCGAGCATAATTGTGTGGCCATTTGAAGATCATTAGACGCTCGATGATCAGAAAAGAAACGGAAAATGATGTTACTGTCGATAGCGCTCGATACGGAAGACCCACCCAGAAAATGTAGGGTCCAAAGAATTGATCTAAACTTAACTATGTGCTTGTTCGTTTGCAACTAAAGTTACCGGACGTTCTTTTAGATATCAAATAAGCGGCTGAAAGCGCACCATTGAACGAAGTGCCCAACCAAAGAAGAATGTTGATTAGAAGAAGTTTCGAGCTTTTTTGTCGAACCAACTGAGAAGTTAAAATTTTCCAAAGCAAACTCGTAAATAAACAAAAAGCTATCGAAAAGATTAGAGATTGATAGGCATATTGGACAACAAAGATTGTTGGTAACATAACAGAAAATCGCAAGTCGATTCGCGATTTTAAGTGACATTTATGTAACCGATAGAATTCTTTAATACCTGAAACTTTGTACTTCCCGATACAAAAACTTTTCTGATGAATGAACTACACTTTATTAACTGTAAATACATGACGTTCAAATTCTTTTAACACACACCTACGAATATCTAAGTTGGTTGCTTTGATCGGTTAATGACACAACTGTTGCTCTTTATATGCGAGTTTTATCGTAGTTAGCCTCTGGCGATCACAGAATAGTATCTTTAAAGTGATGTTTATAAACAAAGAAGTTTGAGATTTGTAACTCTACGTAACAAGAGATCAGGACGAAATTTGAAGGGAGAGCGTATTTCCATGGAAGTCGAGACTTTTCACGTGGTATTCTAAGCGACCAATCTAAGATATTAGTGGAAAGAAGCCCAACTCCTTTTCACGAGTGTATTCGGTTCCAGGTTCTATTCCAAAACAGTTTCTGTTCACCATAGAGTTGACGCAACAGACGAGTCGACACAGCGATTGGTAGTCGTTTTTGTTGTTCGCCGTCTGATCGCGTGCAGACAATAAACAAACTCACTGGTTTTGGCGCGTTTATTCATGACTTTTATTGACGTTCATTTTTAGTTAACTTCTTCGCTTCACCTCTCAAAATGGACGAAAAACCTCCGACAAAACGTGTCTACAAAGCGACGGATCCGAAGACTCGTGCGTGTTTGTTCTTCGAATACAAACGTGGAGTGTCGGCCGCCGATGCAACGGCTCACATTCAACAAGTTTTTGGTGTCGATTCGATTGGATTGGAATGTGCACGAAAATGGTATCAGAAGTGGCGATCTGGAAACGAGAACTTCGATGAGACCCGAAGTGCTGGTGCAACTGATGCAGCGAATGATTCGAGTGCCGGCACTTCGACGGCTGAAGTCAAACCGAAGAAGCCACGAGCTCCACGAAAGAAAAAGTCGGATGAGGTCGCGAATCAACAAGCGGAATCGAGTGGTCTAACTGCGCCGAAGCAAGCGAAATTGGAGTCGATTGTCGACTTTGCTACCGAAGCTTCGAAGCCAAAAACAAAGAAGCCGCGAAAGAAGAAATCCGATCAACAACCGGTGCCGATGGAAGCCGTTCAGCCACAAGTTCAATCAATGGTTCCAATGCAAGTGCAGAAGTTCGAAGCGACGCCGTTCGTTCAACTGCAACCTCTGACTCCGATGCAACAGTTCACTCACGAACAACAACCGTTGATGGCTCCCGTTCAAGAGTCCGAACACACGATCAAAGTCGAGATGAGTGAGTGCGGTTACTTGCAGCCGAAATTGGAGGCGATGGCCGAAGCAAACAAAGAAAACTCACAAACCGAAGACGAGTGGGCAGATGCCGATCAGGAGCCCACTGTCGAAGCTGTCAATGTCGAAGATGAATGGTGATTCTCGTCTCATTTTTGTCTCTATTTCAATTCACGCTTATTGTTCTCCAATTTTTGTGTGACGTTATTTCCATAAGTAATCAAATAAATTTGATGAGATTATGACTTGAGAATCATCTTATCGAAAACAGGAAAGCATAAACTTCGAGTCTTCGACCAGCAAAGTAGTTGTTTGATCTCTTCTTATGAACGAACTCTTGTTTTGGAATCACGTTATTTTCTTAACAAATCAAAGACTATCTTCTAGCCGTCTAAATATGTTGGTCTTTGACAACGTAAACGATCGAATGACTGTTGCTACTATCGATGAGCGAGTGTGAATAAGAGAAAAGTTCCAGAAAAAGCAGTCAAACGTCGACGAATTGAATTTTCGAGAACTTTGCGACTCGGAGGTTAGTCGTGAATTTGCTCATGAATTTCCGGAGTCGTAAAAACAGTTGCGAAAATCAGTTTATGTTCTCTTCTGAATTACACTTGTTATGATGGTATGACTGTGAAGTGTTTATGTTCTTATCGAAAATCCACAAGATTAACATTCGTTCTGTTTGGTCAAGTTATTGATAAGCAAAATTATTCAAAATGAAAGACAACCGCGAGATCATAAACAAACTAGATGTAGATAGAATAGATTGCTGCCAAAGAAACAGCCATTGGCTCGCATATAAGAAAACAAAACTTTAAAGTATTGGAATATTTCTTCTCGCCTTCGTAGCAAACGTTCATGATTTCCAACACAATCCACGGAAGATAACAACCTACGCGAATGAAGAAACAAACTGCTTCTTTCTCAGCGCTCTAAATCCAATCTTTTAGTTATTTCGGATTGTCCAATTCTCACCTTAATCCATGCAGCGATGTCCAGCTCCAATATATCTTTGCGTAGATCATATTCTTTTTCGCTTGCAGCAGTTCGAATACCAACGACTTTCAACTCAAACAAGTTACCGGTGATGCTTTTGTCTTAAACATAAACCTAAAGCCTCTAATGAAAATCAAACTTACGAGGAGTTTTTAACTGCCCGACAATTAAGTAGGAGAACGTGAGGACAGCGATTGATCACAATTGAAGGACAACGATCCTTAACCCGAGATGCTGTGGATGTGAACAGAAGTCTGGAAGCCGCATAGGTCGAGAGTGTCTTCGAAAACAACTTTGACCGTATTCCTTGAAGTCGACAACCAACAGTTCGTTCTCTTTGATCAGCAAGCTCCAAGCAAGTCGGATCGAAGACCTTGAAAGCCGAGTAAAAACAAACGATTCGCAAACTTACGTGATGTCCCCCAACAGCATCAGAAGTCAGTACGAAGAAAAGGATCGAGAAATTCAGTTCCGTGATCATGATGAGAGAAGTCAGTAGTGAGCAGAGAGCAACCAAACTTAACGGTTAGCGGCAAGTCGACTGACGAGTTTGAATCTTCTCGACAGAAACGCAACATAAAATACAAATTTCAATTGATGATTCTGATGCAAATTGATGCTCGAGCAGATCGATGATCAACTTCGTCAACGTGAATGTGCTTTGACGTTTATTTCTTTTTCTAACAACATGTGAAAATCAAAACAACTAACAATAAGTTCTTGATTCGTATTCCAAACGTGCAATTTATTCAGGAGTTGTTTACTTGAAGAGTTGCCTGATAGTAATCGTACGACCATAAGAAAAAGTTTGAAGGCATAAATGTCGGTTGAGTAGAGTTTTTCTGTAGTCAAAACAATTATTGTGAGCCGATTTATGGCAACGCTACAGCATCTGCTAATCCCTCACAAAAGTTTTCTTAGAAAACTGCGTGATCTAAGTGGACCAAAAGCTATACCGAGTACTACGAGGCATTATAGTCGTTTCGTCTTTTGCACCATATCAACATCTATTGCATTCATTGGGGTTAGCTAGTCGCTTTCGTTCTATCTAATGTTTCAAAATCCCTCCCATCAAACATGTAATCAGGAATCCCCGGACAGGCCCACTTTTTAAGCGGCGTCGGAGAACATAAGCAATAGTTTTGGTTGAACGCATTTTCTCTTTTTCACACTGTTCGAGTCCGCCAATTGACCATCGAAGTTGTGTTTTATCTTAACTCGTTTGTTGGCATTTCGATCGGTTGCCGCATTCTCTTTGCGCCACTAATCGTTCTTATCGCCGCGTGTTGTTAACCAGCTATAAAACTTTTTTGTAAACTTATCGATCGACCGTCGCAGTCCGAACACGCAGCCCCTTTTGTATCTAATTTTTCAAGATTTCAGCAACATGATCGAAGGACACTTGTGGTTTACTTGTCGTCGTGGCAAGAAACATTTGCACATCGATGTGCCGGCGGACACAACCGTTTCGGATGTCCAGGAACACATCCGCGAGATCTTGATGACGAAGGAGTTGCCGAAGCTTAAGAGACCGATCAACGACGAACGCACCGAGTGGGCCGACTTGGATCCAAATGCCGTATGGAAGTCGCTGAAGATAACGACGAAAGAAGCAAAAGCCGAGAAGCCGTTCATTCTGGCGTATGTCTTTGAAGAAGATAATGACAAAGTCGAACTGGCGCCAATGAGCCAACCGAAGAATTTCGATCATCTCAAACGTAAAGTTCCGGAAAACCCGCAAACCGACTTCCAAGGACCAGCAGCCGTCTAATTCAAATTGTTTTGTCTAAAATGTGAATCAGTAAATTTGATGCAAAGAATTTTTTGATACTCGAGATCATTTAAATCGTCTTGTTGGTTTCAAACTGTCGATCATGTTCAAGTTCTTTCTTTTCGCCGTCGTTTTGCCCGTTGCTTCTGCTTTAGATGCCGGAAAGGTTCAGGACTGCATTGCCAACATCACTTACGACAAGCACCAAGCATTGTAAGTTGGTGAACGAAGTGATTTTGATCAAATTTCAGAGATTTTCAAAAGTGCGAAATCGCTACGGCGACCGTTGAATGGCCGGCAACCATTCCGCTGGAGATTTTGCTCTTTTCGGAAATCAACGAGAACACAACGTAAGTCATGAGCAGGAAAGTTGTGACTGTTTTCAGGTTCAAAGTTTCAATTGCTGACTGTGAATTGCAATTCAAATCCGTTCAACGATATGGAATCTGGTATTTGACTGTCGGTAAGCTTGAACCGTTTTTCTTGTCTATTCGCAGTTTACAGGAACTTTTGTTCAAGTCACCGACTCTCCGTTGACTTTGGAAGTGCTTCCGGAAGATCATGTTGGTGTTGCAAATGATCCAAAAGCTGATGTCGGTTGTTCGGACAAGAAAGTTCGCTTCGACTCGGGAATCGACCGTTCGAAAACGTTTGTCGCTGTCGATAAACCACCTAACGTCAAACAGTTCATGTTTCAAGTCTTCGTGAGTTTTTGCTTTTTTTGCACTTAATTTGTTTAGGCCAAAGACGCGAATATCACTCGTCTCGTTTAATCTTTAAATTGTTGTACATATAAACCGTTGATTTTGCTGGGGCTCTTAATTATTGTTGGTTTGTTCATTCACATAAGAGTGATTGATTTCGGCTTGTAGTCACAGTCTCAGTTCTCCAACTAAATGGATGATAACAACTTTCGTTAATTAATCATGGCGTTTAATTTTCTAACAAAAATGACAGCTCATTGTTGACGATCACCATGGATTTTCAGTTGATGGGTTTTCTGATCCACGAATTTGATCGCTGTACTTTCCCTGCGGAATCGTGTAGTTGGCGTCGGGCATTGTGATAATGTAATCGAAAAACGTGAAACACAAATTTTCTGGGGTTTTGCTCTTTTAAAACTTTAATGTCAATGATCCGTTGACTTGCACGCTCACCCAATTAATTTAATCGTTTGGACTAACAACAAGAAAATAGGGATTAAAAGACGACGTTGAATGAAAGGTCACAAACAGTAGAAACAAAATTGTTAGGATCTTCATTTTTCTTTGTAACTATAAATCTTTGATTCTCATTTTTTACGAACCGATGAGCGTGTTGTTGACATATGAGTTGACGTCAATCAATGTTTGAAGATCGCTTTTCGATAGCTATCGGAGTCAACCAACAACAAAGTTGTTCAAAAAGTTATACCAATTGATTTTACCAGTTTGATTAACCGCCGTTCAATTCTCTCTTCTTGTTCACACCTGCAAAATCTCTCAACAACTTACGATTCTTTTGATAAGAGTTTGAACTTTTGCGCGAAAACAAAGTGATTTCTATATTGTACTCTTAATTGATTTATGTTAACAGTACATTACTTTTAGCAGTTGCAGATAATTCGATCTTTTGGCACTTGAAATTTGCAATTCATTATCGAGTTCTAAGCTCAAAGAAAAGCTGTAAATGCTGAAGAGGTTTATTGGAACACTACACATTGTTTAGTTTAATAGGGTTTGCATTTGTCTTTTGGATTCATCGCAGAGCCAACCGGGCAGCTGAATGCTTTAGCAAACGCTTCTGTGTTGGCAAGCAGAACATTTACTTGGTATTTTTCCGGAATTTCGCCTTGTTTAATCAAATATCGAAGGCCATTAACGTTGAGATTGGCACAATTTCTCTGAAACAATCAAAGTAAAAAAATCGAGAATGTGTGGAACATACCATGGCATACGAAATGAAGAAGTTCTGTTCGCCAGTAAGTGAGTAACCGAGAAGAGTAGGATCCGAGTTTCCAACGTTCTTTTTGTATGCCTAAAGATTTCGCATTAATTATTGCAATCTTCTTGCACTACCTCATAAGCAAATTGAATACCAAGATATTCTTCCATCGTATCTTCGTTATTGCTAAGCTTTGTTCCGGGTAACTCTTCGAGTTCCGTTTTTTTGAAGGCATTCGTCATACATTGCAATGTCGCTTTGTATTGTTTAGTTGTTTCGGCACTCCACCAATCACGCGTTTTAAGTGTTGAGTCAATGGTTGCACCTTAAATTGAATGATCGTAACTCTCATTCAGCTATTGCCTACCAGTATTCAAGACCAACATAACCATTTTTCCAGTTAGATATTGTCCAGTCATTCCATAATTTAGAGCTCTAAAAGATGTCATTTTAGTTTTCATTTTTTATCTCCACTTACTGGGTCTTAGTTTTTTGTTGATAGAATGGATCTTTGGCAATAGCAGACGGAATAACTGAACAAAAGATCGTCGAAATATAACTGATAGAACTTACATAGCTTATTCTTATTGAAATGAAACACGTAAGCGATTAAATTCTGCCGTTCTTCCCAGTCGTCGTTTGTGTCTTCCTCATTAACGGCCGCTCGGAAATCTTCGTTTCTGCGCAATCGTTGCAGCAATTCGACTAATTGAACAAAGTTCATTCGTTCATAATTCTAAACTCGTCCTATAAACGTTGTTTCATTAAGAAACTTACTTTGACCAAGTCGATACGTTTGCGTTTCTTAATCGTAGGGTATATGAACTTTAGACCCTTGAACTTATCCACAGCTACTTTCTTATCATTTTCGGACATCCAACTAACTTCAAACCACGTTTCGACGTACTGAGTACGTAGTTTTTCAACAAAATTTTTGAAGTACTTTTCTTCAGTTGCTGGCAGATACTTTTCAAGGAAAAGTTGATCAGATAAGTCGGCAAAGAATCGTAAACTCAGATCATAACAATAGGAATTTCGGTTGAAAGAACTTTTTTGGCCTCTTAGATCATCTTTGAAGCTCTAGAGATCCCAATTAATAAACATGATTGTTCTTCGAAACTTGCATTGACAATCTTGACATATCGGTAGTCCAAATACGGAGCCATTTGAACAATGTAGTTTAGAATAATGAAGTTAGCAACAACTTCTGGGTCATTTTTTTATCATTTTAATAACCACATCGTAAATCTCTTCGACCGTCTTTGCATTTTTGACTCGTATAGTTCGATGAGTTTGAAGGAAATTCTGATAAAGCTGATCGTCGCTTCCCGACTTGATGTATTCATTAACGTTGGTCTGAAATATATTTTGAACGAATCATCATAACAAACTTACGGACAGGTTATCCATGTCAACATCTTCGTACACCGCATTTTTGTTCTTCATTACGACTTTAATCAATTCTCCTTGGAAAGCAATGATCTTTTCCAAATCCTTCGTCATGTCTTCAGTGGATCGTGTTGCTTTCGCATCTTTAGCGAACAACGTAACCAACTCTTGTAAGAACTTTCGATAAATCTCCAACTTTTCCTTTTTATTAAAATCATCAGCTGACATTCCGAACGGCAAATTGGAAGCTGACAGGTGAACCTGAACACTCGAATTGCAACTTCTAATACAAAAAGAACTCACTTTAACAACTTCATTCTGCAATTCTTCGTTTTCAGTTGTAACATCCAAAAAGGTTTGAATACCAAATGCCGAACTGAACCATCTGACGTCTGATAGTCCTAAAAACTTCTTAGCGTCCCATTCAACATCACGGATCTTTCCCATCAAAGCCCAACCGTTTCGACGCTGAAATCATAGAATTAAACTGAATACGACAATTAATGTACATACAAGAAGCACATCGACCAACGTTTCCACACCGTCGTTTCTCAAACTACTTTCATCGACGCAAAGATCATAAAAACGTTTGAGTTCGTTTTCTTCTTCTGATTTTGGATTCAAAGATTTGAGAATCTCTAAAAAGTTTAAATCATAAAAACAACGATCGTGAATGCTTACTCTCCATTTCATCGTGATTCTTATCGTTTGCATCCGTGATAAAGGTACGCGAGTTCCAGCGTTGGGGTATCGGATGCTCTTGAATCCAACGACCACACGAGTATTGATAAAAATCATCACATGGATTAGTGGAAAGATCAATAGAATGTCGAAATGGTTCGTACGCAGGTTTAACATCCTCCGGCTTCGTGTTTCCGCCGTTTGTTTTGGATCCCGATTTTGTATCAGTTGAAGGATTAGAAGTTTGCTGACCGCCTTTGCTTGGCTGTGAACCTTGAGTATTATCCGCTCCAGTGTTTTTATCGTTTGCAGAAGGCTTCGGTTGTTTGTCCGCATCTTCGTTAGGAACGGAAGGTCGATTCTTCGGGTTATCATCTTTTGGTTGAGTCCCGGTTGATTGGTTCTTAGAGTTGTCTTTATTCGTTGATCCAGTCGTTTGATCTCCGCGTTTACCCGAATTGTCAGTTGGATTTTTTGAACTGCTATCCTTAGGTTGATTTCCGGTCGGTTGATTATTTGAAGTGTCACCGCTTTTTGCTGGACTAGAAGGCTTGTTTTTTGACTCATCTCCGGAATTCGATTCTGACTGATCTTTCGAGTTGCTTCCGTTTGTTGGATCATTTGAATTGCCGTCTTTTTGTTGATTCTTAGAATTGTCGTTGTTCTTCGATCCCGTTGATTGGTCTTCGGTTTTGTCAGATGAATCTTTTGAATTGCTATCCTTAGGTGGGTTTTCTGCCGGTTGATTTTTTGAGTTATCATCGTTCATTGATGAACCGGGAGATGGATTCTTCGAGTTGCCGCTATTATTGTCAGAACTAGAAAACTGCTCGTCTTTCTTCGGTTGCGATCCAGTTTGTTGGTCTTTTGAGTTGCTGTCATTTGGTTTCGATACAGTTGGCTGATCTTTGTCACCGGTTTCGTCCGGTCCAGTTGTTTGATCATTTGAATTTCCCTTGTTCTTGTTTGAGTCGGAGGATTGAGCTTTGTCGCCGTTCTTCTGCGGTTCACTCGGTTGATTCTTCGAGTTACCGTCGTTCTTTGGATTGGAAGATTGATTGTCGTCTTGTGAGTTGCTTCCATTTGTTTGATCTTTCCAACTGTCATCTTTTGGTTGCTTTCCAATTGGTTGATTATTTGAGGTGCTATCCTTAGGTTGCGTTCCAGTTGACGGCTTTTTAGAGTTGTCATCTTTTGAATTAGAAGGTTGATTGTTGTCTTTTGAGTTGCTTCCATTTGCTTGGTCTTTCGAGCTGTTGTGTCTTGGTTGTGTTTCCACTTGTTGCTCTTTGTTTTCAGTCTTATCTGGGCTCGATGGTTGGCTGTTCTTTGATTTATTTTGCTGTCCATTAGAGCTGCCGTCTGCTGGCTGCGGTGCTGTCGGTTGGTTCTTCGAATTTTCACCGTTTTTATCTGCGCTCAATGGCTTATTATCTTTCGAACTGTCGCTGTTCTTTGGCCCGGTCGATTGATCTCCGGTTTTGTCAGCGCTGGATGATTGATCCTTTGGTTGAGTTTCAGTCGGAGAACTCTTTGAACTACCATTGTCTTTTGTCGAACCAGAAGACTGGTCTATGCTACCATTTTTGTTCGGACTTGACGGATGATTATTGTCTTTTGAATTCTCATCTTCCTTTGGTCCAGTCGATTGATTCTCTGAGCGTCCACCACTTTTGTTTGAGCTGGCAGGTTGATTGTTATTTCCACCACTATTCTGTGAGTTTGAATTCTCTTCATTGTTGCGATCACTAGGTTTCGAATTGCCGCTCTTCTTGGTATCGGTACTTGGCTTCGAGTTTTTAAGCGTTCTTGTATCTTTAGTCTTTCCATCATTCGGTTTGGCTTCACTTCTTGAATTTGAGTCGTTCTTGGCATCGTCACTTCTTCCGACTACGTTGTCATTTTTGGTTTCCGGTTTGTTGATTGCTTCACTTGTCGGAGTGTCTACTGACGCTTTTGATGGCTTATTGACATTCTTTCCTAATTGCATGTTATTTGAATCAAAGTTATTGTCATCAATTGGATTGTTTTTTAAGTGCCCAGGTTGTGAGTTGTTCTTGTCGTTTTTCGCATTTGTCGTCGGCGTTTTTGGAGTGGTGTTTTGTGGTGGAGTAAGATGAGGTTTACGTGGAGGCTTGTGAATGGGTTTATGGGTTTTTCTTGGAGCACGTTTACCATAAAGTCCACAAGTTCGACGACAGAATTTGTTGAGTCGAGCTGAACTGCAGATTTCTCGAGATATCCACGGCTTACAGCTAAACAAGAGATCTGAGAAGTTGTTTCTGCTGAACTTACTATTGATGATCTGCGGAACTGGTCGATCGATAAGCAGTCGGTTTGGTGCGATGATTAGGCTTTCTTGGTCGATGACGAGCGGTTATCTTCGGTCCGCGAGAACGAGCTTTATGACGTCGAGATGAGTTGTGTTTGCGATGTCGTTTTCGTTGATGAACCGCCGGAACTGAGCAGATACCACAAGTGACTGAGAGTTTGAGGTTTGATCCCAGTTGAAAGATTAGTTCTTACCTGGACAATTGATGCGTATTGAATGTCCGATTTTCGGATGAAAACAATACCGAGAACCATGACCACAGAACGCGACATGATCTTGACATTTTTTCGCACTAATCGGTATTAGTGCGTCAACAGGGAATATGGTGATTATTAGGAAGATAGGCCACAGATGCATTACAAATTGATAGTAAAGATTTTGAGCGACGACTAAAGTTTATATGCGAGAAAAAAATTAGACGTTTTGTTTGCTCAGCTTTTTGCCGAACTTTCTGATCAAGCACAGACAAAGATGAAGGTTTGTGAAGATATGAGATTAGCGGTTAGAAGTGTCAAAAAATAGAAAATTCTGCCAAAATCCAAACAAACAACAAAAATCGGCTGGTCGGGAACTTGTGCGAAATCAAACGGTTAGACTACGATGTCCAACCAGTTTCTGCAGTCATTTGCAGAAGCTAAAATCATCTATTGCAAAAAGAGAATGTCTCCACGAACATGTCTGAATCTGCAAGTAGCTTCTAAAATGAATAGTAAAAGTTTACGTCGCTCGATTAGTGTCTTGGAAATCGGTTGATGGTTGTTTGTCATTTTGTATTTTGGGTCTAACCCGATAGAGAAGACAGTTTGTAAGCCGAAGCCATAAACTGAGCAGCTCACTGCAATCTAAGTAATCAACTTGTTATGTCAAAAAGATGCTTTGTAGTTTGTTTTCGTCGTAAATGACGAGCCGAAAGATCCAAACCAAAAAGGCCAAAAACGAAGCGTCGAAAATGTCGTGTGGATCGGCGGTCTTTTCCCAACGTCTACGGACTGATTCATCGTCCCGTTCGGCGCCATTCATTTCCTCGGGTTCTCCGCTCCAACAGTCTTGAACTGTCCGTAGCATCAACCAACCTCTTTCTCAATTCGACATCTTTTTTTGGTTCTTTGCACATAAAAAAAATCAAACTGGAGAACAACAACGAACTTCCGTCACAACAAAGGTAACTTTTTGAAAAGAAAATTGATTGCCAACGAACAGATGAGTCATTGGTGTCTTTTCCGTTTGCGCATATTGGTCACTGGAACTCTAATAACCTTGTTTTCAGCTACTTGGATTTGTTCCATCAATCCACCGACCACTCGAATGTCGTTCCATTTTCTCAGTTCAATGAAATGATCGGATCTCATCACAATCAATCAATCGGCCAGGAAAATGAAATCGCCATCAAAGCGGAACCCGAGGATCCGCAACCAACCACTCCGATGCCCAACGAATATCTACAATCGAATCAAATGCACATGATTCATCAACCACCGACTTCCCACTATCAATTGGGAATTGACAAGTAAGTTCTTAATGTTAGTGCCAATCTATCCTCTTTCAGTCATTTCCTGTTGAACGATCAGGCCCGACAGCGTCTGGAGCGCAAAAGAGCGCGAAATCGATTGGCAGCAGAGAAGTGTCGTCAACGGAAACTTCATCGAATCGCGACGTTGGAAGAGCAGTTGGCGGCTGAAAGAGAACGTACCACACAGTTGATTAAGCAGCGCGATCAATTAGCCGGAGATCTGCATCATCTTCGTGTTCTAATCGATCAGCACCGAGTTTGTGGCGACGAGCTGGAGCGGCTGACGCGTTCAAATCGTTGAATTTTTTTACTTTTAGTCAATAAACTAAGTATTTGGAGAGCTCATGATTCTCATGGACAACTTGAAAGTTCCTTGATTAGTATCTTCTTGCTGTTTTTATTTGACTTTGTGTTACGAACGCTTTGCATTTCTTTGGTGAACAAACTTTGAGCCACGAACACAACACTCACGTCCCAATTATGAAAGCCTTTCGTAAACAACGCGTCCAAAAACGGGCTTTTCATATCCAACATTAAATCGTCTAATACGAGCAATAAACGTCCGTTTCCGTCATGGTGGACTTTGATTAGTTCAACGTCCGGAACACCGGCGTGAGTAGAAAGATTACGTAAGGTGGCTTCAAGGTTGAAAATTTGCGGATTGAACTCGCCATAAGCATAGAGCTTGCGTGACGGACAGTCTTGAATCAACTCTCTGATTGGTGTAGAAATTTTGCGACAAATTCCGTTTTTGCACTGCCTGTAGCACCGGCAATAACTTGAACGGATAAAGAAACATATCAGTTACTTATGTCGCTTCGTGTTTTTACTACACTTATATAACCGGTGACTGTTTAATTGTGAGGTAATGATCAACACGATGAAACAAATAGTAAAAGATTTTTGCCGTAGAACTAACAAAAAACGTATGTTTTAGTGTTCATGCAAGCTTTACACGGAAATTCACGCGCTTATGGACGATGTGGAGCGTGTTAGTAAGTGTATTGAACAATTGACTGCTCCGGACTATGTGCACGATCGTCATCGTGTAGCAACAAACGATGTTCAGTCTTCGACAACACGTCTTCCACTGTTACAGTATTTGTGTCAAAGCCAACGAATTACATCTACAGTGTGCGCAAGTTGGTGCAATCAATGCGCCTTTATCCGGAAGCTTATGAGCGTGAACTGCGTCAAACTAGAACAAACCAACAACGTAAGGACGCCGTGCCGCCCGACGCTACGGTCCTATTAGATTGAATAAATGGCTAGAAGTTCTCGCTACACGTCTGCCGCTAACAACGACGATAACCATTCGTGAACTTTTTCGAGCCCTGTGCCACGACAACGATTCGATTTCTGAACGACAATTGCGAGTAGCGTGGATACGTTTCGTGCAAGTTTTGTTCTGTGAATGTGTCGCATATGCCGACAAATTTAAAAACGTTACCATTCGAACGTCGTCGAAACGAAATTCATTTGACGGCAAAGTCCACAAACAGAAGAATTCCTAGGGTTGGCATCCGTTTAATTGCTTTGAATATCGTTATGTTTGTTTGTTAAAATAAATTCATTTAAATTCAAATTGTTTTCATACTCATGATTTCTTGTGAATTATGCACTTCTATTGCCTGGTTGATTAAAAACCGCAAAAAAAGAACTGCCTCGTAACGGAATCGAACCGTTGACCTTCTGTTTACTAGACAGACGCTCTGCCCCTGAGCCAACGAGGCGGACAGAAAAGCAGTTAAAAAAGTCGTTCTTTTGTCGCTGCTCTTTTGTTGCGGGGAGAAACTCGAGGATCAGCTTGTTCTCAGGATTGTTCTCATCATGCTAATTACCTGCAACTTTAACTGATGTCTTCATGTGTGTTGATAGTCCAAAAGTGTTTGTTTAGAAGACACAAACAACGAATTGTCCACTCGTTTGTTGCTTTTTGCGCTGGACGTCGAACAGACCACAAACGAATTGCCTGATTTGTTGTAAGAAAATCGATTACCGTAAAAGTGCTCGTTGTTGCAGGGAAAGTCAACGACTAAGCGCTTTCGACCGATGCTTTTACCAGAGAACTTACTTTCCTTACCACTCGCTATTTACGCATATTATACAGTGTGTCCCAAAATGCTCGCCAACCGGTCAAACCGCAGTTTGGTCCCGCTGCGAAAAATTTGCAATTGGCGACGCGCTTGAAGAGGATTTCCGCTCACTTTTGTTCTTTTATCTGCCGTTTACTCGAATTGTGAGGATTTCAAACACTTTCAGGAGTTGACTCATGTTTTGAACGAATTCAGACGATAAAAAAACCGGTATTTTTATTCTTGCAATTGCGCATGCCCGCCTCATTTCTCCACGCACTTAATCAGCCGCTTCTCATAAGATTGTGTTTTGGCACATGGCCGGAGTGACCGTCGCAAAAGCGGCAACTCGCAGCGCAATCGGGCACTTTTCTGCGTCGCTGAATTGATGCGGGTGAATTTGATGAATTTCGTCTTCCATTTTGTGTTCTGTAGAAAAGGAACCATTAAACAATAGTTGAATGGCGATTACCTTTATTTGCGATGTTTGGGTTACTTCTGTTCGTTTGACAAACCTAACAAAAAAAGCCGAAAACAACCCAAAACGCTTTTTTGATTTTTTTAAATGAGTCAAATGAAAAAATTTTTGCAGTGGGACCAAATTGCGGTTTGACCCGTTGGCGAGCATTTTGGGACACACTGTACAGGGTGTCCCAGCGAGTTTCATACATTTGAAGGGCTTACAGTACTGGACAAAAGTTTGGAAGACACCTGTATCTCGCGAATGGCTGAAGGGAACAGGTCGGTTTTTGTACATTAGAGTTTTTATTCGAAGAGCATTTGAATGAACATAAAAAAGTTGAAAAAATTTAAGCAATAAAAAAAATTAACAAAAATTGAAAATGGGGGTGGACAAAAGTTTGGAAGACACTTTGTTTTGTTGAGATATCTGCGCGCCTCGCTTTTCGCCACGTCCACAAGACGTTTATTCATACAGGAGAACAGGGTCTCAATCGTCTGAGCCTTAAACTTCGGGGCGGCGCAATGGATTGCGGTTAGAGGTTCGGGCTTTGTGCGAAATTGGCCATTCTTGTATATTTCGTCTTCCATCAGCTTCCAAACGTTCTCCATCGGATTCAGATCTGGGCCACGCGATGGTCAATCGCTCGTAGCTACTTCCTGGTCGAGTAAGAAGTCAGTGCTGACCTTCGCCGTGTGAATTAGTGTCAGGTCTTGTTGCCACGCCCAGGACCGGCGTCTCATTTGCTTTCGGATCCACAGTAAGAACTTCAAATTGAGATCCGAAAAGTAGTCGACTGCCTTGTAGTGATTGTTGCAGACCTATAACGGATAAAATTGCCATCAAATGTTGAAGAGATAGACGAAGAATTTACGTTGATCAGCAGTTTTGCGGTTGAACAGATGGCACCGAGGATCATGATTGATCCACCGCCCATTTGTCGCTTGTATCGCTTCAAATGAACGTTTTCGGTTCTATACGAACCTGCACTGTCCGGCCCTTCCAGACAAAAGCGCTTTTCGTCGCTGAAAACCCATGTTGTAAAGTCGGTCCCAGCGATCAAGTGACGTCGTGCAAAGTTGAGACGGTTTAAGCGGCGTGTGCCCGTGAGAGGAAGCCGCTTCTTAACAAACTCGTAGAAGACTTCGTCGCAATTCAGCCATTGGCGAATCGTTCGTCGATCGACCTCCATTTCCAAGTTATCCTGGATTGAACGCGAGCTAAGGCGGCTACCGCCTTGAAGTTCGTTGACTACATGGCGTTTAATACGACGACGAAAGCGCGAATTCACTTTCTTTGGACGACCGAGAGTCTTGCCTGTCTTTCTGCTCGAATTTTTGAGTACGCGCTCAACACTCGACTTCCAAACTTCAAATTGCTTTGCCGTTCCTCTAATACTTCGTAAAATCGCGTACTGCTCCTTAATTTCTTTTTTCTTGTCCGAAAGAATATTAAACGACAAAACTAAAAAGTTGAAGAAACCACGCTATCATTACTAAGCACACAAAAACCCCATAAACCGAGTGTCTTCCAACCTTTTGTCCACCCGATTTTCGAGTTAGGCCAACTTTTCTAGAGTTGGACGTCACGGCCAGCTTTTTTATTGTTCATTCAAATACTCTTTGTCTAAGACGTTCAATGTACATAAACCGACCTGTTCCCTTCAGCCATTCGCGAGATACAGGTGTCTTCCAAACTTTTGTCCAGTACTGTAACACAACGATTGGCTTACTCTCAAAGTGGATTTCGATTTTTTACAAGTGACTGCATAACTTTGCCTGCTGACGTGCAAAGTTGATAACTCTACTATTTAAATCGAAGTTGCCATTTCATTTGCTCTTTTAACTAACTACTGGAATTTATCGTAAGATAATTCCTAATGACAATTGTTCGGGAGCGAACAGATTAACAACTCTTTAATTTATTGGCCCCGAATTACAAGATACAAAAGATAGTCGGGTTGAGGCGGGAAGACGGAGAAATTAAACAACAAGAACCCAAAAAGAGGAGCTCGACGGACGGAGTGCTCGGCAGAGACAAGCGGCGATAAAAAGTGCAGAATCCAATCGGGATACAGGAGAAATTCAAGCGAGGATTTTTCACAACTGAACAACAATAAACTATAAGCAAGTTATACGCCAAAAACTAACCAACAAAATGACACCGAACAAACTGCTCGTCGATTTCATGTCCAAGAGCTTTTGATCTTTGAATTACGATATGACCGAATTCTGGGTTCAACAACGACATAATTGCTCGTGCAGATGCAGGCACAAAAGTACAACCACTAAGAGCATCGAATTTCCACTGAGGCTCAGGACCAAAACATTAATGTGATCCTTAAAGTCGAATGTTTCAACGCTTGTCCAGCCGCGACGCATAAGTTTGAAGACAAATTTAACGTTTATTCGAGGAGAAAATTTCTGACAAGAGCTTTCTAATCATTAGAACTTTCCAGAGCAATGCAACAGTATGCCCCAGCATTTTTTCGCTTTAATTTTTGATATCAAGCTTCTAATTTTGGAGTGTACTGTCCGCGTTTCAAACGTTGTTGTACTGCATCGTTTGAAGAGTAATCGGCGGGCTTCGAAAAATTAGAACCCAACAATGTCGCCAACAAAACAATCAAAAGAATGAAATTCATTTGACTTTTAAATCTCAACGCCGAGCTTATTTCCGACCTTTGAACAGATCAACAACACTGCCTATGAAACTTCAACTTGACCAGTTTATCGAAGAACCAGGAACATTCTAAATTCCAAGTAAGCAATTTTACTCTTAGTGATTACGAATACGATATGTATGTCAGATAATTATGCCTTAAACGATACCAATTCTTTAATCAGTGATCTACATGACATCGGAAGCGCACCATAAGAGCTTTGATGTTGTTCAACCCACTTACGATTGGCATGCGGTTTGTTATCGTAAACTATTCAAACATTGGAGATGTTCAAGATTGTATACGGCAGATTGCTTAACGATCAGAACTTATGATCTATGGATTCGTTTAGAATTTCAAAAACGCTCATCATAGTAATTTAGATATTCTCTATGGGCGGTGTCAATTACTCGATTCCATCACCAACGCATATAGTCGACATTGGTCTTGACGAAACCCAATGCGTTCTGTCCTATCCACTTAGCAATAAAAACTATTCACTGGAGGTAGCTTTGAAAGAGTTAATTATCCTCATTGTTATTTCCATTCATGTGCTTGGCAACCCATGACTTATGGAGTACTGCATCTGTTCGATATCAAAGGCGGTCGTATTGATTTGCTGAAACAAAGATTGAACAAACAAAATCTTTCACAGGGAAGCCGAGAACAGTACAAAACACCAAAAAACATAAATTAACTTTATACGCGTGACCTTATCAAATGAATTAAACTGCAAATCCTTCTTGAATATCGATAGTTGATCAAACAACACGGATTTCGGTCATTTCCGCGTACTGCAATATGTGTACAGAGATCAACGGGTCCATTTAAATGATGACAAAAAAAGACTAATTTCCTGCAAAACGTGGAGTCGAAAGTCGTAAATTAGCGGAAACTGATAGCAAACAAGATGAAAATCAGTAATTGAAGCTCAACGCTACAACGATTTCCGTCATTCAATCGCTCGTTTGTGTGTTGTAAAAAGCAAACAAAGTAAAGAACACCACAAAAACCTTCTATCTTATTGGTTTGAGTAGTGGAGTTAATTTTGCTTTCGAGTTGAAGGGCTTTGACGCAAATCAAACTTTGTCACCATTTTGTGTTCGATCGTGTAAGTTCTAAAACGAGTCGTGACCACGATACAACCATCGGCTTTTGTTTGCATTAGAAACCAAATCGTTCGCTTCCGTTTTTTGTCTGATGAACAAAGAGTGTAGAGGTAGAGGAGTGGTGGTTAAATTTGTGTGGTGTTGGAATTCCACGCGGACTTTATCTTGCAGGTTGAAAATTACTTTTTCACGTCACACTTGTACTTGTCGTTTTGGTTCGTTAATTAAATTTGACCTGAAAGATTCCTTCGAACGCAAATTCGTTTTCGAAGCGATCGTCGACTTTTTCACGCTTCTGAGTTCCTGCAGCGGGTTCTGATTTTCGCGAATCAAAGACCAGATTTAAAAGCCACTCAGGTTATGAAGCGTATGTTTGATTAACCTTTTCAGTCGTTTTAGAATGGTAGTGACGGCTGAAGACTCGCTAAATGACATCTATTTAACCAAAATCGAGACAACCTCGTCAACGGCTTCATCGCCTGTAGATCAGCTTATGACTGAGGACCTATTGGAAAAACAAACAGCGAAACGCAACGTTTTAATCGGTCCAACAGAATGTGCGGTTTGTGGCGCACCAACTTCGCATTGTCATTACGATGTGCCGTCATGTCACGGATGCAAAGTAGAGTTTCGATTTTGCAAACTGATTCATTTGTCAACTTTCAGGCCTTCTTTCGACGAAGCGTTATCAATGGCGGTTACTATGTTTGCGAACACGAATTGGACTGCGAAGTTCGTTCGGGTGTGTTTCGTTGTCGATCGTGTCGTTATGATGCGTGTCTGAGAGCGGGCATGAATGTCGCTGGAGTTCGATTACCGAATAATGTCGATTACGAGAAGATCATAAGTCAATATGAGAAACGAAAAAGGAAGATTGAACAAGAGACGACAGTTCCTGTTAAGGTAAGCCGTCATTGCAAGAGAATGAATTAGTCTGTAGTATATTCCAAGATTTGAACAAACTACTGACTCTCGTATTGTCGACGCGTTGAAGTTTATCGAATTGAAGTTTAGTCGCCTACGCTCTTCGACATTCAGCGGGTTTCCTTACTACACTGATCATAATGTTGGGAATTTGCTTCAAAAACGATCCGAATTGGGGAATGCCGATAAATACGAGGTAAACTTTTGAAGGCGTTTGTTAACTTTCGATGTTTTAGACTCTTTGCAAGAGCAAAAATGCTCGTTATTTTGCACGACATTTCTTGCTTGTCGATTTGATTTTGACTGTCGAACAACTGAAGACAATGCCTTTCTTCTATCAGTTGGATGCATTTGATCAGGAAGCATTGGTTATGCATGTTGTTTTGGTTAACACCGCTCTGTCCGAAGCTTTTTACTCATACAATCAAAATTCTCGATCGATCATTTACCCAAATCGAGAGACACCGCTATCCGGACGAGCTGAATTGGTTCCAAACGTCAGTCGCAAGTTTCCAGAGTAAGTGACTATAAGCTCTACGGTCAATTTTGTTTTAAGACTTTTGCCTATTGAGTACGACGTGTTTATAAGACACATCGAAACACTCGCACGTGTCGTACCTGATGTGGAAGACTACTGTCTTTTGAAGGCAGTAATTTACAGTCATGCCGGTAACTTTGCGGGTGCAGAGGGTTTAATAAGATTTGAATTTAGAGACTCCCGGTCTATCCGATTACGCACGTGAACTTCTGGAACAAAGTCGAGAAATTTACTCGACAGCTTTGCGTCGTCGACTTCAAGTCAAACTTGGAACATTGCCCGGTGCTCAAAAGTATGCGAACCTCGTCAATATGATCGAATCGTTCTTTCATTTTGCACAAAAGAAACGCGAACTTTACGTTTTCATTGGCATCCACGAAAAGACGTTTCAGCTCAGACAACCAAGTCTACTCAATTGGTTTATGTTGCACACATCACGTCCCGAATAGGTTCCCATGGTCTCCACAGACAATTGATATCAACATACATTAGGCCTTGTTGCTGTTCGATAATTTAATATACCATGTACAAAATTTAACTGACAAAGTGAACCGGCGACTTGCGTTGTTTATTTGAATGTAAAAATATATAGATATTGCTAACAAAATCTATTCAATCTTTGTGACAATAAAATGAATTCGATTCGGAAATCATCTCTTAAACGACGATATCAATACCACCAACAGATCACCACTTCTTAAGTATTTGTGATTAGATTTCGATTCGGAATGTGATGCTTGTTTATTAATAGCAGTTTGTTATAACAAATTTAAACTTGTCCAGTGGTGACCGGTACACTTGTGAGTTTTTGAACATAGTTTTTGAAGGTAATCGTCGTATCATCAATTGACCATTCAACGCCATAGTTGTACAGGAATGGTGTGCCCAGCGCATACGGAGTAGAAAAAGAACTTGTGTATGAAAAAGCGAGAACACATTCTCCCTCTTTTTCAAGTCCCAGATCAACAATATAAGAAGTTGATGGAACACGCAATTCGACTCCACTAACAGTGAAGACAAAGTCAGGGACTTGGCCTCGATTCGAACAGGAGGTTGTATAAACGCCGACTTCAAAATCATATCCCGGTTCGATAAGCGAATATATAATGTCGAAAGCTTCCCATGGTACGTAAATCACCGACAATCTAAAATTTCGTGTGTCATTGACTTTCAGCTTCGAACAAACCCAGTATCAACTTTGGCCAAATCAACACCTATCTTTTGATCAGCGAGAGCAAACGAATCCAATTTGAAGCTTAACTGTTCGGTTTCTTGGTTAAAAGACAATGAAACAACTACGAGTGGATTGGGATCACAAGTTTCTTCGTCTAACTTCGCACCAAAAGTGGTAACAGACCACGCGAACGCGCCATCACTGTCTTCCCTAAGTTTAGAGCTAATCAATTGCTAATAAAAAAGCTTACTGCCCGGTAGCTTGCGAGATGATTCGTGGATTTTTGGAAGCAGCAAAAAGATTGAAAATTGGCGACGAATTTGGAGTTACTTTTTCGTCTTTGTATTTTGGGTCCCAGGCGAAGCCAAACGCTCCGGAAATGTCTCCGTTGAATTCCGGGTCATACCTGAAATTGAATGTAGAAAGATGCTTTTACGATGAAAACAAAGTTCTTTTGTTAATCAAAAGTCAAAGCTTACCATCCCGCATAGATGTCTGTGACAGAACCAAACGTAATGTTCTCTGGATCAAAGAACGTCACAATGTCAGTATAGGCGTTTCCATAAAGTCCTAAAACGTTTAACCTATCATTTGTGTCCTCTCTTTTTTACCGGCATCTCCTGATTGCGCATAAAATGGACCGGCTTCAATAGCGGATGAGTCACTGAAACAAATTCGTTGATATCAATTAGATTGTTGGCACTAACGGATCGCTGGCATTGAATTTTGAAACACCAGCAGCAGCATTTTGGTAGCTAGCATCAAGAACCCACAGCGTATCACTTCCTGATTCAAGAGCAACAAAGAAAAGTTGGTCTAAAAAAGCAATCTGAAATATCACCAAAATTGATTATCTAACCTGATTCTCCGATGCTTAGGAACGTCGAGATGGGTTCCGCGGGATACGTACTTACGTAGTCCTTGTGCATTTTGAGGGCTTCAACACGTTTGCGTTGATGGTAAGCTTTCAATTGCGCAGCATTGCGATGATACTTTTTTCCGTAGACTCGACGGGCTTTCAGGTCTTTAGTACCGGCATTGAACGCTGAAGCAACGACGGTGAGAAGAACTAGAGCAGCAACAAGACTGAACTTCATTTTGAACAACTAAAGAACAAGGTAACGTTGACGGATTGAAGACTACAGGTCGTGGTTTTATACGACGGGAACAAGATACGTCGCACCCTAAAATGACATGATGAAAAATAAAGTCAAGACTAATTAAAGATGGTTGCTCGTTTATATCAACGATAAACAACTCCCTTCACTTGCCACACCTTCTTATGGCGACCTCCCGATAGCTAAAGAACAAACGGAGCCTACAAGTCTAAGTAGAAGTTTTAGTGTAGAAAAAATTCTTATCAGTAAAATCAACATATCGAAAGCATTCAAATATTAATCAGATTCATCAAGTGTGTGGGAGTAAAAATTGATGTCAACATTCGACTCGTTCGATGCATCAGTTTTTCGAATAACAAGTAAAAGGTCTTAGTTTGCGTCATTGAATTTCGTTGACAGAGTTTTATGTTTGCTTTCTGACAACATTGAACTCATCAAGTACATTTTGACTTCTTTATAACGTTTTGTGTATTGTAGGTCGCTCTGTTACTCAGTCATCAAAAGAGAACGGTAATCTTAAGACATCCACTGTATGTTTGCATTTCACGCTTAATCGCACCTTTTCTCAATAAAAATTGATCGATTGTGGAGAAGAAAGACTTCAGAAAAGATGAAGACTTTCAAGCATGTGAATTAACTTATCTTTCTTCGAACATCAAACTTTTGGAGTGTTCTTGTAGTAGTATCAAGTTCTTTATTAATTTATTTTATTAAACTCACATTTAAACAATCTAATTGGCTATAAAAGAGTCAACTAACGGTCCTTGGTTTGAACACTATTTTGTCTACTATAATCTGACTAAAGCTACAACATTGGCAAATTGATCATAATGGACTCCCAGCTCTAGACATATCCAGGTCCGAAACCTACGCGCTCGCTATTCAACTCAATCGATTCAAAAGCTATCATCAAAAGACGCAAAATGTCGTCGTCGAGAAGTCAACGAACATCAGCAAATGAAAGAGTTCATTTCTCGCAATTTGGATGCAACTTGCGAACTGTTGCAAGATCTTGCTTCTCAACTCTTTTTCTCTACATTTCATACATTCACTTTATGGAGAATAAACGACATTCAATGCTAACTCTATGCTTGCGGTATTCTTGTTTAGTCGAAGCTCAGTTTCCCAGCGACCTCAATCGAATGATTTCCGTGTCATCATCTTGCTCACTGATTTCATTCTTGAAATAGAGTTCTGTACAAATCGTCCACTTGCGATTGCTTTTCATCAGACTGAAAAGCGAAAGAACAATTGAAAACGACGGACAGATTGAAGTGATCGAAATGCTTTCATTTTTTTTCATTCACTTTTCTGGGCGGTCAACTGATGGGCAAGCTATCGAAGATCGGCGACTTGGTTCCACCGAACACCATCCTTCACGATCGTTTTCTTGTTGTTCGGCGTTTAGGTATGTCGAGAAACCGAATGCTAACAATTGTTCTTTGAGGACAAGGCTCTTTCGGTCAAGTGTCGGCTGGTCGCGATTTGGCGAGGAAGAAGAATGTGGTTGCCATCAAAGCGGAAATGCGATTTCGAAACTCCAGAGATGGCGATCCGCGGCGATTGATCATCGAGCAGAAGGTGTTGATTGCTTTGAGAGGAAAAGTAAGTTCGCAGTTCGAAATGCTGATTGTTCGTTTCAGCGTCACATTCCACTGATATTTGCTTCTGGAAAAACTGAGCATGGAAATCCGTACGTTGTGATGTCGCTCTTAGGTCCCACGATGTCTGATTTGCGACTGAAAAGACCCAAACACCGTTTCACTCTGCACACAACGATCTGTGCATCCCAACAGATTCTCTGCGGTCTTCAGTACTTACATGAAGCGGGATTCATTCGTAAGTTCTTTTTCTTAGTTGTCAATAAACTAGAATTTCAGATCGTGATGTGAAGCCCTGTAACACGTGTGTTGGCAATAAAGACCCACGAACTCTGTACATAATCGACTTTGGTTTGTTTTTTCGCCAACCGCTCAACAGAATTTCGAATTTCAGGAATGTGCCGTCGAATTGTTCTACCGAACGGACAGAAACGTCCGCCTCGAAAGCATCCGCATTTTCGTGGCACCTATCGATACGCGTCGATTCGAATGCATGCAAGATCGGAATGTGGACCGGCTGATGACATTCAAAGCTGGATCTATTCGATGATCGAGTTGCATCTTCGGGAGTTGCCGTGGTCCAAAGTCGAATGTTTCTATCGAGTTCACAGCATAAAGAAAGGAACTCAGTTAAGCGTTTTGTGTTCTGGTATGCCCACTCCTTTTCTCGAAAGCTGTCAATACGTGACTCAATTGAAATGGGACGATACTCCCGATTACGATCACATCCATTCGCTTTGGCGCTCATGTTTGGATTCACTTGTTGACTACACGAGAAAGTTTGATTGGGAACTAACAGACGGGTATGTTTCCATTGAACGATTGACAATGAGCTTTTTGTAGTGACACGGATGCGCGCTCGAACTCCGGTTTAATTGAAAAGAATCCGCAGAAACATCAACTGCCTACAAAATGAATGTTCTCAATAAACTACTGACAAGCATTGAAACAACTGGGTTTATTGAAATCTAAAAAAATAACAAACGAATCATCGCAAATCAAAAGGTTTGTTGCTTTGTGCTGATGAAGAGCAAAAGTAGAGTTTGGTAGAGATAGTTCCGGAAAGTTTCGATTTCGCTGTTCAGTTCCACGATCTTGTTGCTCAGGCTTTCCAACTTCACTTTGTGCTGTTCACAGCATTTGCGTTGATACACTTGTTTCTTTTTGACTTCTCTATCGATTGGAGCTCTCAAGTTCTTTGATCTGAAAACTGAAAGCAATGAACTCGATTACAACAAAATGACTTGCATTGTTTTCCTCTGCGCTCGCATGTTGCGGTTCTTTGGTTCAACGGGCAATTTAACTGCTGGATCTGATGGAGGAGTTGTTGGAAGGTTCACAGATTCATCGGAAGTGGACGAAGACAAAGGCAACTCGGTCGATAGAAGTCGTGAGTTTTGTTGGCAGAGTTGAGCAAAAGTGTCTTGCTCGGTCTGCGATAGTGAGCGGAGGATTCGAGTCAAATAAGCGGTATCGTCGGTGTTAAGCGAAAAGCTAAAATTCCAAGAAACAAAAGAGAAGTGAATGGTAAACTTACCTTTGTGCACTCAGCTCATTTTCCGTGTGTTTCAGAATTCTCGGATCTTTGCTGTTCACGGGTTTCATTGATTGCTGGAAACGGAGAAAGTAATCCGACGGTTGGATTCGTGAGACTGGTTTACTTTGAACCGTAGGAGCGACTTCTGGAGGAAGCGAACTTGGAAGTCGCGGAGTTCGTATAGTCAATGGAACCTTGAACATGAGGGCCAATCAAATTGCGAGATCGTAAAACTGAAACGAAAGTCAGAATAAACATCAAAAAACAACGTGGTGGTCATTGCGATCTTGTTTTTGAAATCAAATGAGTTTTCTTCGCTTTGCGGCCGTCCATTAAAACACGTGCATTGCAATACGTTTGGCGGCGATCGATGTTGTGAGTTTGTTTTTGTTCAGACGCTCGGAAACGAGTGCGCAGACATAGTCTTCAAATGGCAACGTTTAATGCACGAGGCCTTTAAAACCGAAGGGTTGAAAGGCAAAACATTCAAATGCGATGAGCGGAAGTTCAACGACTTACAGAAAGCAAGTTGATCAAAGCCACTGCTCCAACTCAAACGATCACATTGCTTGAAAGTTCATATTCCTATCCATTGGTGCTTTTCAAACAAACTCAGCACTTGAATATCCACGAGTTGTTGTCATTTTTGCTTTGGTCTTGTTTTCAACTTCTCAATTGCATTGCACAATCCGACACAAAGAAGTCGAATTTACAAATCGAAATTTGTAGTCGTCCATTGGTTCTCTGCCTTTCACATAACCAAGTAGTTAAGTCAATCGGATGATCAATAACCTTAATTAGAAGAGTTGTACTTCTGTTGTAAACGATCGTCATTCTGGTTCGCAAAAACGACTTTGAGAGTGACGTTTCCGAAATTAGGAGATTGAAACGTGGATCCTCTTCCGTAGATAACTCGCAGGGACCGCTGATCAAACATAGCGATCGTTTTCAAGTCCGTTCATTCTAAAAGTTTTCCTTATTTGCTTCTGTTCATTGACCCGCAATGTACACAATCCTTTAATTTAATTTAGACCCGCCTTATCATTACGTCACAGCAGTGCATTTAGTTTTCGTATTTAAACGGTTGAATTCGACCGTTAAGTCACAAGTAAAAATGGAGTCATTAAAGGTCGCCATTTGGTTTGCGTTAATTGGAATTTCGCTTCAAACGATTACCGTCCCACTGACCAACTATCATGATGTAATCTATCGCGGTAAGCTGAGAACATAGTAACAGGTGTTGAATCGCTTTGAAGGGAAAGTTTCGGTTGGAACACCGCAACAAGAATTCGATGCGGTTTACCATACCGGTTGCACGTTGACTCGTTTTCCGGCTAAAGGCTGTCAAGCTTCTGGACGTTTCGCCGATGCGTGTAAACCCGGAAAAACTTACAATCCTGCCGCCTCTCGTAGCTCTCGATATTATTCCTTTTTCAAAGTTGTTGCTGTTGAATATACGCATTTCGGTTCGTCTGGCCGTGAATACTACGACACGTTGGCTGTAAGTTAATGACTGGTTTACGCATATTAAGATGTTGATTTAGTTTAAAGACGGAAAAACAGGAAACGAATTGGCTGTCAGAAATGCGTTCGTTGGAGCCTCAAACAGAGTTTGGGGCTTTGATCATGCGGTTGTTTGTTTGGCCAGCTCGGCAAAAAGAGAATCCAACTCGACGTTCGTTCAAATGCACAACAATCGCGTGTTGCCGAAAACTCTGATGACCGTTGCTTTACGCAAATGTGACCGTGAACACTGCGAAGACGGTGGTGCTGTGACATTTGGTGGTTATGATCGCAAAAACTGCAGATCGTTCGTTCAATGGATGCCATTGATTGAAGGATCTTCAGCATGGCGTTTTCGACTTGATTACTTAAAGATCAATAATCATCCAGTGGCTCAGGCAAGAAGAGCGATCGCAAATACCGACACCGGCAACTCGTATATTCATTTTCCAAAGAGCTGGATACCCTCTGTGATTGCCTTATTGAAAGTTAAGAAGCACGGTTTCTACTACACAACCGATTGTAAGGCAAAGTTTTCGCTCGTCTTTGTGATCGGTAACAGGAAATTCACGGTGGATCAAAGAGATTTGATTTTGAATCAACAAATCAATGGCGAGTGTGTGGTTGCAATCACCGAGAACATAAACGATCCAAGAACGTTGATTCTTGGAGCCGCCTTCCATCGCGCCGTTTGTGTGATTCACGATATTGACGGTCGTCGACTCGGTTTCTCCCTAAGCGCACATCACTAAGCCTCAAGGTTCAAATGATTTGCTAATAAACACAAGCAAAGTTGTTTTCAATAAACGTTGATGTCAATTGTTAAACTCGGTTCTGAACAAAATGGTGTAAGCAAAAGATGATTGCTTGTTAGAAGACTGAGCTTTTAACAAGTTTATTCTTCTTGATAAATCAAATAAATGATTGAAGGTTTATTTGTTAAGCGTACGTAGCACAAACAGGACCCTCGTAAATACCAACCATCATCGCGAAGTTCTATCTTTGAACAACGATAAGTATTAGTGTTACATTTGCTGACACTGAACAGTAGTCATCAATTGTACGCGTCTCAATTACTTACATGTAATAGATAATTTGATTCGCGTGAATCTATGGACTGTCGTTTTCACGGCCACGTGCCCAAAATCTTCCGAACTGATCGCTTTTGGTTGTAACACATATGTCGTCTCGACTTTCATCAAGTTTGTGGAAAGCAAGATCCTGAAAACACTGTCAACTCGTTCGATTTGTCCTCTTATCCCATTTGCATATGGTCTTCCATTGCAAAGAGAAGCTGACAGACGAGGTTGAGTGAATTAGCGTACGAAGACACCCATGATATTCCCATCGACAAGAAGGAAATAAAGTTCATTTTGTCAATCAATCACACAAACTACCATAACAAAAAATTAATGATTTTATTTAAGCACTTTGAAGGCTTATTCCCGATTTCAACTTATCCATCCAAACATCTATCGACTTATGATCTTTTGTGCGATAGCAAACAACGTGGCAAGTATGATCGTTGTGATTAGAATGCATCTGCAGTTACTTTAGTTGTAACCAAGGAATATACGATGTAATCATAAACAGAAAATAGCTATCGAGCATTTGC
This sequence comes from Aphelenchoides besseyi, assembly GCA_024699855.1. NCBI lineage: Eukaryota > Metazoa > Nematoda > Chromadorea > Rhabditida > Aphelenchoididae > Aphelenchoides > Aphelenchoides besseyi. The sequence goes on from JAMPIQ010000003.1 coordinate 793,553, forward strand.
ATAACTTTAGAAATTAGAATTAAATTTGCATTGAAATTGAAGAATATAAATAGCGAGTGTTGAGACGAAATCTCCACTCGTGCTCGAGTTTGTGCTTGCAATCTTTGCTCTTTGTCTCAACGTTCGTGAATCAACGAGGGCTGTTTCGTGTTATCTCGGTGCTGGTGCGAACAAGCTGTCTGCCGGAACAATGTCTGCAAGTCGTGAAACATTTTTGGTTATTATCGTTCATTTCAACTTTAATTGGCATCGTAAATAACTGCTTTGGTTCATGGCGTTGTGAAGCCAATTTCTTCCCGATGATCATCTACATCTAGTGGTTTATCAACATTGTCCACTCTCATCGCAACGTCAAGAAGGACTTCACGAATTCATTTAGTTGTGACAAAGCTTTTGATGTTCAATAACGCTTTGAACCAACTTCTTTTTTTTATTACATTCCCTGGAATAATGTTGTCGTATAACATCTCGACGTTTCTATTTCGCAAAGAAAAAACGTATTTAGCAAAAAACTAAATGACAAAAGAAAAATATTGACTACTTTAAGCATGATACTCTTCCAGAGCCGCAATCTTACTTTTAACTTTTCCGACAAGTTTGTCCGGAGAGTATTCGGTATCATCACAATGGGGACGTGAAACGTCAGACATGCATTTGAACTGCAAATGTGTTGAACCATCTAAGTCGCCCACAAACATGCCGTTTCATCAACGGCAACATGAATTGCACATTTGTTGCAACTTCCGGCACTATGAAACATACTTGGCCCAATGCAACGTCCTTTTCCACTGGGGAAAATGGACGGATAAACAACAAATTTATTCAAAACGATTAATCAATTCTACAGGGTGGGCAAAATGAACTCCCACTTTTTTCCGAAAAAAACTTTTTGAAATAAAAAATTGGAAAAATCGGTTAGTTTTGTTGTTTTCGTTATGGATTACAGTGGTCAAGAAAAAGCGAAATTCGTTGCTGTGTTCATTGAGGAGGCGTACTGTTACGTCAAGTTTGGCAAACGAATTCGTCGTGATGCCGGTGATTATGATGCTCATATCCCCGATCGCAAAACCACCAAAAAATGAGTGGACGACTTCTTCGCCACTGGTTCAGTGCGCGGCGAGCGCGGTATGCACAAGTCCAAGTGAGTTCGAGTTTTGCCTTGTTTTCATTGCTCTTTAGGCGAGTTCGAACCGCAGAAGCAATTGACGATGTTCGAGAAGCGTTCGAGGCCAACCCACATCTTTCAACGAGGCGCAATCCGTTCGTTATTGGACCCGGTGGTGATGGAGAAGACGAGCCTACCACTCAGATGTCACGAAAAACACTCCGGCGTCTTCCCTCCCCGAAAGTGACGGTGTGAATGGGCGTTGGCATTGAAGGCGTGATTGGCTCAATTTTCTTGGGAACCATCAGCCGGTCAACGGGAAATCAACTCCCAGTGGTTGGAACAAACCCTGGTGAACGAGATCCTGCCAACCCTTAGGGGTTGGCCCAATTTCAGCGACATCTTGTTCCAGCAAGATGGCGCCCCGTGCCATATTTGGAACAACGTCCTGACTTTGCTCAGTCGTGAATTCCCAGGCCGGTGGATTGGAAGAGGAACCCGTGCCCATCCAGCACCCGTGGCTTGGCCACCTTGATCCCCTGATCTCACAGCACGTGATTTCTGGCTTTGGGGTTACATGAAAGGCCGAATATTCAACAGTGATCAGCGTTCCAGATCGCTAGGCGAGTTGAAGACGGCAATCGTGGAAGTCGCCGACCAAATAAGACGAAATCGACCAATTCGCGAACGAGTCATGGCCAGCTACCAACGGCGTCTTCAAATCTGCCTCGATCGACAAGCGGGACAAGTGGAAATCCGGCGAAATTATTACGGTTAATAAATTCCGATCTCAAAGTGAAAACGGACCGATTTTTCATTTCAAAAAAATTTTTCGGAAAAAAAGTGGGAGTCCATTTTGCCCCATCCTGTAGAATCGTGTAAAGTGGGACCTTAAAAACACCTTAAAAGAGAATTTCATGGGGGTTAAGTAGATAATGTAAGGTGGGAACATAGAAATTTGCATTGAGATCGAGTAGAATCATGTAAAGTGGGAACGTAGAAAAACTCTCAAACGAGACCTTCGTGATCGGGTATCTCAACGGTGTTTTGAAGGGGAGTCGGAGATCATTTTAAGGACGTTTTAACTTCCCTCATCGTCATCGTGACTGCTTTTGACGTGAAGTTTTCGTGGGTTTTGTCGAAGACCGCAACCAAAACATCTGAATTTCATAACAGTCAGATCATTCGGCAGATTTTCTTACCATTCCTACACTTACGCACGGCACATACTTCATTATCACACGCCGCAATGAACGTAGTCTTTTTGACGACTCCGCAGAGTCGAAAAGGATGTTCGTTGATTTCGACCTCATTCTTCGCGTTCTTTTTCTTGTTCGTTAGCTCAAGAAGCTAACAACATGCAGACGAAGAAATCTACAAATGACAAACGAAAACAGTGAAATTTAAACCTCAAAAACTGACCGTTAAGGTGTAGTTTGTTTTTGTGCGATCAAAACGAATTCCGTCGGTACCGACAATTGCAATGGCATTCATTGCAGCGACCTTACTAATCAGATCGGTGAGCACAGTGTCCGCCTTGAGCAGAAACTCGATTTCCAAATCCTCTTCCATTCCATTTGCGTCAAGACACTGACTAAACGACTCTAAAATCTCAAATTTTCTTAATTTCGAAATCATTTAACTTGCCGAATTCCGTAATACTCGGTTCCTCACTTTCCCGAAGCAATGGACTTTGAATGGATTCGACGGAGTCCAAATTAGTCGACTTAACGGAAGGCGGTGGAGAGAGAATGTCGAATTCGGTGAGCGTCGAACCTTCAACTTCTTCGACGACTGCACTCGTTGTTTGATTGTTGCGAACGACTGGTTCTAAACGAAGAAGATGTTTATTTCGTTATTAGAACCAAAAATTTGCCTTGAATTGCACTTAAACAAAGTTCCAGTTTGGTGTCGAATTCTGTTTGTTCGTTGATTAGCGATAAAAGTCGATGGTCGATGAATTTACAAGCCGCACCATGTTTCTTGCATCCAATATACGCTCCACGATTTGCGCGTGTTCGGTCCACAAGTACGCATTGCGGCGTGTGTTCACATTCATTTATGCAACTGTTCTTTCCTAGTCGACAAGGACAAGTTTCTCGCATTCTGTTCGAAGAGAAGGTTTCCAGGCAAAGGTGTCCAGGTTCCGAGCACTCAAAAACACAACACACGTGAGATACAGTCAAAATGTCCAAAGGATTGGCGTTTATTTGGTTCGAGTATACTTCAAAGCCATTATTTAGCATCGCGCCAAAATGCAGAAATGATCTTTGTAGCGGGAATCTATAACAGAAATGAATGATAAGCCTAAAATCTGCTACTCACCCTTGGACTTTGAAGACTCCACTCATTTTCCGACTATAGATTGCGCGAAACACATGTCCTGTTGTTGTGCTTGTTGCTAACGATTTGCCAGTCTCTCTTTCGTACTTCTGTTCCGCGTGTCGGTACCAATCGACCTTTATTTTGCAATCGTTCGGTTAATCGGCGTGCAGTTCGACCTTCGCCAATGGGCACAACCCGAGGACCCAGCTCGTTGTTGTAAAATTCGGCGTCATTCCAACCAATTCGATGTTTTTACCACGAACTACGAGGACGAGCATTTGGACTAATCGATGATAACGTTTAAGCTGATAGTCGGTCATTTCGGCGAACGTCGCTCGGCTGATCACATTGGCGAACTTGTTCAAAAACAAGTACGATGGCTTGGCTTCGCTTTGATTGGCGTAAGAAGTTAAGATTTCGAAGTCCTGAAGATCCTGTTTAGTCCATTCCTCGTGGATTGGTTTCATTCTATTCGTGTATTGGACGGGTGTTTCTTTCGGCAATGTCGGTGATATTAACAGGTCCCGATGGATCTCATAGGATCGAAATGTGAGTCGAATTGTGTCGACTGAGAGAACTTCGGTTTATCTTGCAAATAATTTGCAAACTCGGAAACCTAAAGCAACAAAGAACGTTTAAAAAATTTCGCTTCAGATTACTGTCTTGATTTTTCGAACAACGCGTAAAAGTGTTTCAGACTGCAGACCATCGATGGAAGAACGCGCGTGAAGTCCCTCAGCTTCCACTTTCAAATCGGAGTAAACTCATTCGTTAACGCGTCGCACAATCTGAAAGCATTGTGCTGTAAATTGTTTGACAATGTTGGGTAGTGGAATCTCACAACGTCTTGGCCTTCCGTTTTGACGCGGTAGGCCGTTGTTTTTTGTTTTGGACTCTCGTGGCATGAATATTGTTGTTGGTATCTTAATTCTAATAAACACTTTGTAACTAAAGGACTCAACAAATTGGCGCAGTCGACATCGAAAAGAACCAACTAAAAGGTGAAAGTTTTGAAGAATTGTTGTTGCTCTTAAAATTTCAGCAATGGAATCGGTAATAAAGACTTGCAAGATCCAAATATCACGCTCTTCAAATACGATCCGAGAAGCAATCAAGCAAATCGATGCCTTGGAGAAGGAGAGCCTTACCGCCGACGGCCGAAAGAAACTCATCAAATTGGAAGCTATTTTGCGAAACTCTATCGCGAATATTACCAAATACGAGGAAAAGTGGTCGCTCGCGGGAGGAGATGATATGGACGACTACACAGCAAACACGAACGACTACATCCAAGCGGTACTGGAAGGACAGGTTGCGATGGACGACGTTCAAGCGATGTTGGAACCGAAAAGAACGACCACAACAACAGCAACGACTGGTGGAATCACGTCGTCGGTCACATCGATGTTAGCTGAAGCACGAAATCTCCTGCCGACGTTCAAATATGTCAAAGAAGGCGAGCAGGATTTCGACGACTACCTGCTACGTTTCAAAGCAGTAGTCGAGACAACAACGCTTACGACGAGTCAACAACGAACGTTGCTATTGTCGGTTCTTGGAGACTCCGAACTCACTCGTTTGCGAGACAGTTTGATGCCCAACGCACCGGAACTTTGCACACTCGACATCCTTACTGCGAAACTCAAGGTTCTGTTCTCTAATCGGAAGACTCTATTTCAGAAGAGACTCGACTTCCTATCCGCACGACATGCAGCTGGTGAGTCAATTGATGAACTTGCAGATCGCGTTAACAAGTTGTTCGCTCAAGCAAATTGGGGAGCAATGTCGAGCGAGCAAATCAAGAGCTTGATCTTGGTCAACTCGTTGAAAGCCGCTGGAGACGAACCGTTCACGAGTGCAGTTCTGCGCGAAATTGAGAGCAAAGAAGGAGACACTACGTTGGATGGATTGCGAGTGATCTGCCGAGGAGTCGAGAATCACGCTCGAAATTGCCAACGAATGAAAATGGAGGACCCTACCTCGTTCATCAAACAAGTCAACGATTCCGAAGAGCAGATTGCCAAGTTCGAGTACAAGAAGACGACGAAGAAGAGACAACCAAAAAAGAACTCACCGACACCCGAAGAGCCACCGTCCACTGGAAAAGAGTGCGGCAAATGCGGTCGAGTCCACGAGAAGAAGAACTGTCCGGCATTCAAGTCCACATGCAACCAATGTGGCAAAACGGGACATTGGGCAGCAAAATGCCGAACGAAGGCGCTCAACACCATCAACATCAGCCAAATGCTGGTCAACGTGCCGAAGACACAACCCGTCAAACGAACCGTCTTGATCAATGGAATCGAAATGGAGTTCGAGTTGGATTCGGGAGCACGAGTGTGTGCAATTGGGCTGCGACAGTTAAAAGAACTGGGCAACCCGAAGTTGCAAGCGTCCAAAGTGAACGTTCGGGGAGCCGATGGTAAGCCAATGCAAGTTCAAGGATCATTTCAGGCAACGATTGATTGGCGAGGAGTCAAAGGACAATCGGAGGTCTTGGTCTTGAACATGGAGAATCAAGCGCTACTTTCGTTGGACATCATCACAGCGCTGGGAATGTGTGAATTTCACGATGAGCCGAAATTGAACCAAATGGTCGAAACCGCTAAGTTGCCATTCATGAATCAGAAGTTCTCGAAATTGTTTGCAGAAGGACTGGGACGATGCAAAACGTTGACAGCGAAACTACACATCGATCCGAACTGCAAACCAACTCATCTGTCTCGTCGTCCGTTGGCATTGGCAATTGAACCACTGGTCGAAAAGGAGATTGAACGATTGGTCGAAATGAAGATCCTGAAGCAGGTGGACCGATCAATATGGGCAACTCCGATTGTGGTCGCGAAGAAACCACAAGGCAAAATTCGGATTTGCGCTGATTACAGCACCGGATTGAACCGAGCTCTGGAAACGGACAAGTACCCGCTACCAAATATCGAGGAAGTTTTTGCCAAATTAGCAGGCTGTAACACGTTTTCTCAGTTAGACCTTTCAGATGCTTACCATCAAGTCGAGTTGGACGAGGAATCGCGTTCGTTAACGACGATCACAACTCATCGCGGTCTGTTCGAGTATCAACGTTTGAACTTCGGACTGAAAACAGCACCGGCGATTTTCCAACGGATCATGGACCAAATCTTGGCGGGACTACCCGGAGTGATCGTGTATTTGGACGACATTTTGGTCTGCGGTCGAACAGCTCAGGAACACGACGAACGTTTGAATCAAGTACTCGAGAAGTTGCAACTCACAGGTTTTCGACTTCAACTTCCGAAATGCAAATTCAACGCAAAAACCGTCACGTATCTGGGAGCAATCGTCGACGAGCACGGAATTCGACCGGATCCAGCGAAGTTGGAAGCAATCCGAAAACCGGAGACGGAAGGTGAAGTTCGAGCATTTTTAGGCTTCGTCAATTACTATGGAAAGTTCATCAAGAATCTGCACATCCACAAACAGCCGCTGGAGGAACTCACGCACCAAAGAACGGAGTTCAAATGGACGAAGAGACACGATCAAGCGTTCGAGAAGCTCAAGGAAGTTTTGTTAACAGATTTCTCGCTAGCTCACTACAACCCAAACAAAACTCTGATTGTAGCTGCGGATGCGAGTCCAACCGGAATGGGAGGCACCTTAATGCAACGAGACGAAAATGGAACGGTGGAAACAGTCTTCCACATGAGCAAATCGTTCACTGACGCCGAGCGAAAGTACTCGCAAATTGAACGGGAAGCTCTGAGCTTAGTTCTAGCTGTCGAACGCTTCCGCAAGTTTGTGTATGGTAGACAATTTTACTTGCAGACCGACCATCGTCCGTTACTCGCACTGTTCCGAACCGACCAGACAAAAGGATTAGACGCGCGTACGTCAAGTCGACTCTCCAGATGGGCATTGCGACTGTTGGGATTCGATTTCAAAATCGAATATGTCAACACCAAGGAATTTGGGTACGTCGATGCACTGTCGCGATTGATCGACGAAAAACGAGAACACGCGGACCCACAACTCGAGGAAGTCATCGGAAACTTGCGGGTCGAAGAATTGGAACTGTCAACCCTCGGAGAAGAGATTCAGGAATCAATGGGAGTCGGATCGAATAGTGAGAAGTTTAAAAAGTCTATTTCCAGCGACCCCGCGTTCCACAAACTGCTCAATCGAGTGCAGAATGAATGGACAGACGACGACAAGAACGACGAGCTCATTGGCAAATTCTACTCGCTGCGCAACGAACTCTACGCCGTCGATGGACTCATCATGTTCCGAGATCGTTTTGTGGTGCCACCGAATCTACGAACAGAAATTTTGGAGAAGATCCACGATGGTCATCCCGGAATCCGACATTCGAAACAACGAGCTCGTGCCACAGTCTTTTGGCCTGGAATCGACAACGACATCGAACAAATGGTCCGAAACTGTTCCGCTTGTGCTGAGGTGGCCGTCGCGCCTCGAAAAGCTCCGTTGTCACCGTGGCCTGAAACGCAAGAACCATGGGACCGAATCCACATCGACTTCGCAGGACCGATCGATGGAAACTTCATTTTGGTGGTTGTCGATGCGAGCACCAACTGGATTTGGACTCAGAAGATGAAAACAATCACCGCTCAACGAACGACCGAAGTTCTGGAGAAACTTTTCTACCTCACGGGACCACCAAAAACGCTGATCTCTGATAATGGAACTCAATTTGCTTCTGATTACTTTCATAAGTTTTGTAAGTCTTTGGGAATTGTCCACCTCTTTTCTCCGCCTTACCACCCCCAATCAAACGGGAGGGCCGAACGAGCTGTTGCTCGGGTGAAAACCGCAATCTTAAAGGAAGGAAGAGGTCTTGGGGCTCTCGGACTTATCACGTATCAGCTCAACGTCAACCCGAGTGATACAAATGATGGCACCAGTGCGGCAAACGCATTCTACAAACGAAAGGTTCGTACGCCTCTGGAGATGCTGCTCCCGAACCGCCAAACCACAAAGTCAACAGCGAAATCAGCGAAACAAACCGCCAACTTCAATCGCCACCACGGAGCCCGATTGCGCAACTTCACGATTGGAAGCTCTGTTCTCGTCGACCTCAACCCTAAACGACGAGTTACCGGTCAAATCCTACGCTTCAATGGAACCCGATCAATCACAATTCAAACTCAAAATGGACCCGTCACGCGTCACATGAACCACGTCCATCTACGACCGAAGGAGCCGGAGAGTTCTGAGTCTCGACCGACTGATAAGTTGGGTTGATCTTGGGAATGGTTAGTGGCCCGTGGTAATCTTCTGTTAGCTTGTTATCGTTATTTTTGTTTCAACTGTTATTGTTAAGTTTGTTTATCTGTTATCTCAATCATGGGACTTTCAATGTAAAGAAAGGGAGGGATGTTGGGTAGTGGAATCTCACAACGTCTTGGCCTTCCGTTTTGACGCGGTAGGCCGTTGTTTTTTGTTTTGGACTCTCGTGGCATGAATATTGTTGTTGGTATCTTAATTCTAATAAACACTTTGTAACTAAAGGACTCAACAGACAACAATCCTTACCGCAAGTACATTTGTTTTGTTTTCTTGTCCATCGCTTTGCTCATACTGTTGTCAAACGGGATTTCAACTCGTGTGTTGAAATCATCGGTCTGGCCATACGAGTCGTAATGATCAGCAAGTCCCAAGTATGTGGTAAACATCTTTTCGTCCTTTTCCTCTTCAGAAGTTTCTTCACGTCGATTAGAATTCGCGTCGTTTTCTTGCTCAGCCTTGAGAGCTGCCTTCGCTTCCGCAACTTGAAGTTGGTATCGTTGACGATGATGTTCAGAATCACGCTCACGCATATACTGTGCGCGCAGTCTTTCCATCGTTTCCAACGAAATAATTGGTTTTCCGCGCATTTTCGAGAGGACCGTGTCGTGCTAAAATTCTAAACGGTAAAACAAATTTTCAAATTCTTAAACGTACCGAAGCGTAAGGCGGAACGCCATAGACGATCGAATACAATTCTTTTCGGTTAAAACCGGGGACTCCGGCGTAGCCTCGACGTTGAATTACAACTTTCTTCAAACTGTCTTTCGTCCATTTTGGTCGATCTCGGTATTCCGGCAAATTCGCCCATCGCTTGCACAACCTGCAAATTCGAGATAAAACGAGCATTAAAATTGAATTTGCTTACAGGACTCGATCTTCAGCCGGATCAGACATCTTAGGTTTCGCTGCGTTTTTCTTTTTCTTTGGACTTGAATTTGACTGTTGAGCCAAAAACGCATCGCTCTCGTCGGACGAAAGAGTTTGTAATCGACGTCGTTTGGTCGCCGGACGATTGCTTCGTGTGTTTCTCGTCTTTATTTTGTTCTTCAGATGTTCGGCTCGAAGATCGTTCATTTCATCGAGTGTTAACACTATCTTCCCAACAACGGCATCGCAAATCATTCTCGACTGAAAATTAACATAAGAAACTGAATAAAATTTCAACGTACACTCGGATTAGTTCTAAGTCCGTAAACTATCGCAAAGAGTCCTCGGCGATTCCAACATTCCGGGTTGTTTTTTGCTTTATTCTTTTGAAAAACAATATCGCGAGCTGAATCTTCTGTACAAACCTGACGACCTTGAAATTTTGGACGTGCTGACCAGTCGTTGTAGAAGCTAAAAAAACGAGATAAAGAACACCGGAAAGCGCAAAAATTACGCTATTCTTTCGACCATGTGGCCTTCGTCATCCACCGCTTCACCGAAGCTGCTCGATGACGACTCGCGAAAGTCGTCCATTGATCAAAACTTGAAAATTGAAACTTCGGACCTGACAAGAAAGTTGGTGATGCAGATGCAGAATACCAACTGCTCCGCACATCGTTGTGTCACGACTAACTCAGCAACCCTGTAAATTATATTGTTTTATTCGTGTTGATTGGGTTAAATTCCTCATCTCTGCAAACTTATTTGGTTAACTTTTAAGTTCTTTTTTACTATTAAGTTGTACGATTCTTTTTACACGTGTATTCCTTGTCTTTCAATAATTTTTAATATAGTTTTTCCATGTTTCGTGATTGGAGACGAAAAGATAACGTTTTTCGATTTCAGATTCAAGTAATCGAGCCGGACATCAGGCGCCATGCAACGTGCTCAAGAATCGCCGAAGTAAGAACTCCGACAACTCGCCCTCTCCGGGCACTATGACCTCCGAATACTCGCACGACGGTCAATCAAACCGCCAACATTGATCCCCTTATTAAAGTCAATAACGAAAGTTGAAAGTAATCAAAATGGATCTTGAAATGATAGTCAATCATTTTGTTAATATATAATTTTCAGAACATCGTCTTAGTTTTTCTAAAGGTGTTTTTCGTTTGTCATCCACTTTTATTCGACTAATAAAACTTTACATTTAACATAAAACAATCAACCGTCGAGTCGTCTTTTTCGTTTTGACTTCAGAGTTCGTTCCCGTAGTTGACGTTGAAACGCCAAACGCTGCCACTCCTTGGCTTCTAAGCGACCAGATCGACGCATTTCACCGACAATTCTTTGCATGTGAAAACTGCGAAACTTCTCGTTGTGAGGCTGTAAACTGAAGTTGAGTTGAAAGCGAAAGAAAAAACCTTTAATATGCGTTCAACGTTGTACGGCACACGAACCAATTGATCAAACAAAATTCCGCTGCAAACTTTGTAGATTTTCGGGAACACGTAATGTCGTATTTCGTAGTTTTGACGATCGAAGTCGGTGATGTAGGACTCTCTACTTGAGTTTCGATAGATGACAAACAACTCAATCGGCACTTCATTTAACACTGCAGACCATTTCATTGAGTCTTTGAAGGCACCCAACTGACGACGATTTTTGAATTTTTGTTCCAACTTTCCAATGAAAATTGGTTTGAATTCTCGTCGAATGATTCCGATTTGAACGGTTCGAGCAGCTGGAGACGATTGAAGCGCAGTTTCACGGTGCCATTCATCCCGTCAACGAGCGCTCGACAACAACCCGACGTCTGAATCCACCGTTCGTTTTTCCTCATGGTTCTTATTGTCACCACCATAGAAATAGGACATAAAATACAAACACACATACGTTTAGTCATCGGGAATTGAAATCGACAACGAAACCGAACAATCGCAATTCTCTTTTTTTTCGCCCAATGCGCCGTCTGTTATCTTCTTTCTTCATAAACTCTTTTCTTTATATTCAAATTTTCTTAAACAAAGCTAAACCCAAGTAGCTTCCCGCCGCTCCGCGGCGGGGAGCTGCTTGTCAGAACAAGAAGTCAAAAACAAATCGAAAACAACTACTCTCGATCTTCAATGCCATCACAATGAAATCGAAGGCCACGAATACGAGACGTTGAATACAAGTGAAGGCTACAAAAGAGGATACAGTATTGGACAAAAGTTTGGAAGACACCTGTATCTCGCGAATGGCTGAAGGAAACAGGTCGGTTTATGTACATTGAACGTCTTAGACAAAGAGTATTTGAATGAACAATAAAAAAGCTGGCCGTGACGTCCAACTCTGGAAAAGTTGGCCCAACTCGAAAATCGGGTGGACAAAAGGTTGGAAGACACTCGGTTTATGGGGTTTTTGTGTGCTTAGTAATGATAGCGTGGTTTCTTCAACTTTTTAATTTTGTCGTTTAATATTCTTTCAGACAAGAAAAAAGAAATTAAGGAGCAGTACGCGATTTTACGAAGTATTAGAGGAACGGCGAAGCAATGTGAAGTTTGGAAGTCGAGTGTTGAGCGCGTACTCAAAAATTCGAGCAGAAAGACAGGCAAGACTCTCGGTCGTCCAAAGAAAGTGAATTCGCGCTTTCGTCGTCGTATTAAACGCCATGTAGTCAACGAACTTCAAGGCAGTAGCCGCCTTACCTCGCGTTCAATCCAGGATAACTTGGAAATGGAGGTCGATAGACGAACGATTCGCCAATGGCTGAATTGCGACGAAGTCTTCTACGAGTTTGTTAAGAAGCGGCTTCCTCTCACGGGCACACGCCGCTTAAACCGTCTCAACTTTGCACGACGTCACTTGATCGCTGGGACCGACTTTACAACATGGGTTTTCAGCGACGAAAAGCGCTTTTGTCTGGAAGGGCCGGACAGTGCAGGTTCGTATGGAACCGAAAACGTTCATTTGAAGCGATACAAGCGACAAATGGGCGGTGGATCAATCATGATCCTCGGTGCCATCTGTTCAACCGCAAAACTGCTGATCAACGTAAATTCTTCGTCTATCTCTTCAACATTTGATGGCAATTTTATCCGTTATAGGTCTGCAACAATCACTACAAGGCAGTCGACTACTTTTCGGATCTCAATTTGAAGTTCTTACTGTGGATCCGAAAGCAAATGAGACGCCGGTCCTGGGCGTGGCAACAAGACCTGACACTAATTCACACGGCGAAGGCCAGCACTGACTTCTTACTCGACCAGGAAGTAGCTACGAGCGATTGACCATCGCGTGGCCCAGATCTGAATCCGATGGAGAACGTTTGGAAGCTGATGGAAGACGAAATATACAAGAATGGCCAATTTCGCACAAAGCCCGAACCTCTAACCGCAATCCATTGCGCCGCCCCGAAGTTTAAGGCTCAGACGATTGAGACCCTGTTCTCCTGTATGAATAAACGTCTTGTGGACGTGGTCGAAAAGCGAGGCGCGCAGATATCTCAACAAAACAAAGTGTCTTCCAAACTTTTGTCCACCCCCATTTTCAATTTTTGTTAATTTTTTTTATTGCTTAAATTTTTTCAACTTTTTTATGTTCATTCAAATGCTCTTCGAATAAAAACTCTAATGTACAAAAACCGACCTGTTCCCTTCAGCCATTCGCGAGATACAGGTGTCTTCCAAACTTTTGTCCAGTACTGTAATTCAAAACCATCGATTTTTTGTCCGCCATCCGACTATTGGTAAAAATCGATTAAACGACCACTTCAGATCGTTGATTTCTGTTCTTCACTAGTCAGTTTATTGAATAAGTCGAATAGCGAGTAGTCTTCAGATTACTGGCGAGACCGATTCAATGAGTTCGTATCAAGTCACTCGCTATTACCGACCACCAGAACTTTTGCTCGGTTCTCACAAATACAATGCAGCTATTGGTAGGATTCTCAATTAAATGAATACCACAGATCGACTGTTTTCAGATATCTGGTCGGCAGGATGTGTGTTCCTTGAAATGCTCCGCGGACGCACTTTTTTGCCGGGAACTTCAACTGAAAACCAACTCGAGAAGATCGTCGACTGTTTTGGACTTCCGACCGCCGAACAAGTTCGCTCGATGTACGCACGTTGTCCACGTTTGCTGCAAAAAGTATCCGTGGCCTATGCCGTAAGTATTTGAGTTGCTATGATCAGTAATTTTGGAGTTTCAGGCTCAAAACTACGAATCTCGTGGTGGCAACAGTTTGACCCGCTTGTTACCCGATGCTCCACCACAAGCCATCCAATTGCTCGAAAAGATCTTCGACTACAATCCACGCAGTCGTTTGTGTGGACCTTGACTTCTAGGATCTTCGTTCTTCGACGAGATCTTCGGCTCCAACAATCAACGCAAGAGCAAACCGTTGGATCTTTTGACTCGTGTTGTAAGTTTTTATTTCTCAGTCTTGTTTCATGCTTGTTCCAGGATTTAGCTCGTGCTGTTGCTGGTGACTTGAGTCGTGAATCATTGAAATCGCACACGGGTGCAGGAAGTGGCGAAGTACCACGCTGATTTTACTGATTTCCAACAATAAACATTTCACAATTCATTCGCCAATATTTTTACTATTCGAATATATTGGGTTGTTACTAAAGTTTTGTCCGATTGCGTCATGAGTGACCTAAATTAGGAATGAAAGAAATTGACCGTTCGGTTGGAAGTGTGTGAACGAAGTTCGGTTGTTCAGCTGCCTACTGTCCTAAGTATGGTTTTCGTTGTAGATTAGAATTCATTTATTAAAATTAACACAAATCATCAAAAATACTCGCCATTTGAGTTGATAGTTCGGCGCCACCGTCCGGGCAATTGGGTGATTCCGCGCGTGTAGAAGGATCGATGACGGGAGGCGAAGAACGAGTTGAGGGACCGGCGAAGATGATCGACGTCGTTGAATCGGCGTCCTCGTATCCACGTCTTTAGCGAACGGAAGAGATGGTAGTCCGTTGGCGAAAGGTCCGGAGAGTACGGCGGGTGCTCGATGGCCGTCCAACCCAAAGTCCTCAGGTGCTGTTGAGTTCTTCGGGCGGTGTGCGGTCGCGCGTTGTCCTGGAGCAGTAGAACGTCGTGGCGATGACGAAGGGCGGCGGCAACTCGATCCATTTGGGCACAGTACAGTTCCGAAGTGATCGTCTGCCCGCGGTCCAACAACTCCCAGTGCACAACACCTAACCGATTCCACCAAACAGAAAGCATAACTTTTGTTTGGAAAAGATTCGGCCGGGGTGTACCACCCAGTCGCTGATTGGGACGCAACCATTGCCCACGGCGATATGGATTGTCAAGTTGGACCCATGTTTCGTCGCAGGTTAGGAGCCGGTGAACGAACGGGTTGGCACGTTGCTGCTGGAGGAGATTTTCGGCAGCCCGGACTCGCCGTTGCTTCTGCAGGTCCGTCAACTCGTGGGGTACCCACCGTCCTCGTCGATGCCGGAGACCTAAACGAGAATAACCATTAGTGATTGTAAACATAAAGAATTGCTTGCCCGCTCGTCTTAATGTTCTCCAAACGGTTATATGGCAACAACCATTAGCCAATTCGCGAGTTGATTGCGCAGGTCGATTGGACACAGCGTTGAGAACCGTCGGTTGATGAACCGTTGGCGGACGTCCTGCTCGTGGTTGATCGGCCAAATCCTCGAGTCCATCGTCGAACTTTTTGAACCATCGACATGCCGTCCTCTCGGTGGTCGTTCGCGCTCCATGTGCCAAGTTGGTCATGGCGGCGGCTTTGGCGGGGGAGTGACGGAGACGATATTCGTTGAGAAGCAGAAGTCGCATTTGTTCACGAGTGAGGCCCATTTGACGAAATTAGTCAAGGAAACAGGAGTAGCGATGTCGAGAAACAGCAGATCCAATAAATCAAATTTGACACTTCGTTTAATTTCCAATCAACCGGTCAATTTCTTTCGTTCCAATTTTAGAAAATGCATTGCGCAATCAGACAAAACTTTAGTAACAACCCAATATTTTAACGTGCCTGCATAACTGTTGGGTAGTGGAATCTCACAACGTCTTGGCCTTCCGTTCTGACGCGGTAGGCCGTTGTTTTTTGTTTTGGACTCTCGTGGGATGATTATTGTTGTTGGTATCTTAATTCTAATAAACACTTTGTAACTAAAGGACTCAACAAATTGGCGCAGTCAACATCGAAAAGAACCAACTAAAAGGTGAAAGTTTTGAAGAATTGTTGTTGCTCGTGGAATTTCAGCAATGGAATCGGTAATAAAGACTTGCAAGATCCAAATATCACGCTCTTCAAATACGATCCGAGAAGCAATCAAGCAAATCGATGCCTTGGAGAAGGAGAGCCTTACCGCCGACGGCCGAAAAAAACTCATCAAATTGGAAGCTATTTTGCGAAACTCTATCGCAAATATTACCAAATACGAGGAAAAGTGGTCGCTCGCGGGAGGAGATGATATGGACGACTACACAGCAAACACGAACGACTACATCCAAGCGATACTGGAAGGACAGGTTGCGATGGACGACGTTCAAGCGATGTTGGAACCGAAAAGAACGACCACAACAACAGCAACGACTGGTGGAATCACGTCGTCGGCCACATCGATGTTAGCTGAAGCACGAAATCTCCTGCCGACGTTCAAATACGTCAAAGAAGGAGAGCAGGATTTCGACGACTACCTGCTACGTTTCAAAGCAGTAGTCGAGACAACAACGCTTACGACGAGTCAACAACGAACGTTGCTATTGTCGGTTCTTGGAGACTCCGAACTCACTCGTTTGCGAGACAGTTTGATGCCCAACGCACCGGAACTTTGCACACTCGACATCCTCACTGCGAAACTCAAGGTTCTGTTCTCTAATCGGAAGACTCTATTTCAGAAGAGACTCGACTTTCTATCCGCACGACATGCAGCTGGTGAGTCAATTGATGAACTTGCAGATCGCGTTAACAAGTTGTTCGCTCAAGCAAATTGGGGAGCAATGTCGAGCGAGCAAATCAAGAGCTTGATCTTGGTCAACTCGTTGAAAGCCGCTGGGGACGAACCGTTCACGAGTGCAGTTCTGCGCGAAATCGAGAGCAAAGAAGGAGACACTACGTTGGATGGATTGCGAGTGATCTGCCGAGGAGTCGAGAATCACGCTCGAAATTGCCAACGAATGAAAATGGAGGACCCTACCTCGTTCATCAAACAAGTCAACGAGTCCGAAGAGCAGATTGCCAAGTTCGAGTACAAGAAGACGACGAAGAAGAGACAATCAAAAAAGAACTCACCGACACCCGAAGAGCCACCGTCCACTGGAAAAGAGTGCGGCAAATGCGGTCGAGTCCACGAGAAGAAGAACTGTCCGGCATTCAAGTCCACATGCAACCAATGTGGTAAAACAGGACATTGGGCAGCAAAATGCCGAACGAAGGCGCTTAACACCATCAACATCAGCCAAATGCTGGTCAACGTGCCGAAGACACAACCCGTCAAACGAACCGTCTTGATCAATGGAATCGAAATGGAGTTCGAGTTGGATTCGGGAGCACGAGTGTGTGCAATTGGGCTGCGACAGTTAAAAGAACTGGGCAACCCGAAGTTGCAAGCGTCCAAAGTGAACGTTCGGGGAGCCGATGGTAAGCCAATTCAAGTTCAAGGATCATTTCAGGCAACGATTGATTGGCGAGGAGTCAAAGGACAATCGGAGGTCTTGGTCTTGAACATGGAGAATCAAGCGCTACTTTCGTTGGACATCATCACAGCACTGGGAATGTGTGAATTTCACGATGAGCCGAAATTGAACCAAATGGTCGAAACCGCTAAGTTGCCATTTAGGAATCAGAAGTTTTCGAAATTGTTTGCAGAAGGACTGGGACGATGCAAAACGTTGACAGCGAAACTACACATCGATCCGAACTGCAAACCAACTCATCTGTCTCGTCGTCCGTTGGCATTGGCAATTGAACCATTGGTCGAAAAGGAGATTGAACGATTGGTCGAAATGAAGATCCTGAAGCAGGTGGACCGATCAAAATGGGCAACTCCGATTGTGGTCGCGAAGAAACCACAAGGCAAAATTCGGATTTGCGCTGATTACAGCACCGGATTGAACCGAGCTCTGGAAACGGACAAGTACCCGCTACCAAACATCGAGGAAGTTTTTGCCAAATTAGCAGGCTGTAACACGTTTTCGCAGTTAGACCTTTCAGATGCTTACCATCAAGTCGAGTTGGACGAGGAATCACGTTCGTTAACGACGATCACAACTCATCGCGGTCTGTTCGAGTATCAACGGTTGAACTTCGGACTGAAAACAGCACCGGCGATTTTCCAACGGATCATGGACCAAATCTTGGCGGGACTACCCGGAGTGATCGTGTATTTGGACGACATTTTGGTCTGCGGTCGAACAGTTCAGGAACACGACGAACGTTTGAATCAAGTACTCGAGAAGTTGCAACTCACAGGTTTTCGACTTCAACTTCCGAAATGCAAATTCAACGCAAAAGCCGTCACGTATCTGGGAGCAATCGTTGACGAGCACGGAATTGGACCGGATCCAGCGAAGTTGGAAGCAATCCGAAAACTCCGAAAACCGGAGACGGAAGGTGAAGTTCGAGCATTTTTAGGCTTCGTCAATTACTATGGAAAGTTCATCAAGAATCTGCACATCCACAAACAGCCGCTGGAGGAACTCACGCACCAAAGAACGGAGTTCAAATGGACGAAGAGACACGATCAAGCGTTCGAAAAGCTCAAGGAAGTTTTGTTAACAGATTTCTCGCTAGCTCACTACAACCCAAACAAAACTCTGATTGTAGCTGCGGATGCGAGTCCAACCGGAATGGGAGGCACCTTAATGCAACGAGACGAAAATGGAACGGTGGAAACAGTCTTCCACATGAGCAAATCGTTCACTGACGCCGAGCGAAATTACTCGCAAATTGAACGTGAAGCGCTGGGCTTAGTTCTAGCTGTCGAACGCTTCCGCAAGTTTGTGTATGGTAGACAATTTTACTTACAGACCGACCATCGTCCGTTACTCGCACTGTTCCGAACCGACCAGACAAAAGGATTAGACGCGCGTACGTCAAGTCGACTCTCCAGATGGGCATTGCGACTGTTGGGATTCGATTTCAAAATCGAATATGTCAACACCAAGGAATTTGGGTACGTCGATGCACTGTCGCGATTGATCGACGAAAAACGAGAACACGCGGATCCACAACTCGAGGAAGTCATTGGAAACTTGCGGGTCGAAGAAGTGGAACTGTCAACCCTCGGAGAAGAGATTCAGGAATCAATGGGAGTCGGATCGAATAGTGAGAAGTTTAAAAAGTCTATTTCCAGCGACCCCGCGTTCCACAAACTGCTCAATCGAGTGCAGAATGAATGGACAGACGACGACAAGAACGACGAGCTCATTGGCAAATTCTACTCGCTGCGCAACGAACTCTACGCCGTCGATGGACTCATCATGTTCCGAGATCGTTTTGTGGTGCCACCGAATCTACGAACAGAAATTTTGGAGAAGATCCACGATGGTCATCCCGGAATCCGACATTCGAAACAACGAGCTCGTGCCACAGTCTTTTGGCCTGGAATCGACAACGACATCGAACAAATGGTCCGAAAACTGTTCCGCTTGTGCTGAGGTGGCCGTCGCGCCTCGAAAAGCTCCGTTGTCACCGTGGCCTGAAACGCAAGAACCATGGGACCGAATCCACATCGACTTCGCAGGACCGATCGATGGAAACTTCATTTTGGTGGTTGTCGATGCGAGCACCAACTGGATTTGGACTCAGAAGATGAAAACAATCACCGCTCAACGAACGACCGAAGTTCTGGAGAAACTTTTCTACCTCACGGGACCACCAAAAACGCTGATCTCTGATAATGGAACTCAATTTGCTTCTGATTACTTTCATAAGTTTTGTAAGTCTTTGGGAATTGTCCACCTCTTTTCTCCGCCTTACCACCCCCAATCAAACGGGAGGGCCGAACGAGCTGTTGCTCGGGTGAAAACCGCAATCTTAAAGGAAGGAAGAGGTCTTGGGGCTCTCGGACTTATCACGTATCAGCTCAACGTCAACCCGAGTGATACAAATGATGGCACCAGTGCGGCAAACGCATTCTACAAACGAAAGGTTCGTACGCCTCTGGAGATGCTGCTCCCGAACCGCCAAACCACAAAGTCAACAGCGAAATCAGCGAAACAAACCGCCAACTTCAATCGCCACCACGGAGCCCGATTGCGCAACTTCACGATTGGAAGCTCTGTTCTCGTCGACCTCAACCCTAAACGACGAGTTACCGGTCAAATCCTACGCTTCAATGGAACCCGATCAATCACAATTCAAACTCAAAATGGACCCGTCACGCGTCACATGAACCACGTCCATCTACGACCGAAGGAGCCGGAGAGTTCTGAGTCTCGACCGACTGATAAGTTGGGTTGATCTTGGGAATGGTTAGTGGCCCGTGGTAATCTTCTGTTAGCTTGTTATCGTTATTTTTGTTTCAACTGTTATTGTTAAGTTTGTTTATCTGTTATCTCAATCATGGGACTTTCAATGTAAAGAAAGGGAGGGATGTTGGGTAGTGGAATCTCACAACGTCTTGGCCTTCCGTTCTGACGCGGTAGGCCGTTGTTTTTTGTTTTGGACTCTCGTGGGATGATTATTGTTGTTGGTATCTTAATTCTAATAAACACTTTGTAACTAAAGGACTCAACAATAACACTACCAACCAAACGGTCTTACAATGGCCGGAATATTCACGCACTCATCCTGAACTCCCGTTGTACCTCGCGGACAACAGCGACCGAATCTCAGGCGAGTGAGGTAAAGAGAAGTGAAACGAACTATTGCACTTCAGAAACTTCCGGAAATATCTGCCTAATAAACGAAAACGACCCAAAAATGAAGCTTTCGACCTTTCATTCCAACGACGAGCTGATTGTCGCTCCATTCAATCGATTCATCTACGTATTTCGTTACTTGACCGTGAAGATTGAAGCAGACGACAGCTTCAAAGCAACAGCATCAGGAGATTTGCTCGGCAACACAACAAAAACAGTCTTTTTCTTGGATACAATAGGGTTGAAGTCAAAAAAAGCAAATTGAATGTTCAATGGTCGTATAACCGCCGTAAGAACGACGAAAAAACGTTGATTTATTGCGTAAACAACTCCAATTACCGAAACCCGTCAAAAGCCTATCGGTTCGTTTTTAAGTGATTATTTATTGTCCAAAGAACTAAAAACACTTCCAATGAACCTGATTTCCTGGCTGAGTTGACTTGGCTGAGATTGGAACGTATATTCGACCCTCAACCTATGACTCGCGATTACATCATTAGATAAATGCCTTCAAGCAAAAATCTCCGTTCTTTGGCTTCTAATTTACTCGTGAAGACAAGTCCACATTAAACTTGTTGGCGTGATAAGAGTGCATACCAACAAAGAAAGTAACTTCATGATCCACACATTAGGGTTGGTCAGTAACCGCTGTTGCATTGATGTATTGAGCTTCACCACGATATTTTGGCTAAATCAACAGAATAGTAAAACAAAGAATAAGAACCAACGTATATGACCATTCGAGTTTCGTCCATATATATAGGAGCGGGAACTTCAATGCGAAACTTCGACTTTAGCCATCCGTCATTCAACATGTCAAACAATTTCTCGTTTACGCATCCAACAAGCTGCTCTTTTGGATATGTTCCAAGAGTTCCATTAGGTGCAATACGCAAATTGTATTCACCATTCGGGTCTATGACGTGACCTAAAATCAATTGATTTGAAACAAACACGAACTCACCGATTCCCAAAACCCAATGATCGTGATAACGATGGTATGCTCGAAACTTAAGTGTGCAGTTATCGCCGATATGCACAAAGAATCTGAAGTTGTGTACAAAACACAAGTAAAAAATGAACTTACTTGGTCCGCATGTACACGCGAGCCGCCACGTCGATGTACAGATATCCGTCGTTCTTCCATTTGATTTCCATTTCTGCATCTTTGCAGTATTCAAAATAGCTACAACGGCTCTTCTTGAAATGTATGAGTTTCACAGGGAACCTACAAATACGATCGATCCTCTTTGACTTTCTTTTCGTAAAAACACGAATTGTCGATTTCGCCGTGAGTCCAATACTCCAAAATGACGATCACAAAAACAAAGAGAGCGAACGAAAACTGCATTTCAACGATCAAACGACCACACGATTGTGGTTTAAAACTTTCAAATGATTCCATTGATTCTATCCATTTATTTGGCTCTAACACACGAATTGAACAAAACGGAAATCTCTCGGCTTCAAAAGTCTTTTACAAAGAAACTAAATAGCTAAAAGCAATTTCAGACGGAATGCACACAACAAGACTTATATCATGGATTATAATTGGCACACAATTCGGACAATAAGACGAAACTAAGCGTCGTTCTTCGGAGCAATTTGTCGGCTTAGACCGTAGGCGGTCATCTGGAATCGAGGAGTTTGAGTTGTTTTATCACTAGTTGACTTACTCCTTTCTGCGAAGCTCCCTTGTTTGTGCCGTACTGAAATGTCAAGATCAAATCAATGCGAAGATCAAATTCAAACCTGCAACGGGATTATCGCTTCGCCTTGGCGAATGATATCGTCCGAGAATCGACGTGGCTGAGTTTGTGCCAACTTGACAACCCAATTCGGAAATGCGACCGAAGCACCTTTGCTTTGAGCCTGAAATCAACAGTCGTCTTCCGGTCTAGACAACAAGTTTGAATTCAATGTTTGTAGGTAATCATTTCGATGTGTTCAATTCAAAAACCGGAAACATTGGAAATAACCCTAATTACTGTTTCTTAGTCTCGAGATTACTGGCTTTGTTTTGCAGCTTGTGAACTCGTTGAGTGATTGGAAACCAAAACGTTACATTCGAAATCGTTTGCACAGCGGCGCTCGGTTGTTGAACACGTCGTTTACGCGTATTGCTTCATTCATCCGTTCAACATCCGGTTCATTCGAAACGCAAACAGTAGACAGGTCCCACATTTGGTTGTGATGGCTCGGTGTTTTGAAGTGTTTGCAAACAGATTTCGTAGCTAACTTCTGTTTTCGAGTTCAACGAAAGATTGATTAGCAACAGCGGTTTACGTCAACGGAAACTTGTTCGTCGACAAAATTTGTTAAACACTGGGGCCTCGAGATCATTAAGTTGAACGTGTGCTTCATCCACGTTGCAAACCCGATTCGAATTGCAGTTTATTGTTTCCACTTCTTCAAAAGTCCAAGTGGAATGAAGGAGAAGACGTTTAATCGTCTTCGTTCTTGTCATTTGTTTATTCTTTTGTTGCCAGCACTTATTGAGAGTGCGGATTGCCCAGACGGTGTCATAGCATTTAAAGGTACTAATTGATTCGATTTTAGTCGCTTATCTTTTAGAATGTGTTAATCAAACCGATTGCGACATTTTTCAATTAACTTGTGCGACGGCAACCGATGGTAACCTTTACTGCTGTAAGTTTTCAAAGATCTCAACCTTAGAATATTAGTTAAGGTGGATTGGCAACTACGATTCTCATGAGCACAACTGAAAAGCCTCAGAAGGCTGCCACTTGTCCAGATGGAGTTGATGCGGGAATTCAAAAGTGCACGACAGACAATGATTGCAAGTTATTCGACCTTACTTGCGAAGATACTCCTGATGGAAAGTTCTGTTGCGGAAAAGCACCCACATTTGCTCCTCTAATGATCAAAAGACAGACAACTCCGTCGCCTCAAAGGGCTGCAACGTGCCCAGATGGAGTAGAAGCCGGAATCCAAACGTGTACGACAGATGTTGACTGCCGACTATTCGATCTAACTTGTGAAGACACACCTGATGGAAAGTTTTGTTGTGGCCGAGCAACAACTGTTGCTCCCCAAACAACTGTGAAGCCTCAAAAAGCTGCCAAGTGCCCAGATGGAGTAGAAGCCGGACTTCAAACGTGTACGACAGATGTTGAATGCCGACCATTCGATCTAACTTGTGAAGACACACCTGATGGAAAGTTTTGTTGTGGCCGAGCAACAACTGTTGCTCCTCAAACAACTGTGAAGCCTCAAAAAGCTGCCAAGTGCCCAGATGGAGTAGAAGCCGGACTTCAAACGTGTACGACAGATGTTGACTGCCGACTATTCGATCTAACTTGTGAAGACACTCCTGATGGGAAATTTTGTTGTGGTGCTGCTAGCACTACGGTCTTAACTACTTTACCCGTTCTAATGACAACACAACCTCAAAAGAAAGCAGCTTTATGTCCTGATGGAGTTAGTGCGGGTCTTCAAACGTGTACGACAGATGTTGAATGCCGACCATTCGATCTAACTTGTGAAGACACTCCTGATGGAAAATTCTGTTGTGGCAAAGGAACAACTGTAGCTCCTCCACAAACGACCGCAATGCCGACTACAAAAGATTCTCAGCCGGGAGCTTTGTGCCCTGATGGAGTTCGTGCGGGTCTTCAAACGTGTACGACAGATGTTGAATGCCGACCATTCGATCTAACTTGTGAAGACACTCCTGATGGAAAATTCTGTTGTGGCAAAGGAACAACTGTAGCTCCTCCACAAACGACCGCAATGCCGACTACAAAAGATTCTCAGCCGGGAGCTTTGTGCCCTGATGGAGTTCGTGCGGGTCTTCAAACGTGTACGACAGATGTTGAATGCCGACCATTCGATCTAACTTGTGAAGACACTCCTGATGGAAAATTCTGTTGTGGCAAAGGAACAACTGTAGCTCCTCCACAAACGACCGTAATGCCAACAACCAAAACACCCATAGCAGAGATTTGCCCGGACGGTGTATCTGCTGGATTTGTTGGTATGAAATTAAAAGTTGTGAAGAAAATGTCAAACGCACGCAAATTTGTTTTTTTCCGTTTATCCCGCCCAATAAGCCTTTTAGAACTGAAATCAAATTGTGGAGTTTAGAATGCAAAACGGACAAGGATTGTATGAGATTCAACCTTGAATGTTTGGATACCGCAAATGGAAAGTTCTGTTGTGGCCGAGAAACAACTGTAGCTCCTCCACAAACGACCGCAATGCCGACTACAAAAGATTCTCAGCCGGGAGCTTTGTGCCCTGATGGAGTTCGCGCGGGTATTCAAAAGTGTACGACAGATGTTGAATGTCGACCATTCGGTCTAACTTGCGAAGACACACCTGATGGAAAGTTTTGTTGTGGAAAAGGAAGTACAACTGCAGCTAATCCGACAACTCCAATAAAACCTACGCCAGCACCAACTCAAAAACCAACTACCAAACCGCCGAACGAGGATAGATGTCCAGATAATGCACCGGCGATTCCAGGTTTGATTTTATTTTGCTAAATTGAAACCGAAAAGATTGCGCGTACGCAAGAGCAGAATGCAGATCAAGAGGAGTAGAACTGTATCATGCAAATTGACTGCAGGATTGTTGGCTACGGCGTGCATTTTGTTTCGAGTTTGTTAACTTTAACTTTTCAGCTATTTAGCTCACAATTCGAGGTGTGTGAGTTTACGGATAGTAATCACGTTTCAGCCATTCCCTCTTCTTCTTACTTCCGAGATTCTGCAGCAAAAACGCGCGAAACAAACCGAATCATCTTTCAGGCTTTCAATCCTCGATTGCATTATGATGCTTCGTGTTTCAGAGTGCAAAACTGATCTGGATTGCAGACCCTACGACTTAATCTGCACAACCGTTGCATCGGGCAAGAAATATTGTTGTGAGTTGTAAAACACGCTTTTGAGTTGATCACAAATCTTAGGTGGTCCGACGAATACAACCGTTCAACCAACAACTCAACCGCCGCCAACCAAGCCACCACCAACAAAGCCTCCCACGGCCAAGCCGGCGACCAAACCGGCGACAAAGCCGGCAACAAAACCAGCACCGACGAAGCCGCTTGTCAAACCAACTCCGATTCCAATTCAGCCGACAAAAGCAAATCCAACGGGCGAGTACGATGTGAACCTTCCAATTTGAAAGTTATTTTGCAGATAATTGCGTCGACGTTTTGGTCAACGAGTGTCCGAGGAAAGTGCACTTGTGCATGCGATTCGTAAGTTTTCGATCAGTTTTCTTATACCAAACTTAAGGAATACAATCGACTAATGGACAAATATTGTGCATGCACGTGTCGACCTTACCGTAAACAAAATCGCTTGTGGATGCCAATGATTGTTGCGAAATTTTAGGTGAGGGTTGTCGTGATAAGGATCAAGCATGTCCCCGCAAAAATCATTTGTGCAAACGAACAGTAATCGCTTCCTTTGATTAGGATTTCAAGCTTGAAACTCACTCATCGCATTTCAGGAGTATAACCGTTTGGTACGCAAATGGTAATACGAGCTAACAAACCTTTTAAGCGGCGAACAACTTATTTCAGGTGTTCGAAAACGTGTGGATTTTGTACGTGAAGTGGCCAGAAAGCGGAGTGTATATTCAGTGTCCAAATTGCTAATAATTACAAATGCAATTCTTCGCTTTTCAAGTTGCAAACATGTAAACTGCTACAGCGAATTCACTTGCTAATAAATTTATGTTGAAACGAGCGGTCAGCAAGCGATCGAAAGGTAGCAATAAAACTTGTGGTAACAAACGACCGTAAAATCGTTTTTGTCGAAGAAACTTTTCGATCTTGTGGTATGTTGGATAACAAAGCCACTTGTCGTCATGATTGTTCACACAATCACCCAACTCTTTTTTCTTGCTGTTTCGACGACAGTTTTGGCTTAAAATCCAACTTGTTTCGATGGAATTGATGCCTTCATAGGTGAGTTCAGAACCCAAAAAACCTTGTCGAATCTCTAGAATGCGATCAAACCACCAAACTCTGCGATGCCGATAGGTCGCTCAATTGCGAACGGATAATGGGAACTTACTATTGTTGTAAGTTGGACGGAATTTACATTCAATAGGAATTCAGGCGCCCCGCCATTGACAAAAACTACACGCAAAACGATCACTAAACCGTCGAGTTCAACCATTCAATCAACTACTCTGCCATTTCCAATAGCGAAAACCTGTGAGTTTGATTAGAAATTTGAATCGAAAATTGCTTGCAGTTTGTCGAAACGTTCCGTACGATTGTTCCAAAGCTACATCTCTGTGTTCACATCCTGCTTATAAAGACATTATGATTCGTGAATGCCCAGCGAGCTGTGGACTTTTTTCCGGCTTGTTTTGACTCAAATCCCCGGTAATTTTGCGTAGAACTTTTAAGTCGATTTGCAGTTTAGATGCGTGAATTGGGTTTCCCACGGTTTCTGTGTTCATCCCTTCTTCACACCCTAAATTCGTGCTCAACACTGCGCACAATCTTGCGACTTGTGTTCACTTATAAGCCAACAGATTCAAAAATAAACTCACCACAGCGGCCAACGAACGTAGACATTCGATTACTTTGTAACACTGTTTGTTTTCGTACAAATCTACCGTCTGGAAGCAGGAGATCTCCGGAACTCCGTACTGTTTGATCGAATCCAAGAAATTGGAAATGTTCTCCATCATGTGAAACGGCATTCTCGGATTCTTGTTGAAGCGAATGGCCGATGCACCGGCAAGTTTGTTCATCAAACTGCAACGGAACAATCAAAGTCTTCGTACCGGGAGACTTACGTGCACAAAATGACTCCGTTCTTTAGCTCCTCGGAAACCTGCTCGTCGTTTTCGAAGTGCGCCGCCGAACGCGACAACGGAAGACCGGAAACATCGGAGATCCACGTCAACACCTCTTGAGCTTCCTCGATGTTGAAACGAGCTTGATTCTGAAATCACCGTCGAATCGAGTGAACAAGATCGCTGAACAACCTTCTGCTGAATCTCACGACTCAATCCATAGGAAGGTCCGTGGTTGGCCATTGCGATTTTGGTGTTGTGGCGAGAAACTGAAAACAGAAGATGAAGAGGCGAAGAGATCACGCATCAGCAAGTTCTTTGTTCCAACACTGAATCGTTAACAGAAAATTTGCTTTTGAAACGAAAAAACGCGGCCGTTCGATCGGAAGAGAAACGAAGTGAATCAACGGCGGAAATCTTTTCCTTTTGCCGCCATTTCGATCGATGACTCGACGGCCGAACGATCGACGGCCGTCGAACTGATAAGCAAGAAGCGATTTTGGTCGACGAAGTCAATCGACTCAAAATCTCCGGCAACAGAAAAGGAATTGCGCGAACGCGAAAAACGAAGCGAATTCGGCGCACGAACGTGTGAATCACGTAACGTCGGAGGGACGCACGGGAAAACGCAATGTTTATTTCCGAATTGCGCTCATAAATTTTTCGAATGGACGCTTTTTTGTGAGTAAAATTGGTCGTTGAAGAAGTACAAAATGAGATTTCGTTGACCGTCGTCTTGTGCGCAAATGTTTACGTGTGAGTTTCTTCTCGCATCCAAGCGGATTTCCCCAACGAACTTGAGAGCGCGATCACGCATTGCGCGTTCACGTTTTCATGGAATTTCCGTGCGTTCGAAACGCAAAAGGCTCTCGAGCATCGAACGAAAATTGCGGACGCGGCAAAAAGATCGAACGCAGAGATCGAATGTTGAGATAAGACTCCGGTTTTTGCCGCCACCAGTTAACACTTCGAACTCCGCGGTAAACAGTCGAGAACATCGATTCTGCTGTCCGATCGAACTGCACTTTCACACAAAGAAGATTGTTCACAGAGATAGACGGGCGCCATAAAACTGTTTAGAATCTCGAGCCGATCGACTGTTTTCTGTGCCAACATTGCCGGGAACAAGTTCGAGATCTAAACAGCAAATTGCGCACAGATTGGCGATGGGAAAAATACGACGAAAAGAAGAGCGTTCGAAGTCAGTGATGCGGATGCAAACAAGAAGTTCCAAAGATAGTGAACGAGTGCGACGACATTAGACGATCGGGTTTGAACCCACTTTTCTATGTACTTTGTTTGCCAATTAACAGCACATTGAGAATCCAGTTGCAATCTTTTGGCCGACGTCGTGAAAGTCATTTAACTCTGCAAGACAGATCGCGAACTGCAAAAAAACCGACTGCCATCGAATTGCCTTGTTGTTGTGAAGTCGGTGCGTTCGGTCGACTTTTCGATCTGTTACGTGATTTCAAATTGCCGTGAACGTTAGTTTGGCGTGTTATCTCGGTCATTTCTTCATCACTGTATTTCGGTGTGGTGACCGAAGTTAACGTCCGCAATCGATTCCACAAGTCGCAACTGCTTGATTTGCGTCGTTCGATAAAATATAAGGGCATCTCATCGAATCTTACGAGATCTCACGTTGATTTGTTTACGGGCATTCGCATTACCTGAGGGAGATATGCGGATCATACAGAAGGAAACTTGTACGATTGTCGGAAGCTCTATGCTTACTGACATCTTGACTTTCAGAACGTTTTTAAACTTTTTTGTGAGACCGTCCAAGAGTTTCTGCACAACTACAATGTGTTTATCACTGCAAAACCGGAAGGTTCCTCAGCGGTGAATACCGTTGACACTCGTAAACAGAGCTCTGCCTCTGGTTGCGGAGCAAACGACGATCGTGGTTTTCAAACTCGTAGACGTGGAAGCGACGAGTCTAAACTTCGACTTTCGGATCAAAACAGGAAGACGATCGAACAAGCGATTTTGCCGTACTTTATGGTAAGTCGGAACAAAAGTCACGTTTAGACATTTCGATTTTAAGATTTGAGGAGTAAATGATTTTGAGCAAAGCTCAGGGCACAAAAATGCTCGTGAAACTCGACTAACTTTTCACCTCTCGTTATGAGTTGAAGATCGTCGACCACCTACCGCGAATCGTGGCCTGAAGACGAGGATGAAACAAGATCAGTAGATACCGTTGGGAATCTAACGGTCTTAAAGAGCCGGTAAGTCAATGAAAACTTTTAATCCAAACTCATCACTTTTAGATCGATTTTGAAAAAATTTGGATCACAAATTTTGTCAAATTTACTTGCAGATTTAGCTTGTAGGAAGAATTCCGATTGATGTGATGTTCAAGATGATTGGGATGATTGTCTGAAATGCCATTGGGTTAACAAGCTCAAATTCCTATACGCAAAGCATGAGCTGATTGCTTTGTCCGTTGACTGATTTGACCTAAGGGTCGTGAAACTGAATGTTGGAAAAACATTTGTTTGTTAAAAGATCAAAAGCTAACAATGAAGACTCATTTCTTATCGGTTTCTTTCCATTGAGTTCCATCCAACTTCTGAAATTGACACGCTATTCGAGCCACTCCGTCGGGTTTCGGATTCGTTGCGAACAACCATTTCGCTTGCGGATCCGACGGCTTTGCAGTGATGTGTTGAACGATAAAAAAATGAATACCGGGTTTGGGAATTTGGTTCGAGGAAAACGTGATTTTGACCGCATGCGACGAGTTCGGTTCCACAAATCCATAGGGCATACGAACACGAAAAATCGCATTGGAGGTGCATTTGATCTGAGAAATAAGTTCATTTATCTCTACGTTAACTCCATTACCTTGTAAGCAAAACGTTTCGATGTTGGGTTCGTAATCTTCAGTTGGATTACCACGTTCTCATTCACGAGCTTATCCGATTTGAAGACAAGTGCCGTCTTTGGATCCAATTCCATTTGAAATGGCAATTCACCGACTTTGTTGTCCATTCGACTGTCGAGCATTTTACTGACGGATCCATCCCTCCTGACATCTCGTATCTTAGTCTCTTGCGGCGGCGATTGTTTCTCTTCGGGCATCGATAAAATTGCGGCGATGAACTGACGAGTGACGTAAATCAGAATCAATGAAACTTAAGAGCTGCAGGAAACGAAAAGAGTTTTTATGCAAAAAGATATTTTTGAATAACAACAAATTGCTTTGACATGATACCGTAGTTAGTTTTGTCGAATGGAGTTTTCTTGTGTGAGTGTCGTTTAGACTCACACGACTGGAACTATGGCGTTCATTTCGTCTTATTGTAGATTGCTGAATTACTTCCTCATGGCTTAGTGGAACTGTTATTTCCACAAACCATTTACGTCAACATTTACAATACTTGTAATGGTATTTGTAATCGAAGAAACTAGAAAACAGCACGTCTTATGATGCTTTCATGTTTTGTAGCTGTTTACATTCTACTTACCATTTTAGGGTTTGTGCTCGTGATCATTTAATATAGTTGGGTCGCAAACCGGTAAAACACCTAAATCCATTCTTCTATATGGCCTTTAATAACATGAGTTGTTTTGTTTGGAACGAAACAATCGACCGCAATGTTGTTGTGTTTGCCAATGATCTCGAGTTAACACTTTCAGTCAAAAGTGAGTTGATATTTCAATTACTAAACTGTCTTAAAGATGTTTATTTCTATTGGAACATTTTCTTTTCGTTCACTGCAATGCTATTAAATGGACTTCTTTGCATCGCGATTTACTGGTTTCCAAATCCGATGATCAAAATCAATCCAATGCTTTTGGCTAACTCAGCCTTCGACTTTTTGTTTGCCTTAACTTACTTACTCTTCGGACGTGTAGGTGATCGAAACAACTCTCCTATGTAATGACACGCTTTCAGTACATTTTCGTAGGCTATCAACGTTTGCTTCCAACTCTTTTTGGTTTAATTTCGGTCTCAAATCCAATTCGAGTGCGCTACATTAACTTCTTGATCACAATGTTCGCGGTGATTAGTTGGAATTTTGTGTTAGCGCAGTTTATGTTCAGATACTTGATAGTCAAGTAGTAGGTTCAATCAAGCATTCTTCACTCATGAGTTTCAAGTAATCAGCAAGTTCGAGGACTACGACTCTTTTGGTTTCTAGTCTTCTGTGTTCTATTCGGTGGTTTGCATTTCTTTTCTTTGTTAAGCAAAAACTCCTACAACCCATCGGCTGAAGAGATTGACAACTCGATTGCTATTTTTCGTCATTACGATTTCGACATTACATCGGGAATCTATGGCAAAATTGTGAAACCTGGTTTGGAGACAACCTTGTATCAGAAACTACCTCTGATCTTCACCGTTAGCGAACTGCTCATCATTTTGTTTTGCTCAGTTGCAACGCGTAGAATTCTACGTCAATCTGCGGGAATGAAAATTGTCGCAACCAGACGATTGAATCAATCGATGGACAGAATGATTATGTTTATGGTGTTCTTTGAGTGTTCGGTCCACTAATCTGCTTAATCTTCAGGTTCTTATTCCAATCATTTCAAACGTTATTCCGACGTTCGCTAATCAAACGCTCATCTTTCGCTGCGAATCAAATGCGATCTTTTCGGCCATCTTCTCGAGCACCATGATCTCTGCATCGTTTTTGAATGCGTGCGCTACAATCTGCTTCATCAAAGCATACCGCTTGGCCATTTTCAAACTTCTAACTTTTCGCTGTTGGGAGAAACCGCAACAGGGTGTGATCTCAATAACCGGCTCTTAACTGAATTTTAGTTGGAACTTTCATGGCAACATACGTTTAATAAGAATTGAATAGAAAAAGTTTTCAGGCGAATCTACTGTTGCTCAGTTTTCGTTCTGTGTGTTGTGTCTGTGGCCATGAAACGCTATTCATGTGATCACAAAGCGCTTTGCATTCATTGTGCTCGTCATTCACGATTATTATTTTTGGTATTCACAAAAAAGCCTTTTTCCATTTCGTTCGTTGAGGTTCAAGAATAAAATTTTGATTTGATATTATTTGGAGATAATGGATTGGTTGATACGTTTAGTTTTCCTTGTTGTTTGTTTTTGTTCAATCGAAGCGGACCGTGAGTTTTGGTCGACTTCTGATTTCGTTCAATCGATCAAACCACCTCCTTTGTTTCGGACCAAAAGACTTGCACCACTCTCGGAATTCGAGGATACACAAGACGAGTTGGTTTTTGTTCAATCCGTGAGTTCAAACGTTGATTTGTTTAACCGAGTTGTTTAGTTGTTTCGTCACGGAGATCGAACGCCGGAGGTTTGTATTTTCAACTCGACCTGCTTTTGGTATTATTATTCAAAGGAGATATTTTAGTCAGCATTCTATTATGATAAGCCGAACCAATGGCCGGGATTTGCGGAAGTCACAGTCGTCAGTTATAGCTATAAGTTTCTCTGATCAGAAGTTTAGAAAGGAATGGAACAAATGGTCGCATTGGGGAAGAAGCTGCGCACCAAATATGTTGAGACCCTCAAATTCATTAGTCACTATTACAACCCCAAAGAAGTGAGTTAAAGTTGTATTAGTTGATCCGTTCTTAGGTCTATTTTCGAAGTTCTGATCGCAATCGAACATTGCAAAGTGCGCTTGCAAAGATTGTTGGCTTCGTAAAAGGTCGTCGTGGAATCGAATATCCCGACTTGAAAGATTGGCCTGATGGTTACGTTGTGGTACCTGTTCATACGATCGACTATTACACTGACACGGTAGAATAATAACAATCGATCTAACCAACGTTTTTAGGTTTTTAATCAATACATAAAATGCGAAAAGGCCGAACAAGCACGTAAACTTTTGATGAATGCTCCGGAGTATCGACTGTTAAGAATGAAAACAGCGGTAATTTGTAAACACATGTCCTTTGAATTTGTGTTTAGCGTCTTCTTCAGCATCTGTCGACACTGAGAAATCAGACGATAACTTTGGAAAACGCATATTTCTTCTACGACATTTGGCACATTCATCGGGTACGTGAGTTCATTTTTAACGAGTTTTTGATTTTCAGCTCAACAACGTTCCTATGCCTCCAGGATTCACGGACGAGCTATACAAACAGTTCGAAGCTGTGGCATTTGTTATGCACGATTATCAGTTCGGTGTTGGAATTCGACCGTTTCATGGCATGGATCTGAGACGCGAGTTGACGAGGTTGCGAGGCGGCTCGATACTCAGCGAATTGCTCGGAAATATGGAAACAAAAGTGGAATGTTTGTATGGTAAGTTTGAAGGTCGAACGCGAAACGTCCGTGAATCACTGAGCGATTGTTCATGAGTATCAGAGCCAACGGTCGTTAAGCGAACAAAAACTGACTTTTGGTTTACGATTCGTGAACCCGATGAATATAATGCTTCTTTGCCAATCAATTCCTGTTTCAGACTCAAAGAACAAAAAAGCATGTCAATGGATTCGTGATCTCAAGTACTACGCTTATTCGGGAGTGAGTTAGCAAATTCGAGAAAACTAATCATGATTGCAGCATGACACTACGATTGAGGTTCGACAGAGTCAAGTTGTGTTATTTGTTTTAAGGTTCTTTTCTCGGCTTTTGGTTTTGAGAACACGAACTATGTCGATGTTGGAGAACCGAAATACGCCGCTTGTTTGACCTTCGAGTTATGGAAGAGCAACAATGAACATTACGTTAAGGTAAGTTGTGATTGAAATTACAAATCTAAGCTTTCAGGTGCTTTATTGGCCTCCAGGAATGGGTACCTTTGACATCACGACGGACATTGTAGGTTGTGATGAAGAGAAGTGTTCGTTGAGTCGTTTCGTCGACCGTCTGCGACCGATGTTGATCGATGATTTCGAGGAAGTAAGTCGTTGTCAATTAACAATAAAAATACCGACCCTTCAGGAATGTAAACTACCCAGAGATTACAATTTCTCTGTTGATATTTGAATAAACTTTTGATTTACGACTTTTTGGCAGAAGACTTTAATTCCCGACCATTGACCTGCAGGTCTTATCAGCAAAGTTCCGAGACTAAATCGTCTGTTCCTGCCAATAAACATTTTCGATTCACATCGACGGCTTTTTTTGGTCATTTGTTTCGGCAACCGATTGCGAGCCATCTCTTTTCCGGTCTGGAGCTTCGTCAGCGTTCGCTTTCCGGCTTCTCGTGATTTTGTTTCGAGAAAATGGAACCGTTGAGTCGATGTCTGAGCTCGAAATGTTTTCGATTCGTAAACAAATTGATTTTCTTCCGATGATTCACGCGTTTCACGAGTGTCCATTCGAACTCACGTCTTTTGCAGTAGCCGTGGAGTTCGCACACACACACGGGCCCTGAGGCTGTGGAGAGAAACTTCACGTCCGTCAGTCAAATGTTTCTCTCACGCTACACACCGCTTCCGCAACCACATTTTTCCGCTGCTGAATCGCTTTTCGTTTCGTCGATCGCTCCCAACGGATCCGCGTTGATCGACGCTGTTTCTATGCAAAATTGCACCGATGGAGTGAAATGGATTCTGAATGTGAGTTCGATGTTTTCGTCGCTTATTTTCGCCTCACACGTGACTTTCAGATCTTCGGCGATTGTGTTGACACGAACTTGAAGTTGGCCGGTTTTGTTATCGGCTTCCTCTCGTTGATCCTGTGGTTGGTGCCAGTGTTGCCGCAACTCTACGAAAACTATCGAGCGAAACGATGTGAAGGAATCTCGATCTTCTTTCTTTTGTTCTGGTGAATTCGTCTTCACAAGACTCCTGAACCCAGTCGTTTAGGATGACCGGCGATTTGTGCAACATGATTGGCGCCATTCTAACACATCAACAGCCACTGCAGCAGATCATTGCCGTCTATTACATCTTCCAGGATATTGCACTGTTGAGTCAGTACGTTTACTACACGAAGATATTCGCCGGTGGACGATGTGAGTTTTTGCGGTTTTTGATTTTCAATTTGTTCTTTTAGCGGCTATGATTAGCTCCACGATCGTCGTTCCGATGATCTTCGTTGGAGTAATCGGAACGTCAGCGTTGAGAAGTGATTCTTCTTTTGCGAGTGAACCAATTGAACTTGGAGGCAAAATGGGAAGATCGTAAGTTTTCATATCCAATTTTTGATTCCGAGTTTTAGTCTCTTGTCCGCACGAAGTGGTCATTTGGGTGGAGTGCCGATCTTTGACAGTTATAGCGATGCGGTGAGTCTTTTCACACTATTCAGTATCTTTATTTCCATCCTTTAGGTCGGTTATGCGATCGGATCGATTGCCGCGGTTTGTTATTTTGCCGGACGTGTTCCGCAGCTTCTTCGCAACTACTACCGCAAGTCCTGTGATGGATTGTCATTGGCCATGTTCTACATCATTGTATTGGCGAACTTAACCTACGGAATGTCCGTGATCATGGAGGCCACCGATTGGAATTACATGTGAGTTAAGCGTTAATATCATTTTTGATTGTGACTTTCAGTTGGCGACATATGCCGTGGCTGATCGGTAGTTTGGGTTGCTGCTTCTTCGATATGATTGTTATTGGCCAGTACTATCACTATCAACGGCGTCGTGCTGAAGGAGTTTTGGCCGAGGAACGCGAAGGTCTGATCCAAGGAGACGAGGAAGATGATCCCGAGATTTAAACGTTTTTACTTCTTCTAATTGGTTTTGTGCAATTTCACACTTTCGTTTCTCTTAATTCGATTTGTTAGCTCGTAGCTTAAGCGGTGTAGTATAGTACGGGCATCACTATTTTTCTCATTTAACGCCAAGTTGTGGGCATTTTAAGACACGATTGATGTCCTCTTATTTGTTCGATAGTTGATTGTCAATCAAAACTTTCGTCGAATCTTTCAATTTGTTTCACTAGTCGCCTTCTCTCGTTAGTTTCCTTATAATTCTATCGGTTCGTCTTTTTCTTTTACTTAAATTCGATTAGTTTCTGAGTTATAATGAAGCCTTTTGTTCACGAATCAATTGATTTTATGAACAGAAGAAGACTTGAAAGAAAAGAAAAACTAGAACAAAAATAAAAACAGAATTTTGAAGAAGATAATGAACATGAAAAGGTATAAGTTGAACTAACAACTATCATCTGGTGATTGCACGTGACATACGAAATATGCTATTTACACAGTTTTTCGCCATTGTGATTCTCATTACGAACTAAACATTCTTCTACATGCGGTTCAGTTTACTCAGAAGTTTTAGGTCGGATTTGAAACACTCATTGAGAGTTGAGTAAATACGATAGCAGAACCGATTCCATCGGCTGTGCGATAGGAGCGCTCGATGAAGTGAGTGGAATTTCTCGCATAGCAGGGGGATGCACATGTCATACTCAGCATAATTGCCTAGAAATTTCATTATCTGTAAACATTAGTTAACTTATCAACTACAACGGTATTAGTCGGTTGTAACATAACCATATGGTCCGGTGTTCTGACGTAGTTTAGCGTCAAATTAGATGATCCTTTGACCGTTCGGGCGACAGTCAGTTAGTTGATAATTACGCCACTGCACACATGACGTGGAGAAGGTTTCCGGACGATAACAAAGATTTTCGCTTTTTCGACCGCTTCTTCCTGTGTCGTTGACCGACAAAAGTGGCCGCAACGGAAGTGTTAAACGACATCATTGCGTCAAAGCTTATGATTCAGATTGAACTCATTTATATCGTTCACTTTTACAGGTTTGCAAGCCGTCTAACAACAAACATGTTTACTGCTTGTATGCAAACTTCAGTTCCGAGAACTTGTCTTGTTTCGATCATAGTCATTTGGTTTCTTGCTTGAGATGTTTCGTTTATTTCTTTACGCTCTTTTCATTGGACTTTCTGTCGCATCCGAGGGTAAAGCAGAAGAGTAAGTTTTAGACATTAAAACGACTCAACGTTTCATTTAGTGAAGAGAACAAGGATCTTCTTCGAATTATTATTATAATCGTCGTCTGCTGTTGGTGTCTTTCTTCTTCTGTTGGCGGCGGTGTTGGCACGTTCTTTGTTATCAAATAAGTTCTTTCGATTGACTTTCACTCATTCCGATTGCAGGCATCGTAACGATGCGGGAGCAGAAATCGAATCGACCGACGATCTGGTCGAGTTAACTACCACGGAACTCGATGTTTGATTTCAATGTTGTTTGTGGTCATTTAAAATAAACAATCTGAATTTAGAAGCTGTTCAATTAAGTCGAGAGTTGACTTCTTGCGATTTGGAGTCTTCTTGTTCTCTTATTTGCTCTCAACTTCGTCGATTGCTCGGCCACAAGGAATCCATGGTGTGATAGAAGTTGTTCAACTTTGGCAACCAAAATCTCACGTACTTCAGGTTGAGTTTGCCTTGTTTCTCTCTTACGGATTCTGGATTCATGGACTATCTATTGGTAAGTAATCTCAGTTTGAGCTTGTTAATCGGATTCAGAGATCAAGCCCAAACACAAGCACATGAACTCGAGGCTTAAATTTGTCATTGAAACTGGGAAACGTTGTTTGTGTTTTTGATTTCCAAGTGGACGCAAATGATCTTCGAAGTCGATTGTTTGTTTTCTAAAAACTGCCATGAGTCTTTTTCCATCAGACACAAGAGATCGCTTTTGTGAAGGAACGTTTGTGGTGTTGCGGCCGTAAGTGGGATGGTTTATTAGGTGCAACAATAAATACTAGACAAAACAAGACAGCTACGACCGACTACTTCGATTGTCGTTAGGGTGAAGAATGAGGCTGATCAGTGCAATGGCCCTATCGCCGCCGCGAGTGGTGTTAGAACACGAATCTGCTCGAGCCCGTCAACTATTGTTGGGATCGATTAGTCCCGTGTTCTGAACTACGACCACGAATTTCGTCGGCTTTTCTTATCAGCAAATTCCGAGGCGCCTAAAAACGAGCACTTTTTTCATTTCGACTTGAAAATCAAAATTTAGAGCATATGACTCATCGACACTTCGAACTCGTCCAAATTCGTGGTCAATCGAATGGGCAATTTCAATCACGATGTTTGGAAACAAACGGGAAGTCGGAGTCGATGGTCACCAGCAGTTTGGAGGTGAATTCAAACTTAGTTCCGACTAACAGCTTTTAGGATGCCTTTGAGTGCATCATTCCAACGATCGCCGAGGCCGAGATTCGTCTGTTGACTTTGCAGAATTTCGAATTCACGCCATCGGTCGCATTTATTGCGATGACGTTGAAGCCAAAACAAATCGACAGACTCTCGATGGTTAGCGTCTGCTTGGACCAACTGGATGCCACTTTGTTCCAGCGACTACTCAGTCAACAGCTACGCGCCACAGACTTCAGCTTCTCGGCACTTCGCAACGTTCACTCCGCACATTTTAACGATCAACTACTCTCAACAACCGCTTTTCTGGCCGCCAAATCGGTAAGCGAAATGCACGAGTGACATTTGCAGTCCAAACACCTTTTCTGGAATCTAAATGTCTACGCGTTTGTTTAGATTGAAATAGACGTCTACGACTTCAAAGCCTTTTCGTTGCCGTGTCTTTCGATCTTCGATCGCGACCTCTTGAATTGGTTCTTCGGTGGTGAAGCGAACGGTCAACGAATCTTCATCGCCAATCGGATGAAGTTGAGTCCTCATTTCGTGGAGGAGCTGATCAACGTGAGTGTCCGAAGCCATCGCATTGAACTTTGTTTTGCAGCGATTCCTCTGCGAAACGACGGCCAATTGCTGCTCGCTGATTCTGTGCGGCCGTTTGCTTCAGTGCAAACAGAACTTCCACGTCTCGCACTTCAACGGCCTGGAGAGTTTGCAGGTGGAGAACGAAGGAACGGACGAGGTGTTGCGAGTTCAGATTCTGTTGTCCGAAAAGCTCGAGATCTCACGTTCGGTTCGCCCATCAAACGCAAAATCATTGCGGTCCGTGGGTCGAACGCCGAGAACAATGTTTCGTTGAGTTGTAGACAAAAGAGCCGAATAAAGATTCTGAGCCAAAAAAGCCAACTGAACAAACAAAAAAGAAGTTTTCAGCGTCAATTCTAATCACCTCCACGATCTCCGCTTCTTCCGCACCTGCTCGTCTGTTAACTCGAAACAAAAAACACTCGAAAAGTTCCTTTCGGGTCACTCTTCCGACTTCGCACTTTGTCGCCACTTTTGCGAAACGCCTTCTTTTCACATCCTAATGGATTTTCTTGGCCTTTAAATTGCTCGACTAAAAGCTTTCTATTACAGTTTTTGCAATGACGACCACCGATGCGGAGCCCATCGAGGAGGCGATGACGCTCATCGACAATCAGCCAATCGGATATCAACGGTAAGTTCGACGAGTTCTACTGCAGTAATTTGGATTCTCATCGTTCCAGCTATGGCCAAGGACCTGAGAACTTTCTTTTCATCTGCGGAGGAGTTGGTGAGCAAACAAATCACTTGGGACGAATAAGATTGGAAGTTTAGGAAACTACAAGAAGGACTTTCCGGAACATGTTCTTCGGGCCTTCGATCCGAATTTGTTCACGATTGTCTGCATCGATCCGCCCGGTTACGGAAAGTCGCGACCACCCGAACGACAACAGGAACGAGATCGTTGCAAGAAAGACGCCAAATTTTGTTTGGAACTCATGAAGGTAAACGGGAAATAGCAAGTT
Organism: Aphelenchoides besseyi; assembly: GCA_024699855.1. Taxonomy (NCBI): domain Eukaryota; kingdom Metazoa; phylum Nematoda; class Chromadorea; order Rhabditida; family Aphelenchoididae; genus Aphelenchoides; species Aphelenchoides besseyi. The sequence goes on from JAMPIQ010000003.1 coordinate 833,327, forward strand.
GAAGTGATTTGCGATTTTAGACGTTGAATTTGACTCCCTTTTCGGTGTTGGGTTGGAGCGAAGGTGGTCGGACGTCGGTGCACGTGGCCAATCAGGGCAAATCGCTGGTCAAACGTGCCGTTCTGATCGCGTTGACTACTCGTATCGAGGAACGAATCGACCAAGCATTCCTGAGTAAGTGAACAGCAAACTTGCAACTAACATCGACTTCAGATGTGCGAAACACGGACGGATGGGTTGCGGAGATGAAGGAGTCATTCCTGGCTCATATGGACGAAGAAACTCTACGCACTCAATGGGCAGCAATCTGCGACACCGTACACAAGTAAGTTGTTGAAGGATTGGCCGTAGATTCGCAGTTTTCAGCGTTTTCTTGAACTGGAACGGTCGCTTCCCGTCGGATGCACTTTTGGGTCAATTGAAGTTGCCGTGTCTTGTGATTTCGGGCGCAAAAGATCGTTTCATTGTGAGTCAATGGACGCAGAGATGTTGATCGTAGAGTTCGTTTTCAGATGGATCAGAAACAGTTGGTTCGAATGCTTCCGAACGCGCGGTAAGAATCTTCAAAGTCCTTGTCGCTAAATCGAAGACTTTCAGCGAAGAAGTGCACTCACAAGGTGGTCACGATTTCTACATCAAAGTACCACGTTGGTTGGCATTGAAGGTGACAACGTTCGTTCAGGAGACTGCCGCCAAAATCTGAATTTGCGATGTTAATCGAATAAAAAATTCTAATTGCTGAGTCAAAGATCATTGGTTGTTAGAGCAAACAGAAGTTGTTTGTCCTCTAAATTTGGAGAAAAGAAACGCGAGAAGTCGCGGGAAATTCGAAGCCGCGAAAACGCGCAGATTTCTTCGTTTTTTCGGGTTTTCGCGCATTCGAAGACATGCGGACCGTTGGATTGCTCCTGCTCTTAATTCAACAATCAAGTAAGTGATCAGCTGATTGGCTGCCATCTCTCTCTTAGGTGCGCAGGCGTTGCCACGCAAATGTTTGCCGATTCTCGAGGGTGACTTCGCCGAGTGAGTTGTTGGCTTTGGATTCGAAGATTTGGGTTTTAGATTCTACGAGATTCACGGCAAAACCACTGATCTGCTTCCGTATCGCGCCAGTGAGTTCGAATCGTTGCGGAAGCTGAACGGCCGCTTTCAGACATCAACAAGTCGATTGAGGAGACGTTCACGGACAATCACTTTTTGGGTGAAAAGTTTCGATTGATTGTAAGCGATGAACGTCCCGAAAATGTCGCATTGCTCGTCAAGTATCCCAAAAAATGGCGATTCTATTCGCTGGACAAAGAAGAGTGAGTTCTCGTTTGGTTATTAGCTTTAAAAGTCGAACAGTTTTGTTAGCCAACTGATTTGAGAAGATGAGAGAAAACCACAGAGTCCATGAGATCAATAGAACGATGTTAAGGTTTCTTTGGTCGCTGGTTCTTGTTTGCAGACTTGCAATAGAAATCGTAGCAAAACTCCATTAGTGGAGTTGTTTTTCGCGTGTGATCGTGTTGTTGTGTGTAACCGAAAAAACCATTTGTGATCTACAGAGTGTGTACAACACCGTTGGTTTACTTTGGCTTGTAGTTCTCGATGGTGAAAACGAGTTTGCCATCATCTTTCCAGTTCTCAAAAGTTTATTGGAATCCAAAATTAAACTTCCAATCAGTTCGTTGTTTAATGTAATTTTAAGTTTAAATTGGATGGACATCATGTAACAATCGATTGCTAGAAGCAAAAAAGGAAACTTTGTCGAATGAAATTATGTTTGAAACAAAGTTTCTTGGAAGAGATTCTGGAATAACTGACACCTTTTTATTCAAAAGGAGTCTTGTTAAAATTCCTTCAAACAGTAAAAATCAGAAAGATGCATAGTCCGATATTTTGTTCAATTGCTAACATTTTGTTTCAGGTACTTTACTCGAGAATTCGATCAAGTCGACTACGAACGACTTTTCGTGTTCAAAAGTTTTGTTTTCTACGGTCATTCCGGTTTCTTCGTCTTGAACTCGACACGTGTGGACGAGGACCAAACTGAGCAGTCGGTGAGCATTTCGGGAATCACCACCGACGAGCTGTGGAACATCAACACGCGTTGTTGGCGCAACGACACTCATTGTTTCGTTGAAGAGGGTAAAATTGAAGAGACCCCGTTGGACCCCCACTACATCGTTCATGCCGTACAGAAACTGCGAGTGATGGCAATTCGCAACTCCAACGAACTTTACTTACACGATATGATCTCCGGGTGAGTTCTCGGCAGTTTGAAGACAAATCATAAGATCGATGGAAGTTGGGAAACCTCAAAAAAACCTGAGTTTCCATCGACCTTCTGGTTTCAACGACTACAAAGAGTGATTCCGAGTTTTCAGCTTCGACTTCTGCTTCCCGGAGACGTTAAAAACGCACAGAGATTGCGAAAATGCGGACAAATTCTCCCGCGTTCAAACACGATTCCCGATCGTACGTCAAAACTCGCCGTTCCTGACCCGTCGACTCGACTTGATCGGCAAGAGCTTCGCCGAAGCGATGCGTCTGTCGACAAAGAAAGAATCCAATGGTTGCGATTTGCGAGTTTGAATTAACAAGTTTAATAAACAGAAATAAACACAAGTGATAAGAAAACAGTCGGAAGAGATCCGTTCAACGGCGAGCCGGCGGTTTGGCGCCTCCTCGACCACGACCTGAAAAGAAAAGATGCAAAATTGACAAATCAGAATTCCTACCGCCTCGACCACGAGCTCCACGACCACGACCGGAGAATCCGCGAGTTTTGGTCGTACGAGCGGCCTTCTTGCGCGGCTCGTCGTCCATGAGCAACTTGTCCAACGGCAGTGCGTCCGGCAGCACGATGTAGCGGATGTTGTTACCTGAAAAGAACGAAGATACAAAAAAAGGCGTCAAATCTCAAACCTCGAATCGAAAGCGTGTCCATCGTGACTTGATCGCGCCCCTTCAGCGTCATCTTCACCGAACGCAAATGCATGTTCATGGCCACATCGACGCCTTGAATCGTTCCGGTGACTTGGGTGCCGTTCTTCAGTTCCACGATCACCGATTCGTGCGACAACTTCATGAGAAAGCGTACGAGTTTCATGGCTGCAAAAAAACCAAAAATCTTCGCTTTCACGCAAAAACGCGGCCAAAAAAGCGAACGCCGCGACGAAACGAACGCACTGAAACACAACGCCACGCGCAGCGTGCACGTCCAAAAACGTTCGCTTTCGGATTCGACGCGACTCTTCGAAGACCAATTTTTTACAACTTTTGGTTTTATTGTCTTTCTACCGCAAAATCGTGCGTTTACGTCAGAACTCGGCAAAGCGACCCTACGAACGGGAACACGCAAAACCTGAAGATTCGTGAGGTTTCTCTTTAGGACGCAAACGCACGAAATGCTTCTGTTTGCGTCCAAAAACCGTCTTTGTGCAAATTGATCCCATTTTTTGACCTCACAGTTTTTATAAGATTTAAATGGGCGTTGTCATGGTGAATAAACGAGAAGTCTCCCATTCTCAGTCATTCGTCTCGGACGACGCAATTTGTTCCTCGGCGGTTGCGCGGTGTCTTTTTTGCGACCTCGAGAATCGACGTGAATTGGATTTTAAGGATCTTTTTTTCTCGACATGATTTCTCTTTCGTTTGCGATTGCCGTCCGGCCACCTGTCGTTTCATTCGAAAATCATTTTTCTTTTCCAAAAGCTCCCTGTACTCGTTCGTGCGTCCTCATTTCCCACGCAACTCGCGCGTGCGTTGAATCTTCTCCGTAGTGTTTTTATGTCCATTCGTAGGCCAATTTTTTTTGCGAATTTTCCCGCCATTTTCTTTTTTTAGGTCTTCGTGGTTTCGTAATTCGACGTGCGTACAAACGACACGTTGGGCGTCGGCAACGTCCGTTGTTGGCCTTGAGTGCGTCCATTTCGTTCGAAAAGTGGGCGGAGAGACGAAAAAGACGACTCTACGCTTGTTGTTGGCCTCTCCGCATTTCTCATTCCTCCTTTTTTGCTGCGACAAACAGCGGCAGAATTCGTTCGCTCTTTCTCTCTTCGAAACCTTGACGATGTTGTGGACGTTTTTTACCGAACTTTCCGACAGTAAATGGACAACATCGAGAGTGTCCATTCTGGCGTTTTGCTCCTCCCAATCCCCAACGGACGTTTTCGAGCGTGTGCGGGAAAAACGATCGAACGCCTTCAATTAAGCGAATTGACGGCGTCGAGGCGCGTTTCCGTGAAACGAAAACCCAAAGGTCAAAACGCAAAAACAAAAACAGTGCGTGTCGCGGCGACGTTTCTCGATTGGCAAAAATCGTTCTTTCTCTCTTCAGGTTGATCAACAAAAACGCTTTAGACGCTTTTGCTTTCGCTTTCTCGCTTCGAAAATATGTCCAACGCCGAAGAAGTGAGTTTCTGTCTGACGAAGACGCAAATTCCCACTTTTCAGACCGTTAAACCGATCGCCGATGCCGAAGTCGCCGAGAAGGTTGTCGCGTCCGAATCGGCGCTTGCTGGTGACGTTGAAGTGAAAAACGGCAAATCCGACGATCTCGTGGCCACGGAAAAACCGGCCAACGGCCACGTGCCGAAAGTCGCCGAGAGCGGGGACGCCGAGCAAAAAGACGACGATCAAACGCCGGCGCTCGAAGACGACGACGAGGAGGAGAACGACGATTCTAACGGAACAGTCGAAGAGAAGAATGGAACCATCGGGGAGAAGAACGGAACAGTCGGGGAGAAGAATGGAACAGTCGAGGAGAAGAACGGAACGGCCGAAGAAAAGAACGGTACGGCCGAAGAAAAGAACGGTACGCTTGAGGAGTCCAATGGAACGGTCGAAGAGAAAAAGGTTAAAGGAGATGTCAATACGCCTAACCTCCGACTACTCTCTTTCAGGCACCGAAACGCGACGCTTCGGAAGCGAACGGAAAGGACGCATCGAAATTCGACGACGCCGAGCCGACAAGCAAAAAATTGCGTACAGAAGTGAGTGGACCCGCAACGGCCATCGAACTGATCTTTTCTTTCAGGAAGAAGTGGTCGCAGCTCCGGAAGCCGAAGAAGCGAACTAACAAATGATCATCATAATCATGCTCGAGCACGAATCGCAATTTATTTTCTTATTTTTGTTGTTTTTTTTTCTGTGTAATTTATGAATCCTCCCGTGCTACTTTTTTGAGATAAATTTAATTTACTTCTAAAAAACTCAATAGTGATGGATTTCGCGGACTTTGCGGTTCGAATCGCTTAAACTCGACCCGCCGCTCTGGTCCACAACAACCTAAAGAAACGTTAGTAAGCCGGGGTGTTAGTTAAACGATTTTCGTTGCCTTAAAACGTGGAGCCGCCAACGGTGGAGTTTGGGTCACGTCTTCAGCATGAATCACATGCACGGGATTGCCGCCGTTAAACTGCTGATCCATCGCCGCCGACTGATGGGTTTTCTTCGTGAGGACGCCGAAGATCGAACAGAGAATGAGAGAGCAGAGGAAGAGCGAAATCGTGGTGCCGGAGAGGGTGATCACTTTGTCCAGTTCGGAGAACTGAGCGTAATCGTGAGTCTGAATCCAAAGGTTCTCGGATTTCGGTGCTTCAACTCACCGCAACTGTAAAAGCGGACAAAACCGCCGTGTAAAAGGAGAGCCAGAAGCTTTCCGTTGTTGCCGATGAGTACAAGAGAATCGTGAAGGCGGCAAGAAACCAGGAAAAGACGCCGAAACTCGCGGCCAGAAGATGAAAATCGTTCATTTTACCGGGAAAATGATCGTTGGCGCGAATCCAACGCAAAACTGAACACGCTGAAAAGATTTCGATTAAAGCAACTGACGACAAAACATACCGCAAATGAGAATCGTACTGAAGAAGAACGGAACACCCAAAAGTGCGTAGAAAAGTGCGAAGATCTAAACGAAAACGATCATTCGAAATGACCACCTAATCTTCGTTGACGTCTCTTGAGAGCTCTTAAATCATTTCAAACTCACTTGTCCTCCAGTGGTCTCCGGAGATCGACTGCCATGACCCAACGTGGTTAAAAGACCCCACGCAAAGTTCAACGAATTGGTCATCGTCCATGCCTGTCGATTCGGCAACTCCAACGGCAATTCGTTTTCGTAGTCACGCAGTTGCTTGTTGAGCACATCTTGCAATCGTTGGGTGTTGGCTTGATCCACGATTATCAACATGTTTTCGTTCTTTTCGAAGAGCGCTTTGGTCATCTCACGCGAGAATTGGCGTCTGCAATTGACATTTCGAGTTTCCGTCTTTCGAAGCTTCTTACCGTCGAACTCCGAAATTCAAATAGAACCGCGAAATCTCGTGCTCGTGAGTTGAGTGTTCCAATGAGAGGAATGCTGCGGCACCCAGTAGCAAATAAACCAACACACTAGCGATCATAAGCAACGGGCCAACGCGCTTCAGGTGCCGGAGGACATCAGGAGATAGATCGCAACTTTGGCGCACACGTTTGACGCAACGGTTGATCGTGTTCATCACTGAAAAGGAGTCGATTCTGCGCGGCGAAGTCGTCGCGCAAATTAGTCAAATCAAACGGAAAGAATTTTCTTTTGTTTCCGGATTATAAACGCGCGGATTCACTGGCTGATTGGCGGCTGCTCACCGTTTCTATTGAGTCGAAATTGGCTGCCAATCGTAAAGAAAGCGAACTCGAAAGGATTCTGAAGACTTTCGGAGGAGGTCATCAGTCGCAAGTATCGCGTGCGGCCGGAAATCTTTCTTCCCTCAAAAGCGAAGCTAATTGTCTGAATTGAAACCGCCGGGTCAAAGAGAATTTGCGGCCCCACGAACAAGTTCGAGGGGAAAGAAGCCAAATTGGAGCTTGCGAATTGCATCTGAACCCATCCATGGCAGTAGTCCGCGAGTTGGCTTCAGCGCAGAAGCGTGCAAATCCACGAGCCGACAGATTTGTTTTGCGAATCGTAAAAAATGAAAAGAAGTGACTTAACAGTCGAAGATGCCAAAAGACTCACGATCTCGATCCCAGCGGAGTTTGCGGTTGTTGAAAAGAATTGGAAACTGATTAATCGCTAAGCAAACAAACTCACTGACTACTTCGCAAGGCTTTCTGGAGCATCCAAGTGGTCAGAATGTTTTCGGTGCAAATTGACTGCCACAGTCGAATCTTTTTGCAAAGAAGCTCAAAGACGTCTTTATGGCCGTTGTTTTGATTGTCTATTCGTGGGCTCGGAATGTCGGTTTGAGTGACTCGAGGTCAGAGAGACATCGCAGTCAAGTACAAAGTCAGATATCGCAAGAAAGTCAATTGAGTTCATTTGACAGTCAAAATGAAGTTTTAATAACAATGTGGTTACTTTCGTTTGTATTCCTGTGCTCAATTGAGAAGTTCAATTCGAACTCATTCAGAAGTTCATTTGATGTTGAAAAAAACGAAACGACTTTTAGTCTTCAAGGAACATTGAATATCAACCCACGACTGTAACTGTTTTGATGTTTCACAGTTGAAGTGCCGCTTTTGAGCAATCGAGCCAACATTCCTTTCCCGCTGCTCTCCGATCATTTTTCCTGTTGTAATAAACTTTGTATGTTCTCAGTATTGGGAACTCGCAAAAATTCCGTCTGGCGCAGGCAGAACTGAGGGTTATTTGTTTTGGCCCTGTGAGTGCCCGAGGGCCGCCGGCAGGTGATCCGAGGACCTCCTCTGCGCACACCAGCAACCCATTAACACTCGCAGATATGCGGCGGTTACGGTGTATACCGAGTTTGGATCGTCACCACCGAAGTGGAGACAAACGAAGGAAACGCCGTTCGATTGTCTTATTTGCGCAACGACAAGCAGAAACCCCGACGGGATAATCGCCTTTACGTCACAAGTTCTCTTCGTCGAAACGCCTACTCATTCTCTGCGCTATTTCCAACTGCGTCGCTCGTTTACAACGCTTGAAATAACAAGGCAATGAACTACTGAATTCTTGCGGAGTCCAAACACGAAGATCTTTCGCAGTTGTTTTCTGCCCGAACTTCAAATTCCAAAAGGAAAAAGTTTTGGATGTCAACTTAACGAACCAACTGACCCTGTACTTCAGAAGACTTCTCAACAGGTGAGTAGTAGAATTTAATGGGAAACGAGTAAAATGGAAACAAAAAACGTAAACCACGTAGTTGTTGCTGAAACCGTGAAACTTCGAGCCGGCGATGGACGTCTGGGAATCGTTTTCCTGATCGGTGTCGGCCGTGATCCCAACTGCGAATGTGCGATGTGACCGTTCCACGAAGCCGCCGCCGATTTCGAGCGTGCCGAAGGTTCGAACGTGGAATTCGAGTCGCCGGTTTGTTGATTGAAATTCGCGGACGGTCGATTGGCCGGCAGAAGCGATTCGAACTGCGCCGGTCGGGAATCGGCGCTCAACAAATGAACGTACTGCAACTGACCACGACCAGCGGTGCGTTCCTTCGCCTGATCGTGTCGAGACAACCTGCGAATTTAATTTGTCGGAGGTCAGACACCCGCGAAACTCACGTTCTTCCCTTCACCGTGTGTTTGCACCAGCAGACGAAAACCAACGGCGACTTCTTGGACATTTGGCACGAGTTCGCGTCGTTCAGCCGCTCACCCACCACTTTGCTGCGAACCGTTTCGTCGTCGTCCGCGCAAAACTGCTCGTCTCCGTAGCCTGAAACAACTCAACGGTTCGTATCTTCGAAGCTCCAAGAAATTACCGCCTTCATCGTCGCGTTCCACAAAACAAAACGCGGTCTTGTGTTTCTCCTTCAAACACTCAATCGGATGACAATATTCGCATTCCGCCGAATTCTCGGTTCTCCGATCCGAAACAAACGAGCGTAGGGAAACGGAGGAGTTGCGCATTCGCGTACCGTGAACGGCATTCGACGCTTCGACGCCGACGACGACGCAAAGAAACAAAACGATCCGCACGGTTTCCATGTGGTTTTGGCGTCTGAAAAGAAGAAAAAAGATTTCGGAAGCGAATTTGCAAAAACGTTTGACGCAAATCGGCGCCCCAAAAACTCAAATGGCCAATTCAACGCACTCGTTTGATTGCGTTCGATTGCGTGACCGACAGGCGCCTTTTGTTTCGCCAAAAAGAAATTAATTTCGAGGAGCGAAAGTTCGCAAAAAAGCTGATAATTTCGATATTAAAACCCTCGGGGCACTTCCGTCGTCTCATTTCAAGTACGATCTTCAGTAGGGAGTGGCAAGATGAAACGATAAAGATAAAAAAGCTACGGAATCAATTGAGAGGCTCCAGAAGCTCCTTAAACAACGTTTTAATCGTCAGAACAAATTTCATATGCGACGAAGACTTTGCGCCGAGATAACAATCGTGGGAACCAATTCGACTGAGGTTATCATCCAAGTACTATGAACTCTGATGTTGCTTTGAATGACAAGAAACGCGAGTTTATGAGTTGACAACAATTGGAGTCCTTGAATTGCTTGACAATGCCGTTCGAAACATGAGAAGCTTTAAAACTTCTGAAACTGACAACCACGTGCGAAACGAAGTGAATTAGAGCGTGAGATTTGAAACGGTCGAGTTGATTTGCCGAGGCCTCGACAAAACCGTTGGGTTTGTGGGAACGCTATTGAGAACGTCGGATAACATCATTTCGCTCATAATTGACTCCGAAAATACTCGCGGGAACACTAATGAGCGTGTTGAAAGAAAACAATTTGGGTGTTCGAAGCGAACAAAGAACCCGCAAAAGTGTGAAGTAAATTGGCTTAAACGGTCATTTTGGCGCGTTGGAAAGGCCGAAGAACGTCGGAGTGGAAACTCGAAAGTGGCAACTGAGTGAGCGATGAGTACCGCAGAGCCAAAACGCTCCCAACGGGCCGCTCAGAATCATCGACTTTCTCCTTCAACGACGAATATTCGCAACTTTCAGTTTCTTCTCGAACTTGATTTCAAGAGTTCGTTTTTTATTACAACGATATATTGAATTGGGTTTGTGATATCCAGTGGGTTACATACTTTCCACGGACTTTGTTTGTTCATTTGACTTTAAATATCGTGTTTATTCGACAACTTTGATTCGGATATGCACAAAACTTTAGGACCTAGAACTACGAAAAAAGTTAGCTGAACAGATTGGTTAGTTGAAATTGTTTAGAAATATTGAAAACGCGAATGTTCAACAAGTGGTCCTTCAAACTGAGTGCTTTTATAGAAGACGGAGCGAGTTGTTACCTTCGTTGTTATTGTTTTTGTTTTCGTTTGGTCGAATTAACAGAACGGTTTGCCAGCGCATTAGCGCACGTTGCAGATTGTCGGAAACCGCAAGACCCGGACGAGTTTTGGACATCTAAACGTTGAAATTAGTTTTGGAGTAGTGAGTTGAGTGACCATTTCGCTGACTTGATTTAACGCCTGCATTCGTGTGATTCGCTCTTTTTTCATCAAGTAAGCGGCACAGAAGGCCGGTGCTCGGTTTCGGCCTTTCATCGAGTGTATCAGCACCGATCTAGAGTCGGATAGACGTTTTAATTCTTGTGACTTACTTTCCGCAGGCTTCGGCTTTGCGTACGAGTTGAATGAAATCGTCGAAATAAGTGATTATGTCTTCTCGTTGCTAAACAAACAAACGTAAATGACCGATTGCGTCGATTACCTGATCTGTCATTTCGACTCGCATATTTGGATCGGAGTCGTCTTTCAAACTTATGGACATTGTCATGCGTGAATGAGCGACTTTACGTGAACACAAACACTCGGGACGTAGACGAGCAAAATTGTAAGTTCTAAAAACTGCAATCAAAACGTGATGTTGTTGATTACCGATAGTATATCTCTGACTCTTCACCACATAAATCGACTATGTACTCGATGTTCAGACGACAAAGCAAGTTCAAGTTTTGGGCCGCCTGAATGCCACCACAGTAAACCACTTGGTCGACCTGAAAGCTCGTTATTCTTGTTCTCTTCGTTTCAACTCACCTGCCAAATAAACTCACCAATATACGCACTACGAGGTCGTGGATAACTGTCGTCTTCGGGATCGTGAGTTGCCGAACGCCAACGAATTGCCGATTCATGAGCACGAAGAGCCTAAAAACAAACGAATTGATTTCAAATTTTCGAAACAATTACAACATTCAAAGCAGCTGGAGACTGTGGTGCAAGAGTCAAATTCGGTGTTGAACGTGTAGCAATGGACAACTGATTCATTTGACTATTTAACTCGTCTTCGTTGTTCCCATTGATATCTGAACTCACAACCCCTTACTTGTTTTTGACTATTCAAACCCACTTGTCTTCTTGTGCTTCACATCACTTTTCTTCGTCGATTTTAACCCGCTACTCGATGGATGTTGATCGGTTACGAACGAAGAACCGGGACCTTGTGTTTCCTGAGTTATTGTTTGAATTGACTTCAAACTAGATTCGCTGTCATTTTTCTTCAGATAGACGTGAATATGTCGAGTATCGAGAATTGAATAGGTGGACTGTCGAGATGGCGTGCGTCTAAAATTCGAGGATTTACGTTTCTTTTTCATCATTAACTCACTCATCGCCACTACTCGACATGCTCATGTGTCGTCCACGTGCCGTGATCGATTGACTGGCTTGTGTGCCGGGCAACGAAATGGAATAGTCGTCGGAACCTGAAAGCAATTGAGACTTACATTTCCATTCAAAAGGTTAATTTGGTTTGTGATCAAAGTTAGAAGCTATTAGTTAGTTTACACGTAAGAAACGCCTTTTGTTTAGCTGATTAAAATTAAAAGGCTAAACGTTCAAATTCAATTGACTTTACGATTAACGTATCTCTACGCTAACAAGATATCTAAGTTCAAAACTGAAGGACCATTTAAGTTGATGGAAAGTTTATCAAAAAAGTGATGATCGTGCTTTTTCAGCCCAACAAAAAAGTTTTCGTAAGATTCGGGACTCAAATTGACGGAACGCTCGAACTGCAGATTTCGCTCGGGCCCTACAACTCCCCAAACTGTTTCACCTGTTCCCTTCAGACGAATCGAAATCTCTTCTGTCCAACACGCTCTGTGAGCGGCCGGTTGATAAATCTTGGTTGGCAACCGAATTAACAAGTGACTCGCGAACTCAAAAACAACCGTCGGACACACGAAGAGGAATTGAAACGACTGTTCTTGACATTAAACGTATAATTGAATTACTTTATGACGTGCACAAAAACTCTATGGCCAGTTTGATTGAACTTACCGGCGTCCAAGGACGCGAATCGATTTAAACTGGGACGTCGTTGCGGTGCGAAACGTCGATACAGAAGACATTTCATTGAATCCAACATGATGTTCAGTCGAAATAAAGAAAAACCGTATGCTATTCGGAAAGCGAAAATGCGAATCTCAATAACAGATTGCGGCTCCAGGCTTGAAAACAACCCCGCAGATTATGGTCTTTCGATTTAAGACGCCTATAATCATCAACTGTGGCCGTTTAATTGCCTTCAAGATGACAACCAAGCCATCTGGTCGGCGTTTTCGTGTGAAATTTGTGTTGAAATGCCAACAAAAAACTTGTGAGTGCAATTATAACGTAAACGAAAAACAAAAATTGAACTTACTCGTTGAGTTTGAGCACATGGAGAACGCTGTGGACATACGAGAATGAATCGAAGGAGATGGTCCCGAAAGTGTTCGTGATGCAACACTAGTCATTGGCCTTATCACTGGTCTTCTCATCGACGAAGTTCCAGCTCTCGGCCTTTCGGTGATTGTCGGCGGAGTTGGCGGAGCGTGTTGTTGACGCAACGAACTGGTCGATTGATTCGTTGATGAGTTTCTTATTCTTGCCATTTCAGCTATCGCGGCCGTGGGTTGTATCTGAGAGACTAGTGAACTCGATTGATGTTCCGATGATATGGTTCGATTTTTCATTCTGTAGCTGCCGATTGACGAGGTCGTTGAAGTCGAGGGTCGTCGTGGTGGTAATTCGAAGTGCTGCGAAGTCGGCACATCTTCGAACGGCGATGGAGAGTACAAGTAAGACGAGTCTTCGTCTTCTTCAATTTTGCCTTTTCGATACCCGTCCATAAGCTCTTCATCGTCCAACAGATGATCGTGGCCACCTTCGCTGCTTTCACTCGAACAACTGCCGCACGGTATGATTCGTCGACGTGTCGAGATCGGCTTCTGAGACATCTGAAAAACGAAGCCAACACTCAATGCGAACTCTCTCGACACGTCCAACGAAATGATCGTAGAGCAAAATGTGATGTAAAGACAAGCTCAAACAAACTGAAATTATTTGACAACTAATCACGCGCCTTGAACTACAAAAAACGGTTGCTGAGGACAACCGCATGAAAAAATCGTAGCTGATGGGAGCGAATTGGAAACCAGAAGTGAACGGTGAGAAAATTCGAACGATTGAGCCCACGAAAGAACTTTGGCCACGAAACAAGCGACCGCAAAAACAGTCTCCATATGCTAAGACAGTTGGCGAGGTCGTGAATTAACTTAATTCTGTCGATCCATTTGGCCTGCGGAGTTAACTCATAGGTTTTTGAGCGACATAACAAACTCAGCGGATTAAAATTGAAAGGCAACAGGAATCAACGGATTATCTTCGAATGTTCGCACTGAAAATAGAAATGACGTTTGAGTAGAGCAACTTTTGTTGTTCAACCAAAAAGTTTAACGACCAGAAATACAACCGCTAATGGGAGTACACGGCGCTCTTTAATTGACTCTCGAGGCCATTTTTTCGTAAATGTAATTTCGAGACCGCACAACCACGCGAGTTAACCGAGTGGTCGTTGTCCATAACCATCAAACCGAATGGCCATCCCCACGTGTTTCCGATTGACGAACTGCTTTGTGCAAATCTTTTGGTATGCAAACTGCTGACCTCAATTATATGACCCAGGGGTGTTGACAGTCCTTTTTGAGTTTTTCTTGGTTTCAAACGCTAAACTACAAACCGAGTTCCAAATTTTCGTATCAAATTCCTGTTTTAGTTTTCCATTCAACCAAACACTCTTCGGAATGTCACCTACCAAACGAAGTTTGTACCCGCCAAACAACCTCACGACTTCGGTTTCCTTGACAATAAGAGCGCTACAAACCAGTCGAATTCTGCAAAGAAGACGGCCGTTGTAACGATAAAGAATCTCGAAAGTTGAATTGAAGTGGAACAACGATAAGAAAGGCCATGAGTACAATTCTCGTTCTAATGTTTTTGGCGCGACTACAAAAACTTTTCTGTGTAAAGCATAATGGCAAGTGGTCGAAAAACGAAATCCAACGGTCAACAACGATCTTAAAAGAAACTTTTTCGTCAGCAACCAAAACGTTTCGCAGACAATTAGCGTCCAATGTTCAACGAAAGTGCAATGGTAACGTGCCGAATCGGGAGCTATTTGCGTGGGTATGTTCGGGGTTATCCGTTTCTGTGGTCGCTGATTGGCCAATTCGGGTCAAAAGTCTCACAGTTTCCGAGAAATTTCTACGCAATCATACTCAGGCAAAAGTGGACAGGTGGCATGTCGACTTAATTTGATGTCTTGCAAGAATTCCGTTGCTCTTGGTTGAGTAAATGAGTTCAGGCGTTCCAATACTTTGAAAGGAAACAAACAGAAATTGTCGTCTGATAACGTTCTTGCTAACTTTGTTTTGACCACGCCTTAAAACCGGGAAATAAAAGACGATTAACTGGACCATTCAAATTCAATTAAGAATGCTGATCTTTTTATTCTTACTTTTTTTCTTTTGGTACAACAAACTCACTTGTTGTCATTGAGGTCAATCGAAGATCCATATCTAGATTTCGATGTTAAATTTAATTGAGTAGGCGTGAATCGGATTGTTCTTCGCATCGTCTTTTTAGATTCTCTTTTAGTTCCTACAAGTCTATTCGTTGGCATCGCAGTCAATTTTTTACGTGGAACAACATCTTCTTTCTTGCGTACGCTTCTTTCCATTCAGTGGTCGATCAATTGAATGCTCTAGTAAGCGATGCAGTGTATCAAGTGAAATGCGAAACCGATCTTTGACCTCATATCCCGATCTTAGCTTCACAATCAACGGGACAAAGCTCGTTGCTCATCCAACAGATTATGTTGTTCCGGTGAGCTTCGATTAAATTAAACTCACTTTTTCGTATTAGGAATTGATATCAGAAGGTTTATGTCCGTTGATGATCGACTACGATGCCGATACTGCTGCAGACCTCGACTATAGATTACCGTCATCGAGCTCGAACATCTCTGTCAGGCGGAGAAATGATGTTGAACATCAATTAGTTCTTTTGAGTTTATTGCGCAAATCACCTTTATCAGAGAACGTTTTTTGAAGACGTGGCTGAGTTTGCACAAAACTCCGATAAACTTTTTCGTCTTCAAACAACGCCCTCCTAGTCCAGGTTTGATAAGAAGTATGGATGACAGGAAGAGACCTCGGAACTTATCATTTTATTTACGAAGGACCATTTAATGATTGAACAAACACTTGAAAAGAAGTTACTAAAAACATCCAAATTACGAACATCAATGTTGTAAACTTGAAAGTAAGAATTAAGGGTTAGGTGGTTTTAAGCTAATGACCTGTTAGTTGTTGATTACCATCTTCTTCATTGACGCCATTTTGTCCTGCCATTTCTCCCTTTCCTTCACGGCCAACAGTTCGAGATATTTCGATCAAAACAGTGATAGAAATGCCCAAAACAGCCAGCGAGACGGTTAAAGTAATGAGCAGCAACACAGTTCGTAGCAATTTACTTACCATCTTGATCCATTCAAGTGCTGTTGATGACAAACGACCTTTAATTTAATAGACCGTGAATCCTAAAAGGAGTGGCAACTCGTATTTGGATGTGCTAAGTGATTAGTAATGGGCGTATTTCAATTTAAGCTTCGATCAAAATGACGTTTAAATGCCCTGACAACAACATGACGATCAAATGAAGTGGTCGAAATTGGATGATTGTGCTGAAGATTATTCTCATTCGTTGAATTTGTTTCAAAGCCAACCAGTCAGTTTGGTTTTTTGATCACTGATCTCCGAAGATGTCGACTTCTACGTCCATCGGATCGGCTCCATCGACTAGCGAAGAGGAGATGCCGTCAAGTTTGTTGGAGAATTTGACTGATCGCTTTCGCAAATCGCAAATGAAACGAAATCGCGATGGAGAACCGTTGGCCGAATTGGATGTTGCATTGACTGCCGAAGAAGTTTACAAAGTTTGTTCAATAGCCGTGGAGTCATTCAAACAACAACCGGCTTTACTTCGTATCTCATCGTAAGTTCGAAGGCATTTTAACGATTGATTTCACGTCTTCAGCGAATTTCTTCCACTCACTGTCATTGGCGATTTGCACGGTCAACTGCGGGATATTCGTTTGATTTTCGAGCATTTCGGTCACGTGAATCAACGCAATTTTCTGTTTCTCGGCGACTACGCCGATCGTGGAGTTCAGGGCGTTGAAGTGATTTGTTTTCTGTTAGTCAACAAAATTCGCTTTCCCTCCAAATGTTTCATGTTACGCGGGAATCACGAAGACTACAACATCTCCATGGTCTACGGTCTACTGGACGAGTGTTTGATGAAGTACGGGGAAAAGATTGGTCAACGTGTTTGGTTATCGCTGGTCAACGTTTTCAATCACATGCCGTTTGCTGCGTTGATTGGCGAGAAGATCTACGCGGCTCATGGAGGAATATCACCGGAAATCGATTTGGTCGAAGACATCAATCGAGTAAGTGAAATAAACTGACTGAATCGACTTCTTTCAGATCGTTCGTCCATGTCTGATTCCTCTCTACGGGTTAGCTTGCGATATCGTTTGGTCGGACCCGAGTCCTCAATACGACGGCTGGGCATTGAGTTCGCGTGGAATCTCGTTTAGTTACGGCGACCGAGTTGTCGAACAATTCTGTCGACGCAATGGTTTGGATTTGATCCTACGTGGGCATCAAATTAGTAACGATGTTTGTTGAAGAATGTCTTTTCGAGACTTATCGGTCTTTGCAGATGCATCAAACGGGATACAAGTTCTCGCACAACAACCGTGTTCTGACTCTTTTCACCGCTTCTGATTACATGCATTCGCAGAACACCGGAGCAACATTGACCATTCAACCGGATGTGAGTTTTTAAATCGACTGTGAACTTTGTTTCTGTTTAGCTGCGTTGTCAGTTCACTTTGTTTCGTCCACAACGTAAACGTCTTCTGCAAACCGTGGCGTTGAAACGTACTGGCAAATCGCGCGCTCAACAGTCGTCTGTTGTTTCGAAATATTCTCGTCGTCGTTGATTTGATACACTTGAAAGAATAAACGTTTTGAACTCAACTGATTCAGTTTGTGAGTTCGATTTGAAACCGATGTTAACAGATGGGCCAAGAACCCATTTGATGGCTGTCAATGTAGATGCCCAGGAACGAATGTGATCGTAATCTGTTCAGTTTGTTTTTTCGTTGTTCAAATTTTGGCGCCAAATTGCAAATAGACAACAAGCTCTTCTGTTGGAGAACATGACCAGAAAGACAGTCATTTGAGTGTCATTCTCTACAAGACGATCCGCCCTTCCGTTTATTCGGAGGACTGCAATGGAAAGGCACTCGCATCTTTTCGGTGTAAACAACGCTGAAGCAATCTGAGAAAAAGCACTTTGCTAATCTGAGAACTCGAAGCCCAACAAACAACCATATCTGCCATCGCTCTGATAAAAATGGTTACGCCCACTTTTGTCGACTTAAAAAGCTACAGTCTGCTTGCCGGCCATCAGTTTTTCATCTTTTCGTGATGATCTTGTTGGCTTCTAATTCATTACTGATCCTGACTTACATTGTAGATTTGGATCTCGACGCTTTTCTTGAAATGTCCGAAGAAGAAAATTTGCCGCAAGCTGAGGATGTTTACGAATTGGTGAGAATCACAACAATTTCGAGACTAACTGAGAAATTTAGCTCTTTGTGAAACCGGAACTTGACAGATCGCGTATCGACATTCGCTGTAACTTCAAGAAGTTGATGGAAGAAAAGGTGACTGGTGAAGATGAAGGCAAATTCAAATCTGATTGTGATGCAATTCGACATGATGCTCTTGTTCAATTTGAAAAACGTTGTGGTGATCATTGCCAATCGAAACACTACGCAGATGCCAAATCTGAACTGAAGAACGAATTGAACGAGGACGTTAAGGGGTTGAAGTATCGTAATGATCGTAAACGGTTTAACAAAATGTAAGTGAATTTGATCATTTGTTTCATAGCACGTTTCAATAGGAGACTGATCGCTGCTATCAGGTTAAGTTCTTCCCTATCTGACCTAACAACGTGTAGTTTATCTTGAAACTTCTGAATTGTTTTCACAAACATGTTGATCGTCATTTTTTCTTTGTTTTTCATTCTTAATCTCTCAATTTAAAATTGTTTCAATGATCTTACTGACTCTTTTGTTTTAACGTTGCTTTCCAATAAAGAACTTTGCTTTCAACAAGCTAATCGGAGAAAAGACATGTGAAAGAACGATTTTGCTGAGCATTAGAATTGAAAGAGAAAACCGTTGATGGAACTGTTAAACATTGAGTTGACTAATCTTCACGTTCTCTGGTCATTGCTGAGATCTAATGAGTGCTTTGAAACAGATCGTTTTAATTGCCGATGTTCCTCAGCTTTAAAGTTGAATTAATGATTACGATTGAGCATTGAATCGAGAACGTCTGTCATTTTAACGGAAGGGGAACAGAAAAGGGATTAACGATAATCATAAAAGAGTGAGAGGAGCAGCCAATAAGTCGGTTGAGGTCACAGATGGCCGCTTGTCGATAGGGAACCTGAAATCATTGGTTTAATTTAAAGAGGCTAGAGTTTACAATGAGTATCATAAGTGGCAATGGAATTGATGCACGGTAGCCAAGTAATTATGAGAGTGAAAACGTTTTGTGTGATTTCGTTGTAGAATCTAACACCTGTGAGTACAGTAACAATAGTTAGCGGTATGAATAAGCTGAACGTAGGAACAAGCATCTAAAAAGAAGTGCCAATAGTGGTTTCTTAAAACCACTGACTTGCGCAAAAATGAGATCAGTGAACTGATCCATCGCTCCGGAACGACTGACTTCTCAAACTTGTTTCTTGAGGAATTGTTACGTTCACAAGGCAATGACGAGCGTGAACAAAAATCCACCGAACATTATGAGCTTCGAGTAGCTGTCATGAAGTGCTGCATAAGAACTCCGCAAAATCGAAAGATCAAAAGCTATAAGAGCAACTGACCAATGTATTAGCGACGACCATTGAAGGAACTGGAATTTCTGGGAACTACAGTTGTGCGTAATCTTTGTCACGTTTTTTTTGAAAATCGCATTTGCAAAAATGAACATAACGTTGAACATCACAAGAACAATCTAGCAAACAGAGCTTATTAGCGCGAAATTTGATGGCGGTCCATTTCGAAGCATTTGATCGCGATGCCAAAACAGCAGTGACAGAATCACAAACGGAATGATCAAAGCGGCCAAGTAGAACAAATGAGCGATCATCAGGAAGTCAGTTGGCGTCCATAGAATGAGTCCGGCGAATGAGTGCAAACTAAATTCGTGACGTAATGGAACGCTGCGCGTGGATTTAACCAATTTGCGACTTGAAAACACACGAGCTGTTCAAACGAATTCATGATTCAAATGAACAAATCGATCAATGCGGTAGTCAATAGGATTTTCTTAAAGTTGTGCAAAATAATTGGACTCTTGTATGCAATCACTTGGAAGATTGAAGACATTGTTCTTGCAAAGTGTCTAAACAGCATTACGATTGAACAGCAAGTCAACTTACCGACTTCCCATAGAAGAATTGAAGCAGAGCCAATTCTTTACAAGCGGCAAGTGTTCTAGGCTTTCGGAGAATGATGAAAACGAGGACGCAGAAGAATTTAACACTATGTACAATCGTGAAGACATAGTTTTTGTGTTGTCCAAGAGAAAAATGAAGTTCTTTGTTCGCGTGCGCGACAGTCGCTGGAGACGACTATAATCCTTGACATAACCATTTCTGTAATCAGATGTGTCCAACTTTATTGTCAGTTTGAATTATCGTTTAACTTGTTTGTTTCCGTAATAATAAACTTCTTGTTGGCAAGTTGTTGTACAAGAACTGGGAAGTACGAAAGTGCAAATGCCGACCCTGCCAAAAGCATGTGAATATCCGATCAAGATCTTTCAAGCGCCGGAAACTTATTTGTTCCAGACACCCAACCGAATGGTTTGGTTTTACTGTTCAATGGTTCAATCTTTTTGCCATTTACTTTTCATCGGCTTTGGAGGATAGAAATGTTTTTGGTTTGCTGTAATTTGGGAGAACATTGAATTACAAGTTGCTGTCCGACACATGACGTTTGAATTGAAGGCCCAACAATTTCAAGTTGTTTATACAAGAATTGGATAAATTGATTGATTGGTAATTGGTGCTGACACATTGTTTCAAATGGCTTCGATCAATTCGAAAGGCCGAAATCGATGTTTGCTTAGATGGTGTCCCTAACAGCAATTCGATTGATGGTTTACATTAACACACAAGATTTGGAGCTTTTCGTTTGATCCAAAGCTTTCTGCAGGTCCTCTTCGATTCCTGTTTCCAGCTCCGCATAACCGTCGATGCTGTGGATGTTGACATCTGAAAAAAATAAACTAGTTTATTGATTCCATTTCTCATTTGACCTCTTTGTCTGCCAACAATCTCCCAAACCGATTTCTTCAGCGATTTGCGCAGAAAATATGTTTCCATCAATCCTTTCCCTTTTATTGGAATGATTCCTCGAGACGCAAACTCAAAACGTCCACTTTCTTCAGCACATCTGCAAACAAGAGCTACGAATAGGTATAAAGTGATTGGTAAACTTCTTTGCTGCCGCACTACAATGAACACGAGCCAAAAGGGAATGCGATTCCATGCGAGATGCCGTGTTGACGGTATCACCAAACAAGCAGAAACGAGGCATTTTTGCGCCTACAACGCCAGCAACAATTGGACCGGAATGAATACCACAACGAACATCCAAACGCTCGTTATTAATGGGATCGATTGTTGTTCTCGCTTCCCACAAGAAACCGAGAGCGATGTGACACAACTTTTCGCAATGAGCATCGTCCTCATCCGGCACACCACCACTAGTCATATATGAATCTCCGACTGTCTCAACTTTATACGCCTAAACAACACGATTATGAAGGAAATGGAAAGAAACTTTCTCCGTGCATCGTGATTAGGTGATCGAACTTTGTGAACAACTCGTTCAGAATCGTCACAATTTGACTTGGTCGACATTGCGGAACGATTTTTTGAAAGGACGGACAATCCGCAAACATCACCGTTGCTATCGGATATTCTCCTTCAATCAATTTGTTCTGATCGCTCTTTTGAATTACTTACGAGCATCGACACTCTCGCCGCTCATCAACTGTTCAGCCACCGCCACAGGAAGAACTTCCTTGAGGAGTGCATCATTTCGCTTCTTTTCCTCTTCAATTTCACGAGCCATTTGTTCCAATTGTTCGTTGTTGGCTTCGAGTTGGATACTAAAGCTGAAGCTAAATGACCCGTTCGATCAACTCACTTGTCGTCCACATCACTCAAACGCTGTTGATTCAACAGAACCAAATCACGTGTGGCGTCGTGAAGTGGAAACGAGTTCATTCGAAGACCGTAGCTGAGTACTTCGTTTATGTTTGTAACATACGGAGAACACAAGTAGATTATTTGGTCGCCAGCAGAAAGCACCATCATTTGACCTTTGAGTTTTAGTTTCGGTGCAAAAGTAAACGAATCGTTGTCTAGATAGGGACTTGCCACACTTCTAAACAACCAAATAAAACGAGAATCTCCAGTTAACCAAACGAATTGCATGACGGTGATAAGTTTCTGGTGCTGCCCATCGATCCACCGGGCAACGGCGAACGTGCGAATGAACGAACTTGTAAAACGAACACTCCGTTAATGAAATTCAAAATGTTTTCAAAATCCAATGGAACTTGTGGACGTTGAATTTCAAACAATTTGATCACCGGAGTTCCGATTTTGAGTTGATCGGCTGGAAAGAAGTTTCTAAACACTTTTCCGTTGACTTTCTTCTTCTTCGAACATACGCCAATGCTGCGCCGATTTGTATCAACCGACAGTCCCGATCGATAATGAAGTGATAAGGTAAAATTGTGTGGAAATCACTTTGTGAAACTCTTAACGTCCATTTCGACATGTTCTCTCGTTCAGCAGCCTCCAAAATCGTTCCCGAAGCTAACGATCGTTTCTGAAGTGGCAACCCGACGGCCGTATGCTAAAGACAAGAGTTTTTTGAGATTTCAATCCCTTACTTTGATCAGAAAAACCACGTGCTCTTCGGTACGCTCACCGCCAACCATTTGAATTGATCGTTGTGTTCGCCCGATGACATTTATCGTCACTTCGAGATTGTAGAGTTTTCGTCCGATTTCACGAATGATTCCTTTCACAATCGGATACAAACCAGTGCGTTCGGAAAAGTAGTGCAAAGTGATCGTCTCGTCATCGGCCACTTCGCAGCGAAACGATGGACCTTTCAAGTTGGCTTTGTAGACCACGTGATCAACGAAATAGTGAAGAGAATCCAAGTTATTGACGAAACCCTAAAGCTATAATTCTTATTTGTTCTACAATCGTTAGACCTTAAGATCGGGACTCAAACATTTCAACATCTCTTCCCATCCCTGGTTCATAATCCACTCGACAAAGAATACTCCAAAAGCGTCCCAGACCTCATCTCGGGTCAAACCTAAAATGCTTTCAGAATCGTAAGAAACCCAGGAACTAACGAGCATAGCGACATATACTGTCAACTATTGCATAAGTGTCGTTGTCGGTGTACGAGAAATGAAAAATGTTTTCTTTGCCAAGTGCAAATCCCGTTTGTGATCTAAACGCCAAACTCGATTCAAAGTTAGATTCCCAAACTCACAGCATCTCTTTGTAAGCATCTTCGCCAAAAAGTTTAATGAACAACTAAAAGCAAAATTGAAAAACGTTGTTTCTAACTCACCTGTTTCGTACACTCATGAATCAAACCAAACTAAAAAACCATTTGGCTAGTCAAGGAAATCAAACTCACCATTTCCAACAGCTACCGTGTAGTCAAATAAAATCTTTTCCTCAGCTCCAAATAGCTGTGAAGGTGCGTGTCTGAAAGAGATTTGAATGGCCAATGGCTGCGGAGTGCGCAACCAGGACTCAAACTCAAAAAATTGGAATTAGAGATGTGGAAATGTTCATTTAAGATGCAAAGTCTTTTTCCAGTGCTATGGATTAATGTTAAACACGAGAATTATTATTTCACTGAACGACTCAGAGCGGTTGATCGAAATGTTTGATTGCGTTTTCATCTTCAAGTCCACGACTCTTCTTTGCATGGCAATTGCGGCGACAATTGTAAGCCCTTTGTTTTGGTTGCGATTCGCCAACTTTAGGTGGCCAATTAAAGTTCGTTCAATTCATTTGCTTGTTTTCAGTGACGAGATCATACAACTTCTTCAAAATCGAACTCAAAAACATTACGAAAGATCGCAAATTGACATTCGGTGTCCAACCGAATGGACCGAGTGGACTCGTGAGTGTGCAAGAACGGTGAGTTTAATGATTGTTTTTACATTTTGATTTTTAGTGCGAAAACGTTCGCTATCGAAACAACAGCGTTTGTCGTTTGGACAAACAAACGATGCCGTTGGAGTGTCCGTGGAATGAACACTGTGGACAACTGATTCGAGACGTGAGTCCCGCAACTCTGAGCAATCCCGACTGCGTGAGCTACTCGACCATTGGACTTCTGACCACAACCATTTAGTTGAAGAAGTTCTATTCGTCTTTAAACGAAACGGAACCCTTTGTTCTTCGTGTTATCGATGACAAACCGGAGGATATCAAAAATTGTCCGCCGTTGACTACCACTACTCCAACTCCTCAGTGAAATAAACGTCTTTCCAATCGTGTTTTATTCATTGTTTCCATAAACAGAAATTTGGTCGGAAAGAATTGATCAGTATAAATACGGACCCAAATGGCAAGTGTTTTCGCAGTTCCTTTTTTCGATCGTTTCATTTGTCGTGTAGTTTTTGGTTTCGCTTTCACCCTCATCGTTTTCGTCTTCATACCTCCTCCTTATGACAACTCACTCGAGGCCACAACTCAATCCCAGCGTTCACATCGAACTTCTTCACACCGACAAACACCAAAAAAGGAAGACTTCGTGCTGAAGTGATGTCACGGCCACATTCGTTGCGTTTAATGGGAAATTGTGTAAAGTTTTCTTGTGTCCATGCTTATCTTTAGATTATTTCTACTCAATTTTGTATCGCCGTTCATCACACTCTGAAAGGTTTGATTTTGAATGCTGAATTCGGATATCACTTTGCATACTCATCGAAATTCGACGCTCTCGGTGATTGCTTGTTTACACAAGAAGCTGCACAATCCTTGATCTCAATGACAAACCAGCAATTTGGTCATCTCAAGCTTCGGAAATTAGCGGTTGAAAATCTTGAACTTGACGATAACTTTATTTAAAATCATTTCGTTGGTAAGATTCTGACACAAATCTATTAAGTTGTCCTTCTTTCATGTATCCCAAAGCTCACGATCTCATGCAACTTCGCGGATTCGTTGTTTCGACAGCTGCTCGTGTCAATGACTTTCGGATTGGTTGCTTTGGAAGTAACTGCGACTACTTCAAACTCAGCGTTGACTTTCCGTCGCTGGACCTGAAAAAATACAAATCGCCCGCCAATTATCACGCTCCGGTAGTCCTGGAAATGTAAACAAAAATAATTTTGTAAGTTTAGCAGCCGAACATGAATTTTTTGCTGATTCATAAAATTGAGACGATTCACTTGCGTTTACAACGCTGCTTTAGCAATACAATGATGTTGTTGAGGTAATCGAACGTCAAGATTGCTGCTCTTCATTTTCTTTGTCAGCAAGAAGTGTCTTGTTTAAACGGCGTTGAAGATCCTTGTTATTGATGGTGGGACGAGTGTAGTGTCACTTGCTTGTCTCAATAGTTCTACAAACGAGTGCAAAATTTGAAGAAACTTGTTCTTTTTCTTCAGGTTTGCTCTTCCGTATATTTCCATTGAACTGCATTTAATCATAACTTTTAGGGCGATTTTGCTGATAAAACACTCCGCGTTTGGAGAGTTTGGTGGAATACGGAGAGGAAACGTTGAAATCGAATACGAACGTCGAACAGCTTGTTTACGACTTAGCATCATGATCAAAGGCTGGTCTTATAGCATCACAAACGAAGTGGGGAAGTTGCAAAAAAGTCAGCTTCTCGAACAGCACCAACTGTGTTGTGTCTTCGAAGAAACAAAAGAATATCCATGCATGAAGACCGCCTTGACCGATGTGCTCGTAGTGTCCAAGGGAAAAATGAAGGTTTTCGTCTATGTGGCTCCCGAACGCCGGTGCGGTTATCCTCGATATCATGAATTCGTATTCTGAGTATCGTCTTTTTATTCACTTCTCTGATCGAGTTTCTCCTCAATGATCTTTTGACTATTTTTGAATTTGTATTATCTTATTCATTTTGTAGCAATAAACTTTACATTGGCAACAATCCTACGAGAACTGTTAGTCCGGGAATGTAGATGGATTGTCGATCACAACAATAGAGGACTATAACTCCAAGCATCTCCAACCAAAGCTTTTCAGTCCATTGCTTACTACTCAAAAGTCACTCGCATTTTCGGAAAGTCTTCAGAGCAGTCGGTTGTCTTTTGCGCTCTTTTACTCGGGTGTTCGATTCACGGAAGTAACGGGCTTCTTAGTCCTCTTTTGCTTTCTATTGCCGTGTTATTGTGATCAGAATCCCAGAAATTAAAATTCTATTCGCGTGACTTTGATCTTCGGGGGTTGTGGTCGACGTGAAGACTTCAATTTTCGCTTCTAACCACGAAATTTCAGATGTCCGCTATTGCAGGCACACCGTTTTTACTGTCAGCCATTCGTTGGCTATCTTCGGCCATCTGTTACCGCAATCAAGCGGAGAGATCGGCATTGGACAAGGACTTTGACGACGCGATTTTGCTTTCATCCATGTATCCAAAAGCCCGTCGCGATAAAACGGTTGTCGACAATTATCACGGAACAATGGTGAATGGGCTCTTGTCAACTGATCTCGTTGCTTAGGTTACTGACCCATATCGTTGGATGGAGGATCTTGGCAGTGAAGAGACCAAAGCGTACATCGCCGAATTGAACAAAACTTCGAAGATGTTTTTCGAGCAGTCGACGGTGCGTGATAAGTTTGAAGAAAAGTGAGGTTTCGCTGTTAACTTCAATTTTCGACTGATTAGGTTGATGCAATTCAACAACTACAAGTCTGATACAACAATAAGTAAACGGGGAGACTTTTACTACACGTATCATTACGACGGCACTCATCAACATCCGTATGTTTTTCGACTTTATGTTAACCGGCGGCTTCTAGCATCGTGTATCAAAGCAAAATCTACAAAGAGTTGGGCGAAGTCTTTTTCGATGTTAACAAACTCTCAGAAGATGGCTTGATCTCAATCAGCTCTACTGCGTGGTCTAGCAATGTAACCTGTAGTTTCTGACTATGGATTCAATTTTTTAAGGGGAAGTACGTGGCTTTTGGTTTGTCCGAAAAGGGAAGCGACTACGTTAATATCATGGTAAGGTTGTCAGTCGTTAATTGAATTGCAAAGTTCAGATCATGGAAAACAACGGCGAGGAGTTAAGAGACAAAATCTTCGATCTTGGTTATACAACTGTTTGTTGGTTACCTGACAACACTGCTGTCGTTTATGCGGTAGGCGAAAAGCTTTGATGTTTTTTCACGATTTCGACTTTAGAAGTCATTGCTGCGTAAATCCAATGAAAATGCTGCGCTAGCCGAGACTTGGATGTACTGTCTGCTTTACCACGAAATTGGAACCGACAGCAAAGATGATGTGGTGCTTTTCGAATTTTCAGATCATCCACAAATGGGCGCGTAAGCAAAGAATCTATCAATCAAAATCTGTGACTGTAGTGACGTTTATATCACCTCTGATAGTGCATTAATGGTTGTTACACAATTGGCAGGCTGCACTACAAACAATCGTTTGTACTACCATGATTTGAAGGCCAACAACTACCAATTCGATGGCAACTTGGATTTGAAGCCACTTTTCACGGATGGACAACACAAATACGACGTGAGTTTTGTTTGACAGCATTCTTCACACGTTTGTCTTTAGCTTTTATGGACAAATGGTGATGGAGAAGCGTTGGTTTTGACCGACAATGACGCTCCGATGTTCAAGTTGATTCGCGTCAAATTGGATGTTGGCGAAAAGGATCCGAGCTCATGGAGGACGGTCATTCCCGAAGACAAAGAACAACTTCTGGTTTGGGTATATATTTTCGGACAGAATAGAATGCTTGCGGATTATTTACAAGATCATCACGTAAGTTTGTCGATTCGGAGTATTCATTGACCAAAAAATTAGACGATTTTTAAGATTTTCGATTTGGAAACCGGTCAATATCTTGAGACGGTGCCGTTACCCTTATCTTCTGCTTTCTTGACGTCTATCCGAGCAAACGACACTGAAATCTTATTCACATACGATAGTTTAACTCAACCGAAGACCTATGTTCGCCTCGACTATGCACAAGAACGTGAAGACGGCGCTCCATTGAAGCTGGAAGTCATTGAAAAGTGTAAATACGGCGATTTCGATTCGTCCAAATACGAGACCAAACAAATCTTCTACGAGAGTAAAGACGGCACCAAGATCCCGATGTTGATTGTTGCTGCCAGAGATGTCAGACTCGATTCCAATAACCCCACGTTGCTCGAAGGCTACGGCGGTTGTTAGTGTTAGATATCGGAGTCCAGAAGCTAATGATCGTTTTAGTTGGTTATTATTGGCGGCGCATGTGTAGCGCTTCACGTTGTGTGTGGTTTCAACATTTTAACGGTGTGTATGCTTTTCCATTCATTCGTGGAGGTGGTGAATATGGAAAAGTTTGGCATGACGCCGGACGATTAGACAAACAACAAAATACTTTTAATGACTTCCAAGCTGCTGCCGAATGGTTGATCAACAACAAGTACACACGTCCGGAACGTCTGGCGATCTATGGCGCGAGCCAGGGCGGTTTGTTGGTTGCCGTCTGTGCCCAACAAGCTCCGCATTTGTTTGGCGCTGTAATCGCAGACGTGGGGCTTTTCGACATGTATCGACGATATAGTTACTTGGTCTGGGCACACGAGTATGGAGATCCTTCTGAGCCGGGGCATTTCGAGTTTTTGAGAAAGTGAAGCGCTTTATTGTTTACGATTTTGATGGTCAGCTTCCAGGTATTCGCCAATGCACAACATTCGCATTCAGAAAGGCAAACAATGGCCGGCCATGTTGTTAATGACCGGTGATCATGACGATCGTGTTAGACCGTGGCAGACGTACAAATACATTGCTCAATTGTACCACGTCTTGTCTACGAAGGGCGCTAAAATTCAGAAGCGTCCGATTCTCGCGCGTATCGAAGCGGATGTCGGTCATGGAGCGTGTGTTTTAAGGTCATCTGATTGAAGATCATGTGCTTTTTAGCGGAACCCCGTTGTCGAAATGGATCAAAGAAACGGTTGACATGTACGCGTTTCTTGGACGGGTTCTTAAACTGCAATGGAAAGATTAAATTGAATGTCATTTAACTGTAGCTGTGAATAAACGTATCTTCTTTACTCTTTTTTTATTGTGAGATGTGGACAAGAACCTGCATTGATACGAATGAACAGATGGCGAAACTCGAGAGTTCGGAATTCACATTCGACTCGTAGTTTTGCTCAGACATTCGCTTTCAAAGATCACAAGTTTTTGTTAAGTGGCTATCGTTAGTCTCAATAATCAGGAAGTTAATAACCTTTATTATTCGATTGAACGCCATCAATAAGCCTCGTGATAATATTGATTGGGGAAATTGATTGCTATATGATTGTTTAGATGATTGGGTGGTTGTAGTCTTTCGACTTATTTGTGTGCAGCTCTCATCGCCCGGATTGACCATGGACAAGCCGCCGACCGAATATCAAGTAGGGACGGTATTCCCGTACTAGTAATTTTGCTCTAGATTCTCAGTGACGATCAATTGTACGCAGAAATCGATCTTCTCGCGAGACAAACAAGCACTTTGATTGGATTTCATTCGTCGATTTGCGAAGTTCTTTTATGCAAACTCAAATGGAACAGCGAGGAGCTTGTGAACGTGTTGGTTTGAACTGTTTGACTTGTTGACCTTTTAAATTTCAGTTTCCACAACCAAAACAGCAAAAAAGCGTTTTTGAAAAGGCAGAAAATTTCGCCGTCGTTTTTGTTCAAAAGAAACCAAAAACTCTGCCAAATATGTTTCTCTAAACCTCTTGACAGTTATTGTGTCCACTTGGAGAATTGCGGTCATGTCCTTTGCGAAGAGTGTCTGGAGCATTATATTAGAGATCAGGTGAGTGGTTGTTGAGAATGAGCGATTGGACAGAAGTTTCAGACCAACGAAAGAAACCACTTAATTCAATGTCGCGGTCCCGATGAGTGCGATCTGTTGAATGAAAAGTTGATCTTTCGTGCAGTAGGCAATGATGAAAAGTTAATAGGAACTTACAGAACGTCGCTGGTTAGCGATTATGTTCAGATAATTGCATCGTTACGAGTTCTTCGTGAAAGCAGGTTTAGAACCGTAAAATGTTGAAAGATTGTCCGGGCGTTGATTGTTTGTATCGTTGGAAATTGTTGACATCCACGAATTTCAATGTTGTGTGTTGTTGTGGTGGAACATTCTGTTTCGATTGTTCCGACGAAGTTCACCTGCCAGCAAGTTGTTCGATGATGAGTCGATGGACAAACTTCAAACGTGACCATTTCGACAATGCAAATCGATTGTGGATTTCAACAAACTCAAAGCCATGCCCGAGATGTCAAGTAAGTTGTTAGGGCTAATTAGCTAATAGAAACAACTTTAGGTGAACATTGAAAAGAACGTTGGTTGTGATCATGTCTATTGTTGGAAATGTCAATTTGAATTCTGTTGGCTTTGTTTGAATCACATCAGTCACTCAAACTGGTACGTTCACAACTGTATCATCAAAGCCCGACAAAACTTTGTGATCAGTGCAGAGGACAAAGCGATCATCGATCAATAACACGAACAGTCTAAACACTATGAAAACGCGATCACAAGGAAAAGACGTTTGATCAACGTAAGTTCGAAGATATGCTCAAATATTTCAGATGAAAAAGCAATTTGAACAGGAAAATACGAACCAAAATAACACGTATCTTCTAGAAGTTCTCAACCTTTTGATTCGAACTCATCACACGTTGAGCTGTTCGCACATCTACGCGTTTTTCATTTCAACCAACTCGAGATCTTTTGTCGATGTAGCCCTCGGAAAACTGAAGGCAGCTACTGATGGGTTGGAACTTTTGGTCAAAGCTCAAGTTCGAAAAACCAGAAAGCACAAAAATTTAAGTCCAAAAACTGAAATCGACGCAAAAGTTGCTCTAGTAAATGGATGTCGGAAGAAACTTCTTTATGTTAATCGTGTACTTAATGGTGATTGGAATAACTTTATTGTGAAAACTCTCATTTATCCTGAACACATTACTCTTTGTTTTATCCAAAACTCTTACCATTGTGCTTGTTCTGTGGTTTATAGTCAAGTTATTCGCTTTTTGAAAACACGGATAGCCACTAACGACCATTGAGTGTACCCACGGACAAAATGTTTGGTTTTGTGTATTCAATAAATTTACAAGTATGTCCCCGCCGCTACGCGGCGGGCATTGTTTGCACAATCATCTAATCACATATTCGTTAAAACAATTCTTTTTATATTCAACACATTGCTTATTTCATTCAACAAAGGATTCTTTTGATCAGCTCGCTTTCAACCACTTTCCCAACATTCCAAATCAACACGCCCAGCAACTCAACCAACGTTCATCGACGACCGTCTGCTGTCAAACCGGCAATTCAATCCAATAGTCCAACTGCCTGTATCTTATCCTTCACCCAACTCACCACCGGTTTCACAAACTTCAATCAGCTTTTTTCGGATTTCCTTATCCCAACATTTAAACTCAGCTTCCAACAGCAAATCAAAATCAGCCATCCAGTGTTCATCGGGCTTTCGATTAAATTCAAAACGATTTGCTTTTAATCACATTTCAACAACACAGTCATCAACTCGTTCAACGATCATTGACATTTGCGATTTCTCCAAAACTGCTCGCTTTCTCAATTGCAAACCCAACAACTCCGTTTTCGCTCTCACCTCCCAAACCAACGCTTACCTCACTCTTCAACCTTTAACAGCCCACTCGAACTCTCGACAACAACTCCACGTCGCTTATTGCCATCAACGATCAAACAACCCGATTCTGGCCTTCTAATCAATTCCTTCCATCACTTATCGAAAAAATTTCGAAGCCAATCGCTCAAACCCAAAAGGCGTCTATAGACGAAACAGCGACTTCGCATTTTTTTCAATTCTTCAAACATTCCATTTCAACAAATTGCACACCGAACCCTCTCAAATTTGCATTCGAAAAATCCGACCCTTTTTCTCATTTCAAAATCAATCAATTACCATAACTCGACGCTCGCTCTTTTCATTCGAAAATAAAAGCGGACGCGTTCGGTTGCATACAAACAAACAAACTATTGTCGCTTCTTTTATTTAGATTAATTGAAAGATGAGAATTAACTCGAGTTTTCATGAGAAAGTTTTGTCGTTTTAAAGAACATCGTTTGCGGTCATTGCGAACTGCCCGTCTGGAGAACATAGGAACCGAACAAGGTCGTTCTTGGAACTGTTCAAGGATGCTGGAACTTTGTGTTTACTTTGTATTCAATCCAGTGGTTCCTGGAACCCTTTGAATGGCTATTCGAACCACTGTTACGTACAGGTTGCCAAATGAATGTTTTCCTATTGATGAGCTGGAAATTAAATCGTTCAATTCGACGTTAACCATGGGATTTTAGTTCTTGAAAGTAAGTTACGGACGAGTGGTTGTAATTATGAACTCATACATTGAAACTGAAAGTCGTATGTTCAATAAGATTCTCATCTCTTTGCTTTAAACGGGATGTTTGATGACTTGGACTGTAGTCGGAATTCAATTCTTCTATCGACACTGTTTACTGGTCCAATAAGTCAATGTCATTCAAAACGAACTCTTTTTAGTAATCTTTCAATACGTGATTTTCGGCTTTTAGTTTTTGTTCTTACTGTCTTTGTGTTGTTTTCCGTGAGTGCCTACTCAGCTTTCAACATGCGCATTTGGGACCACGAGAAGTACATCAACAACTTGATGACCATCTTACAGCACATGGGTTATCGCAGTGTTCAGCCCTCAAGATATTTGGTACTGATGTGAGTCACGAGTATATTTTTGGAACCTAAACGTTTAAGCTTAGCAATCTGTAAAAGTTAACTTCTCCAATTTTACTAATCTAAAGGTTCTGACGGGGTCCTGTACGGCCGTCATCTACTTCGGAATTGCGATGGATCGATACATTCGTACAAAGTGTTTAGTAGCACAACGAAGAAATTGCAAAAAGAGTTTAGCAGAGTTATGTTTTTAACTGTGAGTTAATCGAACGGCTTCTTCAATTTAAATTTAGGCGGTAATCACATTCATTTCGAACTGATCTCCAGTCTTCTTCGTTATCTACTCAACGATCGCATGTCAAGATCTACCGATTCACAACTTACTCCAAGTGATTGATCTGGAGTTTAATCTGCTATTAAATCCAATTCTCATCATCGTCCTTATTCGTAAGCTAGGCTATACACTTCTTCGATATCTTTCATCAGTTTGTTTGCAAAATCTCGCATCTACTTGATGTCTAGTGATCATACACAACAAAGGATATTAACACAGTGACAATGAATGTCATCCATTGAGCTTTAAATAAACTGCAACCAACCCGGTTCTCTTGAAATTACTTTTTATATGTAACAAACTGTTGTTATTGACATAGAAGACAATGTGAACTCATGACAACAAGTAATCTTCCTATTTGAAGATGACTTCTCACTAGAAGTTGCTCACGACTGAATTCCTTGACACACAGTTACCTTCAAACTCTTGAACAGTTTCAAAAAGTCACTTGTTAAACAACCTATGTAACCGTTTACATTCACATCTCAACGCCATCGAAAGTTACTGAAGTCAACGTTGCTGTCCAGAGATCTTGTGCTTCGTGTAAGGTGTTTAACTGTTCAATTGCGAATTCAACTTTTTTCATTTTAAAGTTCAAGACCAAAAGTTGTCGGCGAAAAAGCTGCAACTCGACCGCAAAATCAATGGTCGTAAACCGCGTTCATTCCGCTGAACTTGCTCGGGAGTTTCACAGGAAATCGCAGCTGGAAACTTTTGTTATTCTCGTCGTTTGATAGTCAGTTCGGGAACATGTTTCGAAAACCGAAAAATCGTAACATACGACAACGTCAGAAGCTAGACGATGAGTCGAATGCCGAGTCCGCATCAGCCACTTCGATTGCAACGGAATCGAAGATCGTCGAAGAGCCATCGACAATTCAAGTACCAAGCTCCAAAACCACTCCGCTGTTGAGTTTCGATGAGCCAGAAGGTAGGTGGCTTTAATTTTCAACTCGTGACTTTCAGTTTTCAGCGGATACCGAATTCGTCCGAATCAAATCGCGTTCGTCGGATTCGGACGAACGTTTGAGACGAAATCTGAAGAAACGATCGAAGAATCGTGATGTCGGTTATCCACTGGCCGAAGACGAAATGGAAGTCGACAACGACGAGGTCCAGATTCTCGGAGAAACAAAGAACGGAAACTTCGAAGAGAACCGGCGGAGAAAACCGGTAAATTTGGAGATTTTGGACGAGGAAGTGGTGACGAGAAGAGTAAGCGGAGGTTTGAGTGTTTTTTGGTGACAGTTGATTTCAGCGAAAGTCGGTGACTTTCGACGACGGCGACCAACACGAAGAGATCATAATCGAAGAAGTGAAGAAAGTCCAATCGTCGATTATCGAAATCTCGGATGCCAAAGCGGTTTACGAGGCACGAAAGAAGCGAGAGATGATGCGTGCTACTGGAGCGGGTATTCAACCGGCTATTCCGTTAGCCGAAGATACGAAAAGTGTCGAAGATCGATACGCTCAAAGGTCGCGTTTGGTACGTGAAGACGAAAACGATTTAAGTGACGAAGAGAATCCAAAGTAAGTGCCCTTCGATTCTTAGTTTGTTTAGCTTAGTTTAGTTTCATCACTACGAAGGATCTGCTTTACAACGAAGAAATGAAGCGTCG
The DNA here is from genome assembly GCA_024699855.1 of Aphelenchoides besseyi. Classification (NCBI taxonomy): domain Eukaryota; kingdom Metazoa; phylum Nematoda; class Chromadorea; order Rhabditida; family Aphelenchoididae; genus Aphelenchoides; species Aphelenchoides besseyi. Next base: position 867,613 of record JAMPIQ010000003.1, read on the forward strand.
AGACGAGCAGCTGGAGGCGTTGCACGTCGAACAGGGCGATAGTGGAGATGAGGAAGCGATTCATTCCGACGACGATAATTGGGAGCAGGAGCAAATCAGACGAGCGGTTAGTAGAAGACGGGTGAGTTTTTGTTGCATTTTCATTGAAAACAGTTTTTGATTTCTAGGTTGCTGAGTTAAAGGACGAACGTACTAATCATCAACGCGTATACCACAACCAAGGATCGTTAGCCGACTTTGATGGAGATCGAATGGTTGATAAAGAGATGGAAATCGAGATTATAAGTCAATCTAATCAACAGCCCTCTTTTATCGAGCCGGATGGGACGTTGAAGAAAACGCAGAAATACACGAGTATGAACGAGGTCCTCGAGAAGCTTCAAATATCGTGAGTTTACGTTTTAATCTTAAAATTCGATGATTTAGGATTTCAAATCGTCGTGAAGCAATAGCAACAAAAGAGCATGAGATCGAACAGCACGGTCATTACATCGAAGACAATCGTGAATCAATCAGGAAGATGACTGAAGCGAATTTTGGACTTGAAAGAAACTTTCAACTTTTTCAAGAGATGCGATTCTTCATCAACAATGTTTTGAATTGTCTAAACGAAAAAGTAGGTTGTCCATTTAGTTTTTTGCACTTCTCGCTTTTTAGATCTCAGTGATTAACGAAGTCGAGACGGCGATGTTCGAAATTTGGCGCCTTCGAGCGGACGATTTGACAAGACGAAGATCAGAACATCGGTAGGTCGACGATGATTGTCGTTAAAAAGTTGTAGTGATTTAGAACAAGGAGACGTTATGAACGTTTTCGTCAAGTTGAAGATGGTTGGAATAGTGAAACAGAGGAGTCGATACAACCGAATAGTTTTTTGGAGTCGACGTGTAGGTTAAGAGCTTTTTTATTTGATCTTACAAGTGAGTTTTAGCGAAATCTATGGAACCAATTGTCACGCTTTTCGACGACACAGCAAACGAGTATTGTGATGTTGGATTGATTATTCGTCGGTTTATTGATTGGTATCAAACGGATCGAACTTCTTTCACCGACGCCTATATTGCGGAGTGTATGCCAAAGGTTTTGGGTCCGTTCGTTCGTCTCGAACTTCTCAACTGGAATCCACTATTGCCGAAGAATCAAGCGCTAAAAACAATGAAATGGTATCAAGCAGTCTTGAAATTGGGTTTCAACAACGAGGGTTTCGATCCGACTGACGATCCGGTCATTTTGGCGCTGATTCCCGATGTGATCGAGAAGATCGTAATCCCAAAGTTGACAAGTGAGTTCAACTACAAATTACGTTTGAATCAATTGGCATGTTGCAGAAATACTAAACGAGCAATGGGATCCATTTTCTTTGATTCAAACCAAACAACTAGTCGAGCAGATAGATGAGTTCGTTTGTTTCGGTCCCAATTTGAATCGAAAGTCGAAGATCTTCATGAAACTTTTAAACTCAATGCAAAATCGAGCACAAGCTGCTTTGAAAAACGAGTCGTCTATTCCCGAGCATTTAACTTCGATTGTCACGGAAATTAAACGAGAAAAACCGCCAGCAAAGAAGTAAGTCCTTTTTCTTTCGAATTTCTTTAATCTACGTTTTCAGAACCGATTTTGACGATATGCAGTCGTTGATGGCACAAGCGAAGTCGATTATGAGATGAGATCTGTTGTTGTTATCCGTTTAACTTATTCAAATAAACTTTGGTAACTTGTTGTATTTCGTACAAATTTCCGTTTGCTACAACGAGAAGCCCAACAGAAATTGATTGAAGTAAGTAGAAATCTTAAGCAATGAAGTTTTCAATTCACAACTCGCGACAACAAAACCATTTATTTAAAGTCGTCAACAAACAGTGAGTTTTCAGGATTTACAGGAAAACTCTTACAGTACTGAACAAAAGTTTGGAAGACACTTTGTTTTGTTGAGATATCTGCGCGCCTCGCTTTTCGACCACGTCCACAAGACGTTTATTCATACAGGAGAACAGGGTCTCAATTGTCTGAGCCTTAAACTTCGGGGCGGCGCAATGGATTGCGGTTAGAGGTTCGGGCTTTGTGCGAAATTGGCCATTCTTGTATATTTCGTCTTCCATCAGCTTCCAAACGTTCTCCATCGGATTCAGATCTGGGCCACGCGATGGTCAATCGCTCGTAGCTACTTCCTGGTCGAGTAAGAAGTGAGTGCTGACCTTCGCCGTGTGAATTAGTGTCAGGTCTTGTTGCCACGCCCAGGACCGGCGTCTCATTTGCTTTCGGATCCACAGTAAGAACTTCAAATTGAGATCCGAAAAGTAGTCGACTGCCTTGTAGTGATTGTTGCAGACCTATAACGGATAAAATTGCCATCAAATGTTGAAGAGATAGACGAAGAATTTACGTTGATCAGCAGTTTTGCGGTTGAACAGATGGCACCGAGGATCATGATTGATCCACCGCCCATTTGTCGCTTGTATCGCTTCAAATGAACGTTTTCGGTTCCATACGAACCTGCACTGTCCGGCCCTTCCAGACAAAAGCGCTTTTCGTCGCTGAAAACCCATGTTGTAAAGTCGGTCCCAGCGATCAAGTGACGTCGTGCAAAGTTGAGACGGTTTAAGCGGCGTGTGCCCGTGAGAGGAAGCCGCTTCTTAACAAACTCGTAGAAGACTTCGTCGCAATTCAGCCATTGGCGAATCGTTCGTCGATCGACCTCCATTTCCAAGTTATCCTGGATTGAACGCGTGTAAGGTTTTGTATTCTCCTTACAATAAAACCGAATAAATCTACTTAGGTAATAGAGAAGTTTATTTAAGTGATGGACGAAATAAAAATACACAACTACACTTGATGAAGAAAAAAGGTCGAAGTAAGAGTTGAGTGGAGAGAAGATTCGTTAACGATAAATTGGAGGCGGGGTTAGGGGTGCGGCGCTCTTGAACTTGATTAAGAAGGAATTTATAACGGGACGTTACACTCCAGCCGCGGAAACTCACTTTATAGTTCTCGAAAGTTAAGAAGACGGATTCGGTTATGCGGTAGCGATAAAAAGGGTTAGTCTTAAGCTAATTGTAGTGGATTAGTTAAAATTTAAGTTAGAGATTGCTTTCAAGCGGTGCATATTCATGCAGCTCCTTCTGTAGGAGGGGTTTCGGATCCGGATGAACTGTGACCTCTCTGGTTTGTTTCAACTCGCCTGAATTGCGCATATAACGGCTCATTTTCGTGGCGATTGGTCCCTAGATTTCCCAATTCGACAAATTCCCTAGGTCGCTCCGCGCGATCGACTTGCGGTTCACGGTGGGTCAGAAGATGAGATGGCTCGAAGGATGGCAATCGCTCGTTGACCGTGCAAGGTTGATCTCCAATCAGGATAACTGGGTTATTGGCGGGTATTCTTGTACGATGATTTTTTAATCGAAAATAGACCCATACTGTTCCCCCAAGGGTGAGTATCAAAGAAGATACTGTTACCCAAAATACCCAGAACCATTTAAGAACTTTAAGCCAAGAACCCAACACATCTTCGGTTAGTGAAGAAGAATAAATGACATTTGGATGCACATGGTCTAAGTGGACTTGGACTTCGGAATTCTTCTCCATCTCCTGAATCAATTCCTCATCGATGGGCCAGAAGTTTGCTTCGTGAATTGGTGTGTGTTTGATGATGTAGTCTGGTTGAATCGGTCTGAAGTCGATGTTCTTCGTTTTTGCGTCTCTGATAGTCTCTCGGTTGGCTGCTATTCTTCCGGTTTTTCGGTTCAGCTCATAAACGATGTCTTCGATTGTTAGGAGGACGTTGTCTCCACAATGCTCGGATTCTCTCCGATCTTCTCGGGTGATTCTCAAAGTTACGGGATCCAGGAACAACACATCATTTATTGAATGTAGTCTTATGGGGATGCTACAATTCCCTGGACTTGGCAACAGAGTATACGCGGACCTTTCGAATTCGTGACACATTCTGATGGCAAAGATATTGTCGGATATCTTCTCAACTTCGAAATTCGATCGTTTGAGGATTCTTCGAAAGTAAGCGGTTGGTTGCTCTCTCATCAAACTGGTGATCATAGAGATTTGTTGTTGCCACACAAGACAATTCAAAGCGTTGGTGTTTCTCATAACATTTTCCAGAAAGTTAAGTATAAACTGCAGATCCGAAGCTTCAGTTTCATCTACCGTTGCTTGCCGTTTAGGCCGCCTGATTAAACCTTCTTTGAGCCAATCCAAGTCCTTCTCGATATCTTCGAAGTGTTCTAACGACGGAGTCAATGACTTTTTGGACACATTGATGCTTGGGATCGCTGGATTCGGCTTAGATGGAGACACCTTCTCGTACGTTACGTTCCCTAGCACCGCTAATCCCTGATCTGTGACGACGAATCTTTTCCCGCAGTCCAATTTGGTGTTGTTGGGTTGGAATGTCAACATCATTTGCCATGATTCAATGACAATCTCTCCTCTTCCCAACATAGCGTGAGCATCTCCAATTTTGACGAACGCACACTGTTGTTCCTTCACTGGAGTCCAAATGACGGCAATATTTTTAGCAGCTTGACAGTATCCGCTGGTGTAGTGACATTCTGATAAGTCGACTAGAGGACTTGTTGCTCGTGTGTCGTTGAAATGTGAGTACACCGTAGTTGTCGATAGGATGCAATTTCGTTTGACTGCCACATTTGTGCCCATCATGAAAGTCATGAATCGATTGGGAATGTTCTTGTCGACGATGTTGACTGTTGCAAACGAGTGTCGATTCTTTTCCAACTTTCCATAACGACAAACACGTTCTCGGATCATCATTTGGCATTCAGTTTCTGTCATGTCCTCTGGCTCTCCATCGAGTTCTTCGATACGTTCAATGCCGTTCAGTTCTGTCCATTGAGTGACAGTTGAAGTTTTGAGTTTACAGATGAATCCTTCAGTTCTGTATTCTATGTGATTTGGTTTGTAAATCCCAAATTCTCTTGGCTCTTTGTGGGCATGTTCTGTTTGTCCCAAATCGCAGCTCAGTGGATCCGTTATTTTCCACAAACTAATTGCCGCGTTGGGAGGACAAACCATCGGTTTTTGTGCGATAACGAAGTTAGGAATATGAAACATTGAAACTAACATCAGAACGATTACGAGGAGAGTCGACAAATTGATTGATTGCCTCTGTAATTTCTCTTTTCGCCGCGGTCGTACCCGCTGTTCTATCGCACTTCTCTGATCGTGCTCTTTGAAGCTCTTGATGATGTTGATGTCATTTCCGCCGATTTCCAATGGGTAGAGATGATTGACCGATCGAGTTGCTGTTCGGTGATTTGGTTGCAAAACTGTCGCTGAGCGAATGATTCCATCTTTACTCCTTTTTACGTCCACAATTCTTCCGAGTTTCCACTTGTTCTTGGGAACTTCTTCCTCTTGAATCACCACCAATTCTCCTAATTGAGGTTCTCGTTCTACTCCTTTTGATTCCTTCCGTGGGGTTCTTTCTGCCAATGTCAACAGATACTGCGTTTGCCATATTTTCCAGAAGTTTTGTAGAACAAGTTGATTTGATTCATTTACTTTCCTCAATCGTTTTTTTTGGAGTATTCTTTGCTCGTAGTCTTCGTCTTCAAGCTCTTGTTTCGTGAGTTCCTCTTCTTCTAGTGGCGACTCTTGACCTTCTGGTCGCAAAAAGTCGACGGGTCGTAAAAATTCGATGATCAGCTGGTTCGTCGGAAATGGCTGTCAACGGTCTGTTGTTGAGCGTCGATTCGATGATGGCGATTATCGTCTCGTATTCTTCGATCGTTTTCTTTGCTCTTCCGAATGAACGTTTGATAGCCTCTTTTATGCTGCGATTGAGTCGTTCGTACGCTCCGCCCTGCCAAGGTGCTTTTGGAATTGTAAAATTCCACTCGATGTCATTTGTGCTATATTGCGACTTGAGAAGTTTTGATGTCAAGATGAAGTATGAAGCGTTGTCGCTGAGAAATACGTCTGGTAGACCTCTTCTGGCTATAAATCGTTGGATTGCTTTTTGATCACACTTTCCGTTCGCGTATTTCTTATAACTTCGAGGTGTACCGCTCTTATTTTCAGACATGTGAACAGTAGTACGTACAATTCTCCTTCGTGGGATCTCAGTGGTCCCATGACATCAAGTCCTGTGGAACTGAAGGGTTTCCCTTTTCTTGTCCTCGATTCGGGAAGTGGTGCGAACATTGGTAATTCGAATGGTTTCGCATTCATTGGTTTGCATTTAATGCATCGTTTCACCGTAGACTTCACCAAACGAGTTGTGATCCAGAATTTCTTCCTCATCTCCAGAGTTACTGTGTTTGCTCCTTGATGTTGAAACATTTCATGAAACGTCAAGATGATTTTGGTGCAGATCGGTGAATCAATCGGTAGCCAAATGGGATGAATTGTTTCCCATGGTAATCCCGATTCTTCTTAAACGTGTTCTAATTCGCCATAGACCTTTCTCGTCTTGGTTCATTTCGTACTTTTTGATCACTTTCTCCGTCGGTGGATATTTCTGTTGTTCTTGACGAATTATCATCTGTTCAGCTGTTGTTGTAGTCACTTCTCCATGTCTTTTCGTGAACTTGAGTACATACATTGCGATTCTGGTGAGCTTTGGCCAACTGTACTTTGTGACGTCAATTAACTCATTCCTTTTTCCGATGGGGTAGACGATTGTCGGTTGATCTTCTTTGTTGTTTCTTTCTTCTGTCATCGTCTTCTCTTCTTTCAGAATGATGAGTTCGTTGGGCCATTTGTTTTTATCCTGAATTAAGAATTCAGGACCCTTCCACCAGAGCGCTGAGTTCATCAGTTTGGACAAGGGTTTTCCTCTCGTGATCAAGTCTGCTGGATTCATTTCCGTTGGCACGAAACGAAAGTTGATTTTGTTTCTCATTTCGTGAATTTCTTTCACTCGGTTGTTGACGAAAACGGATTTCGATCTTCCAGCATTAATTTGTTGTAGTGCGACTTGAGAGTCTGACCAGATGGTGACATCTTCTGAGTGGTGTATTTCCTCTTTGAGTAGTTTTGCCATTCTTATTCCGCATACTAATGCGAGTAGTTCCAGTCGTGGAATCGTCAGAATAACTTCCTTCTTCGGACTGTTTCCTTTTTTCTTCTCCATAGGTGCTAATCTGGATTTGGCAAAAATCAAATTGGAGTCCCCCTCAATTGTCAAATAGACTGCTCCTCCATAGGCTTTTTCCGATGCATCGACAAATATGTCGAGTCTTCTTGTAGTGTTGACTTTCCCAATTTGGCGTTTGAATCTGACGATATCTTCTGAAGTACTCAGGGGTTTCATCAGTTTTTCCCATTCTTCAGTTAGATTGTCATCGCATTGTTCATCCCAATCGTGTCCTGTTCGCCATAGTTTTTGGATGAATAACTTCAAATCAATTAGCGATGGTGCAAGGAGTCCGAGTGGATCATAAATTGACGCGACAAAGCGTAGGGCTGCTCTTTTGGTGAGTGGTGCAGATGGTTTGTGCGTTGGGATTTTGATTTGCATTTCGTCTTTTTTGAAGTCCCAGTGCAATCCTAAGACCTTTTCCGTTGTCTTCTCTTGGTCTTCCACTCCCATTAACGATGTTGTTATCGTTGGATCGTTGCTGTAGATTTCACGAAGGTTAAAACATCGAGTTTTGAAGATGTCCTTCGCTTTAGCAATTTTCTGCATCAGTTCCTTTTTGTTATCTGATGTTATGACAAGATTATCAACGTAGAGTTGGCGCATAATCTCTGCTCCATTCGGGTGTCGTTCTAGTAGATGTTGTAGGGTCATCGCCAATATTGATGGTGAACAACAAACTCCGAATGGTACTCGAGCGAATCGAAAGACTTGAATGTTCTTTTCGTTGATCGGTTGATCCCACCTTTTAGGTAACAGAAATCGAACTAAGTCACGTTGATTCTCTTTGAGTCCGATTTGAAGGAACGCTTTCTCCAAATCGCCGATTGTTGCGTAACTGCCGAGGCGGAATCTCATTAGTAATCCTACCAATTTTGGAAGTAATAGTGGGCCTTCGTGCAGTACGTCATTAACACTCAGTCCATTTTTTGGTTTGGCCGAGGCATCGTAAACGACTCTCAACTTGGTGGTCGTTTTTGTGCGGTGTAACTACAGCTTGATGTGGGAGATAGGAAATCAAGCCATCCGGCTGCCTTGTAGTTACCTTTTCAATAATTCCCGCATCTTCTTGTTTTTCGAAATTTCTTCGATATTGCTCCATGAGCTCGGGACGTTTTTGAAGACTTTTCATCAGTGAAATGAGTCGATGGTAAGCAATCCCGATATTGCTACTCAAATTGGATTCTTGTCCATTCCATAGCCATTCCACGAAATATCGATTGTCTCTTATCTCTAGAGTCTGTCGAAATTTGTTGATAATTTGGTTGTCAACGGTTTCGTCCTTTTCGTTCGTGAGACCAATGGCTTCTAGATCCCAAAATTTCTTCTCGACCTCTTGCTCTTGAGGTTCCTCATGTCGCAGTCTTCGAGTCACATAAGCCGCTGTAGAAGTCAAACGACTCTTCGGTTGATTGTGTTGAACAATTATGGGACCCAATGCTGTTGGAATCTCCATCCAGTTTTTATGTAACTTAGTCGAGAGAGGCATCAATTGGAAGAAGTAGTCGCTTCCAATGAGCATTTCCGGGACGATTTTCTTCTCGTTGAATTGTCCCTTTGATTTGACGATTCTCGTCAATTTGCCAACCATTTTTGGCACCGACAATGCTTTAATGGGTTTCCAATTCCCATTTTGCATCTTCAACTCGCAATCGACATGTTTGGCTGCCACACTGTCGATTACCTTCTCACCGAAAACTTCTGTTCGGATTTGTTCAATTTTGGTGGGCTTCAGTTGAAGCAATTTGGCGCATTTGTTTGTGATATACGTCGCTTCACTCGCACTGTCCAAAAGTGCGTAGATCTTCTTCGAAAGCTGGTTTGCCGGATTGCAAATCACGACTTCTGCCGTCGGTAGAATCGTGCGATTACTACAATTCAAATAGACGTGCGTTTCATTGGCTTCTTCCGTTGGGTCGTCTTCTTTCGATTGCGCCACATTGATCTTTTTTGTTGGGTTCGGATGAAGTTGGTAGCAGAGAGAAATGTGGTGTTTTCCTTTGCATTTGTAACACGTGTTGTTACATTGCTTTGGAAAGTGCATTGGCTTTAAGCACTTGAAGCATCTTTTCAGTTCCTTCAATTTCTCCTTTCGTTCATCTGCTGTTTTGAACTTCATGCAATTGTAGGATTTGTGATTCGATAATCCGCAATAAATGCACGGCCAAATTTTGTACGTCACTGATTCAGGTTTGTCCTGTTTTTCCTTCTTTGTCTTCAGCGAGAACTAGTTGCTGTTTGTAGTTCTTCTTCGTGACGAACGCTCGATTCTTTCGTGACGGAGTTGACGATGACGACTTCTCCCTTTTGTCTTGAAATTCTTCTTCCGTTAAAATTAACCCATCGAGATAAATGCACATTTCTTCAGCATCTTTGATTTGCGCACAGTTTTTTGCTTCGATTAGCTTTCTCAGAATCGTTGGTGAGTTCTTTAGTTTACTCTCCACCATGTGTGTATACTGCTCTATCGGGAGTATACAACCGTGATTTGCCAATTGTCGTCTGATCGTGTCGACTTCTAAGCTGAAGTTTTTCAGCTTTTTGATATTGTTCGCTGGCTCTTCAATGTTGTTGAGGTCTGAGATTAAATGGTGAACGATCACTTCTTTCCTGCCGAACTTCTGTTCTAGTGCAGATTTCACGATGTCGTAGTTCGCTCCGATGAGGTCGTACCCTTCTAAGAGCTTTTTGGCTTCTCCCTCTACAAACGCCGACAAATATGTGATCTTCTGACCATCGGACAAGTTAGCTCTTTTGTCCACTGATTCTCTGAAGTATTCCCAAAAGATTCTCAATGACCGTGGATCCCCATTAAACTTAACAGGTGTGAGTCGTGGAATCTCAACTGGCGGCGGTACTATCGGGGTGCTGTGTGTTGCTGCTCCTTCGATTAGTGCTTGATAAAAATCGGCCGAAATCTTTGCCAATTCTTGGACTTCTTCGATTGTTTTCGCCATGTTCTTCGCAGCTTCAGTGACTGAACACATGTTGTTGTTTTTGTCATCGAATTGAGTGAAACGTTCTGCTTCTTCCTTTCTTTCTTCTGTGCTTAGTTGCGCAATCAATTTGTTCCACTCATTTTTTAATCCTTCCGCCTTTCTGGTTGAGCTTTCCAACTTCCTCCTCATGACGTTGGCTTTTATCTCAATTTCCTTCGCCTTGATTCGGTTGACTTCGTTGGAATCGGTGCTTCTGGCAGTGAATGGATGAATTGTCTTCGCAATTATCAGCTGGTCTTTCATCACTTGGATTGTTGGGCCGAGTTGCCTTCTGATATGACCTGATGTTGATTTGTCGAACTCCACCGTTGTGTTATCCGTCATTTTTCTTGCGTGTTAGTCTTGTGAGTTTTTAGAAATTTTTGGTTTTTGGCTTTTCTCTGGTTAGTCGGTAATTAAAGAAGCGATTGGTTATTTGGTTAGTTGATTGATTGGTCCTTTTTGGGTTGTGATTTTCCGCGCGCAAGTGTAATTAACCGCTATATCACAATGATAGGCGGATGAAGTGACCTTTTTCTTGGCGAAATAGTTTAAACTGGTTTGACCTATCTGGAATTGATTGATTGGTGCGGTGATCGTTCGTGTCAGTTTGATCGTCGATTGACTTTTCCACCGTAATCCACGCTCGTCCCACTGTTTCTTAGTCGATTTTCCAGGTTACACTTCCAATTTTCCACTCACGCTCGTCCCAATGGTCCCAAGTTCCCTCGAACGGGTTCAATCCAATTCACTCCAACGGTCCTTGTTTCCCAAAGGTTGACTGACGACTTGCTCGTCCCAATGTTTACGGTCTTGGATCCACTTTTTTAAGAGCTACGCTCTTAATTTCCCGACCACAAGAAATAGAAATAAACGATGGCTCGATCTCCAATAGATTTCGGATTCGAATTTAGCCGAGCCCCCAAATTTTGTAAGGTTTTGTATTCTCCTTACAATAAAACCGAATAAATCTACTTAGGTAATAGAGAAGTTTATTTAAGCGATGGACAAAATAAAGTACACAACTACACTTGATGAAGAAAAAAGGTCGAAGTAAGAGTTGAGTGGAGAGAAGATTCGTTAACGATAAATTGGAGGCGGGGTTAGGGGTGCGGCGCTCTTGAACTTGATTAAGAAGGAATTTATAACGGGACGTTACACGCGAGGTAAGGCGGCTACCGCCTTGAAGTTCGTTGACTACATGGCGTTTAATACGACGACGAAAGCGCGAATTCACTTTCTTTGGACGACCGAGAGTCTTGCCTGTCTTTCTGCTCGAATTTTTGAGTACGCGCTCAACACTCGACTTCCAAACTTCACATTGCTTCGCCGTTCCTCTAATACTTCGTAAAATCGCGTACTGCTCCTTAATTTCTTTTTTCTTGTCTGAAAGAATATTAAACGACAAAATTAAAAAGTTGAAGAAACCACGCTATCATTACTAAGCACACAAAAACCCCATAAACCGAGTGTCTTCCAACCTTTTGTCCACCCGATTTTCGAGTTAGGCCAACTTTTCCAGAGTTGGACGTCACGGCCAGCTTTTTTATTGTTCATTCAAATACTCTTTGTCTAAGACGTTCAATGTACAAAAACCGACCTGTTTCCTTCAGCCATTCGCGAGATACAGGTGTCTTCCAAACTTTTGTCCAGTACTGTAATATACACTCCACAAGCGCAGCTATCTTGTAAAGAGGAGCAAAAATGGATAATTTGTGTTATTGCAGTTTGTCCAAAAGGTTTTAACTGCTTTCAATGTAGCACAATGAAGATACGAACATGCAGGGCCCATGTTGCAGTAAGCTGTGTAAGCCAGTAAGTGCTGCAATGATTCACAATGCCATAAAGTGCATTGGGTTCAATCATTGATGTTGGGCTAAAAAATTGCGACCTAAATAACATGGTCAAGATCTTATGTTTTTCATCTGTTGGCAATTATGAGCGTGTACTAAAAACGCCAAATGTTGCTGAATGAATGGCAGCTTGTGCGGATTAATCAAATTGCTGTTAGAGATAAAGAAGTTAAATGTTTCTTCTGAATATAGAGTGTCGACAGTTAATCTTCAATTTGATCAACTATCTCCCATTTATCTTCAACAGAAATTCGCATTTCAGAAGTCGATGGATCCATTGCTGCTCGTTTACATTGATAATTAATTTAAATTACAAGCTTAAAGAACATTAACTAATGACATTTTAACATAAACTTTCAACGAAAAACGCTCACGACTAAAAACTTTTCGGATCTGAAGATCACCAACTGTTTTTGGCGTTTGAGACTACGCTTATAAACGCGCTGCAGTAAGAGTTAATGGCCGTTAGGATGAGCGTCCAATTTGAACAATGACCGCGAACTAAGTAGAAAAAGAGCCCTTACATCGGTAATGGCCTACTAACCATGAGTTACCGCGAGTTATTTCAAGTCTGCAAGCAATCGGTCATCATACCATGCATGGGCGTTCAGTGTGTTCGAAACAATGGAAATGAGTGTCGATAGACCTTCAAACGTGTTTGGTATGGTCCGAAAGCCAGCAAGTCAGTAGTTTTTCTGCTAAATCGAAACCGGTCGAACTCATTAAATTCATGCTCATTTTCAATTTCTTGGTCACTCGATAGTTGTCGATTTGATCTATGAATCCGCGGTTTGGAGTCCGAGTTTCGCAAAAACGATAAATACGGGAAGTTGTTGGAACAAGTGAGTTGCCATCTTTCTTTTTCAAACTTCCATTTTCAGTTGGGAAAAGAAGTTTGAGAAGCGCATTCGGTTTCCATTTGGCACAAAGAGAAGGATCCCGAATATGAACAGCGATAAGATTCGATTATAGCCGATTCAAACGTGAGTCATATGGTTGTTTCTTTATTGTTCTGTGTTTAGACAAAACCAGAGAGCAAAACGATCCTCGATATAAATCCGAACAATTTGGCTGAAGATTCCGTTGACATGAATCAAACCATTGGACACAAAAAGCATCCGGTTAATTGTTTTGAAGACTGTTTTGCTTGTTTGCTAAAATAAATTCGTTTAAATTCAACTTGTTTCATACTCATGATTTCTTGTGAATTATGCACTTCTATTGCCTGGTTGATTAAAAACCGCAAAAAAAGAACTGCCTCGTAACGGAATCGAACCGTTGACCTTCTGTTTACTAGACAGACGCTCTGCCCCTGAGCCAACGAGGCGGACAGAAAAGCAGTTAAAAAAGTCGTTCTTTCCTCACTGCTCTTTCGCTGTAAAGGAAAGACGGCATTTGGTTGGTATGTTTAACATTTGTTGGAAAGAGGTTTCGACTTGAGTCACAATGTTGAAACTGGTTTCATCTACTGAGAGCAATTGCCTTGAATACAAATACACTTATCAGAATAAGAATTGTTATACAGTTTTAGAATGCGTTTTCTGTTGATCGAAGTAGTAGATAATCAAGCATCTCCGACATTAAGTATTGTTTGAAAGGTAAACGTAAATAATGTACACTTTTGATCTTTCGATCACATTAGAATCTTTATCCAAATATAAAAAAATGTAAAAATTTAAAATCAAAAGTTTGAATGAATTTACGATAAGCAAGTTGATTACGCCGTTGCAGGCGGTGATCGGAGAGCGTTGATTTGAGTGTTGAATGTCGCTTCAAATTACCTTGAAATATTCTTGATTGATCTTCAAGCTGCTCATCAAAGACCACAATTTGAGTCTTTTTTACGCTGCATTTAAACTACCAATGATATTCGATTTTCAAAACAAGTTTATTTGGTTTCAAAAAGTAGAACGACTGGACATCAAGTAAATTTGTTGAGACGACAAAATTCGATATAAAATTGTTTCAGTAAAGTACAATATGTGTACGTTTAACTCAACAAAGAGCGTTTATTACAATACAATATATTCATTGCTAAATCATTTATTGTTTGTCCGTAAGGTGTTTTTAGTTGCCTTTGATTTCTTATAGAATCCAAAACTGATGAGTGTTAGGAAGGCATCTCTGTAAAAGCGAATGAATGTAACCGTCCAGATTGTGTTCAGTAAAGAAGCGAACAGGTAACAATTCATGAGAAGCAACGAGAAGATCGCGTTTGATTGACATCGATAAATAAGAAAACGGGATGTTAGTTTTATAGCAACGTTCAAAATGATCGGCCCGATAGTCTGAAAACACAAAAGTAATGAATGTCGAAAAGGAAAACACCACCACAGAGAATAGGGTTCTGTCCATCGATTGATTCAATTTGCGCGTGGTCGCAGGAACCATCGCCGTCGACCGACGAAGAAGCCGTCGAATTTCAATGGCACAGTAGATGATTAGAAGCAATTCTAATAGCGTTAATAGTGAATGTAATAAATTGAAAATATTGAATTGACTTGCATTCTAAACAAACTTTGTCGCATTGGATACGACGTTTTCTTACACTTTCGTAAAAAATTGACTGAGTCTCAAAACCGTAATGTTGAAGTAACCTTGTTACTTCGTTAAAATCTTCGTGTAAAAGTTCATTCGAATCTTCACTTATGACTGCTAAAAAATGGATGAAAATAAAGACTACAAAACACGTTAGAAAAAGAAAGAGGCGACGACCATGTAATTGTTCATTACTAAAAATGATAAGCATAAATACTAGCCATTCAACTCACTACTTGATCACGAGTAACCGGAAAACAAGCTGTGCTACGACCATATTCCAGCTTGCTACACCAATGAAATATTCTATACGATTCATAAAATAAATCGATGTTGGATTATTTATTTTAATGAATCCAATGTATATTGTAACAAAATACTGATAACCAATGAACAAGTACTGAACAACATCGTTTTAAGCCTTGAGACGTCGACTTACTCGACCCGAAAAAAAGAATGTTCCAGCAAATAAAAAGTCAATTAGCGAATTAGCCACTAGCACAGGACTAATATTAATCAATGGATTTGGGTTTCGAATGATCACAAAGCAGTTAAGAGCATTTAGAGTCATGCATGTGAAGGAAAAGACGATGTTCCAATAGTAATAAATAACTGAAACATCATAAAATACTAAACAATGCGAGCCTACTTTTTATTTGAGCAGTAATCGTCAAGTCATCTGCTAACTTAAGAACTTGACGACCGTCAGTTTTACTCAATACAAGACAACTCATTTTGCTATCGAATGACATGTTCAATAGACATCGAGAGTTACCTTATGGAATCTCTTAGTAGCATGGTAATTCTATGGTGGTCACCACTAAGTAAGTTAAAACTGTTGATTCCGTTATTTGTCAAGTTAGTTGACCAATTTAAGCCGAATCCAGTAATATGATTACATAGTCGTTTAAAGGTTAAAACAGCACAAACGTCAATTCAATAAAAGCTCTTTAGTTTGGTAAGCCACGACATAAAACTTCTTTCTTGGCAATTTGATTAGCGAACAAGTCTTTCAATTCGTCAGTTGATTACAATTTAGTTGTCGTATTGTTTTGTAACCGTCTCTTAAAATCCAGAACAACTTCCATGAAAAGTAGTCTTACATCTTCACAACCCAAGTGATTTTATAGAATGGTTATTGGAAAAAAGTTGGAGTATCAAAATATTAGATTGGCGAATAATTTCTTTCCGTTTTTTGACCTTTAGAAAAATGAATTTTTTATCTTGAACAACAACAACAAATTAAACAATATATTCATCATTATGATCGACAACATATTGTCATTTATTCAGCAATGCACGGATTCCATCGCGGTAGAACTCAGCGGCCTGTGAATCAAAGTATGCAGTCAAGTTGGTTTTCAGGTCTTCTTTGCGACATGAGGTCTTGCGTTGTCGTGTAGCAAGAAGATTTCGCTTTATTTCGCCGGTAGTTTTAAAGCCACTCGGTTCAACTGACCACAGTAATATTCAGCAGTAATAGCTGTATTCTTTGGCAACAGTTTCCAGTGGACAATCCCGTTCATATTCCACCAAACTGAGATCATAACCTTCTTGGGATGGAATTCCGGTTATGGTATTAAAACTCCAGGTTCATTAGGATCTAGCCATTGACGCTTTCGGGTATTATTAATGTAAAGAATCCACTTCTCAACGCCGGTAACGATACTCTTTACCAATCGTTCTTACGAAAAGTCAAGAGTTGTATGCAGGCTTGTTGGCGCAAAAGTTTTTGGTCGGAGGTCAAGTTGTGTGGAACTAGAGTCCCGTATTTCCAAACTTCCAAGGCGATGCAAATGCAAATTGATTGTCTGATGATCGCAGTTTAGAAGGACCTCAACTTCACGAGTTGATCGACGGAGATCTTCTTCAATAAGGGCCAAAAGACGATCTTCATCAATTTCAACAAATCGGTCCGTATGCTCTCGATCTTCAAGACAAAAGTTGTGGTTTTTGAACTTGTAAAACCAGTTAGTAGCTGTGTGCGAACTGACTGTTCCATCACCCATAGACTTGCATATGTTTCGAGCCGTTTCCGCTTTAGAATGACCCAAACGAGATTCGTTTAACAAAAGTGTGTGTAGTTGCAATCGACTGCGCTCAGTTTTCTCGGCCATTTTGAAACAAATACAAAAAGAAAAAGACTACCAACGAGCTCGTTTTCTGACTTTTATATTGGGTTGTTACTAAAGTTTTGTCTGATTGCGCAATGCATTTTCTAAAATTGGAACGAAAGAAATTGACCGGTCGATTAGAAATTAAACGAAGTGTCAAATTTGATTTATTGGATCTGCTGTTTCTCGACATCGCTACTCCTGTTTCCTTGACTAATTTCGTTAAATGGGCCTCACTTGTGAACAAGTGCGACTTCTGCTTCTCAACGAATATCGTCTCCATCACTCGCCCGCTAAAGCCGCCACCATCATCAACTTGGCACATGGAGCGCGAAACGACCACCGAGAGGACGGCATGTCGATGGTTCAAAAAGTTCGACGATGGACTCGAGGATTTGGCCGATCAACCACGAACAGGACGTCCGCCAACGGTTCATCAACCGACGATTCTCAACGCTGTGTCCAATCGATCTGCGCAATCAACTCGCGAATTGGCCAATGGTTGTTGCCATGTAACCGTTTGGAGAACATTAAGACGAGCGGGCAAGCAATTCTTTATGTCTACAATCACTAATGGTTATTCTCGTTTAGGTCTCCGGCATCGACGAGGACAGTGGGTACCCCACGAGTTGACGGACCTGCAGAAGCAACGGCGAGTCCGGGCTGCCGAAAATCTCCTCCAGCAGCAACGTGCCAACCCGTTCGTCCACCGGCTCCTAACCTGCGACGAAACATGGGTCCAACTTGACAATCCATATCGCCGTGGGCAATGGTTGCGTCCCAATCAGCGACCGGGTGGTACACCCCGGCCGAATCTTTTCCAAACAAAAGTTATGTTTTCTGTTTGGTGGAATCGGTTAGGTGTTGTGCACTGGGAGTTGTTGGACCGCGGGCAGACGATCACTTCGGAACTGTACTGTGCCCAAATGGATCGAGTCGCCGCCGCCCTTCGTCATCGCCACGACGTTCTACTGCTCCAGGACAACGCGCGACCGCACACCGCCCGAAGAAACTCAACAGCACCTGAGGACTTTGGGTTGGACGGCCAT
This sequence comes from Aphelenchoides besseyi, assembly GCA_024699855.1. NCBI lineage: Eukaryota > Metazoa > Nematoda > Chromadorea > Rhabditida > Aphelenchoididae > Aphelenchoides > Aphelenchoides besseyi. Next base: position 885,259 of record JAMPIQ010000003.1, read on the forward strand.
CGAGCACCCGCCGTACTCTCCGGACCTTTCGTCAACGGACTACCATCTCTTCCGTTCGCTAAAGACGTGAATACGACGACGCCGATTCAACGACGTCGATCATCTCCGCCGGTCGCTCAACTCGTTCTTCGCCTCCCGTCATCGATCCTTCTACACGCGCGGAATCACCCAATTGCCCGGACGGTGGCGCGGAACTATCAACTCAAATGGCGAGTATCTTTGATGATTTGTGTTAATTTTAATGAATGAATTCTAATCTACAACGAAAATCATACTTAGGACAGTAGGCAGCTGAACAACCGAACTTCGTTCACACACTTCCAACCGACCGGTCAATTTCTTTCGTTCCAATTTTAGAAAATGCATTGCGCAATCAGACAAAACTTTAGTAACAACCCAATATACCCACAAACGGAAATTTTCTAGAACATCCTAGAAAATTTTAGCAATTTCTCGAAGCGATCGGAAAAAAATTATTCGCCACCCTAATAGCTTATTGGTTGATTAGATTCCGCTTATATTCACGTCGATTTGAGTATATTAGTGTTTTTGTTGTTCTGTTAATCACACGCGCTCATAGGTACGAATTGATAACCTACAGTCAATGGAATTGACTTCTCTTGGACGTTGATGTCTGATAGTTGGCATTCTTCCCTCTATATCTTCAGAACATTCACTTCCATTAACTACATGAAGATTACGCGATTACAATGTTTTAAACTGTTAATTCAATCAATCAACAAGAGATGTGAATTTGAATTTTGTAGGAAGAAATCATTTTCACTAATAAGTGAAATTGGAGTCAAACAGAAACACTGGAATACAACTATGAGTCAACAAACTCTCCATTTCAAATTGCGAATCATCGAGCTTTCTTCAGTTCGATTTTCGTTAAAACGATTAGATTGAATGTTCTCAAGTGAACTCGCAACACACAAACCACTCTCACTTTGTCGTTCGTTCAACTATGTGCATTTGAATTCCAACACTTTCAAGTTCATCTGTTGATTGCAATTGAGGACCGGATTTGAATATGAGGATGACGAGATGACAGCCATCGTGTTTGAACAAGAAGCTCGGAAATAGGATTTTCAAGTCAAAATGGAAAGCAATCATTTCGATTTCAGTTCTCATTTAGACTTGTACAACGATCACGGGTGGTGATTGCTTTTACGATTGAATCCTTTGTTTCTTCAGATCATTTCATCGTGCCGTTCCATCAATGTTTTCATCAAAGAAGTTGGAGACTAAAATTGGACTACGAGGTTGAACTGCGTCTTCGCTTTGAAATGAACGGTCGTTAAAACCAATCCAAATATGCTGAGTAAATTGCAGGAACGAAGAGAACAGAATGAATAGAATTTAAGTTGTTCGATAACAAGAAGCCCTGTGATCACGACGAGTTAAAATACAAGGCAAGAAATCAAAGAAGCGTTTCACAGTTAAAGGTGGGTGATGTTTTTGGTGATTGAGTAGGAGTTTATTTTGCAGGGCTTCTAATAGAGAACAATTTGAATTAGCAGGCCAACAAAAAAAGGATCCATCGATCGAAGTGACGGCAGTTGTGAGTGAAGAGAAGAACGAGAGCGAGCTTGGTTCCGAGAAAGCAGTGAGACGAGCGTCGTGCAAACGACCTTGGATCTTGCCGTGCAATGAAGTTGCTTCTAGGAGTCGAGCAATCCGAACTCCGGTGGACTCAAGCCAAGAATGGAGTGCACTCGCGGTGATCGAGCTCCTTCTCGAATGATGAACTCATCAATTTGCTTGATTTTTACTGAACTCATGTTAAAACAACAAATTTATAAAAGAAGATATTAACAATAAAAATCGATTAAATGATAAGCAAAACAATAAGCGAAACAGTGAAAATAACCACAACAGAACAATTAAAAATTACAATTAAGTTGCCGAAATTTGGCGATAATTCCATTGAACAGCGGTGCCGGCGGAGATCTGTTCTGTCGAGCCGGCTCCATGTGACTGAGAGCCAGTTCCATTAAGTCCATCTTCTGCTTGCTCGGCATCTAGTTGATCTGAAATAGCAAATGTCGATTCCAATCCAGATGTCCTATGTCTGAGATGAAGCCATAACTATATTGAAACTTTAGTCGCATCCTCATCTCGTCGTTCGGACCTTAACCCAACTTGTGATAGGCGTCGTGGTCATCACGTCGAGTCTTCTGGTGCCGCTGGCAAAAGATATGTTCCACTGACTCTATAGCCATCCGGTCTTCGGCACCGGCTGTTGACAATTGCAAAATCTGTCGAAGAAGAGACAGAGTCGTTGACATTTCCGGTTGTATTTGCTGAAAACAAATAAAATAGGTAAAAAAAAACATAAACCAAACAACTTACATGTCGAAAAACTTCCGGAAATCCTTGATTCCATATTGGTTGGCCATAATTACAATAATTGCCCGACTAGGATGAAGGCTAGCTGGCAATTACAATCACAAGTGAATTACTGATCTTCGGATCGCGGCTTTATAACTCTGTTGTCAAGTCATCTCGGGAAATCGATAACGAGTGCGAGTCATAATGAACGCCAGAAAGTTCCGTTAGCTTGTTCGCTGATAACCCATCGTTTGATTATGGGCTTTGTTTTGATTTCGCGAGACATCTTGCAAATAGATTAATTTCAACGGCATAACTATTGTTTTATGGCTTGTTTTGACTTGCAGTACTGGGTTTGAATACTGCGGTGTTGTTTTGCCTTCAAATTCAAATCTGTTCTCCAAGGGTTGATTGTTTCAGTCATTGATCTCCGCTTGAATTTTGTTTGTATTGTTGATTGTTTCCGTTGATCTCCCAATGCAGAGCATTTTTTCTAGATGACTTGTCTATGTGAATCACCGCTAGAGTTCAAATCAGACTTCCATCCATAATCGTCGATCATTTCAACACTTTGAATTCTTTTCCGCAAATGCATGTTGAGGCCAGGAATTATTCTGTATCGGCTTTTTTGTTAAAGCTCGATAAGATTTCGGTTCATTGTGCAAAACAAAATACAACATACAAAACTAAAAACAAAATGTGATCTCAACAGTTCTCCTTCCTTGCGGTGCGCGCTTTTGTTGCCAATCGATTTTTTTTTCGCGCGACTTGCCACAATTCTGCCATCATATTCTGGTGTTCTTACACTTGTAAGTTTTAATTCTTGACCTCAAAATTCCGTCTAGATTTTATAACAGAGTTGAACTAACATTTTCTTCTTCAGTATGTTGAGTCCTCGGTCGATGCGAACTCTCGCTATGGGTCGAAAGCCTAAACTCCGTGGAGGATCGCGTTGTCTATCTTCCCCGTTCGGGACTGACCTTTTTTTGTGTTTTTTTAAATCTTTTTTTGGCACCAATAAACTCTTCGTCTCTAATCGATTTAAGGCATTAAACAAATTCAATAATAGGGACTAATGAGGCGCTGGGAACAAACTTAAAGCGTCACGAACATCGCAAAACAGCGACCAAAACATAGTTTAAACGACAAAATGTGAAGATCACTTATTCGAATTGATACCAAGAAAACAACTGTTCGAACATTCCACATACACTGACGCATGTATCATGATCGATATTTTGCGATTACCATTCAAATCGCCTTCCGACACCTCTCGTTTCTTTTATTAGAAGAATATTTTTTGACATAATCTACTTATTCAGAAGTTCAATCGACCATCCATTTTGTTTTCTATCTTCTTGCTAATGAGCTTGTAAGTTGGAACATTTGCGAGCAATGTTCAATTACACTCATTTCATTCTCAAAATTTCAACATGAAATGTTGCGTTTGATCACAGAAAAGCACTTCCGAGTAGCATTTCTACTTTCACTTTTTGCTTATTCTGATAATCGGAACAATAATCCGCTAGAAAACAGTTTTTCGAACAAACAGTCAAAGAGTCTTCGGAGCTTAATGTTGAAAATACTTTCGTTCTTCAAAGCACCTGCACGTCTATTCGATTATCGAACTCCATTCATATTTACACAAATAGAAATCTCGACAAACAGCTTAGAAGAAGTCATAAACGATAGTCAAGATAATAAATAAACGTAAGAATAAACAAAAGTTAACAAAAAGTTCGGGGACCAAGAATAAAAAAGTTGAACAAAAAAGATACGCAAATGTTTAGCGACGTATAAAAGTTGTCGTTATCTGATCCGGCGGGCGTATTTGTTGGCCTTGTCCGTGCGGATTCATGCGTTGTTGGGACGAACCAGACATCATATGAGCGTGCGGTGGCATCGGCATTCCCGACTGTTGCATTTGGTATTGATGCATCTGTTGGTTGGGCTGCAAAGAAAAGCGATTATTTTCAAACTCTTCATTTCTTGATTGCTTACGTGCATTCGCTGTTGATTCATGTGCATCCCGGGCATTTGATTCTGCATCGGCATTTGGGTTTGATGATATTGCGGCGGTGGATGCATACCACCTGTCGGGTTGAGTTTACTCGGTGCCGTTTGTTCTGAAAATTAAGTTCTATTGCTTGAACTTTGTTGAATAGTTACGTTGATAATGACCGCCATCATTGCCGTTCATATGACCATGAGCTTGTGGTACCATTTGATGTTGCGAATGAAGTGGCTTTGTATTCTGACCATGAGGTAACTGTTGATATTGATGCGAGTTAGCGGCCATTTGCGAATGTTGAGATTGTATGCTCATCTGACTACTCTGTGGCATTTGAGGTGCATTTGAAGTCGAAGGTTGAGATGCCGGAGCGGATGTTTGAGTTGGCTGAGAACCACCACCGCCCGCGGCGTGCAGTTTTTCGATTCGCCGCCTCATCATCATGTCGGCACGTCGGTTTTGAGATCGTTTCTGCTCTTGCAACTTCTGACGGATATTCGAACAGAAAGGTACCTAAAAATATGAAGATTTTCAGGAAAGCGTTATAAATGAACTTACAGGACACTGAGCCAAATTGCAATGTTTGGCGTGATAGCAACAGAGAGCAATGAGTTGTTTGCAAACCGAGCAGTTCGTAGTTTGTCGACGTTTACACAATTTGGTGTGTTGTACAACACGTTTCATCTTCATGCAAGTAGAACGACGACAATTAGCATCTCGGCATTGACAGGCATGAACAAGCGATTTAATGCATTTCTTCACGGACTCGTTACGTGCGTTATGCGTCTCATTCGATTTGTCGACTTCAATGAGCTGCTTCACTTCTTCCATCTTGTGCTCATGACCAATCTCCTGGTAACAATTGCCACAAAGATCGTAATCCTGAAAATCATGGTTTGATTGACAAATAGATGATCAAAACTCTCACCTCGCAAACTGTGCAATGCCATTTGCCGTCGTTGTTTCCGCATTTGTTACACGTGTACGTAGCAATATCCTTATTCTCTTGAGTGTGCAGAGCGTGACAGAAATTCAGAGTGCTATATTTGGCTCGTCGCATCGATGAGAACTCCCAGTGTTCGTCTCTCGCTTTGCTCAAGAACGTGTCCCTACCATCCATTAGTTCACTTGACATCAACGCATCGGGATCTTCGATTTCGTGGTTGTTCACCGACAACTCAGCTTGTTGGGAAACCAGTCGAATTGTGAAGAAAACTTCTTTGTGCTTCTCGAACAGATTGAAGAGTTTGTCTGTGACTTCGTTCCCCGTTCCAGCTGCTGCCTTCTTCTTATGTTTGCTGAGTTTTTTCAGGTTGCTCTTCTTTTTGCTCGACTTGTTGTTCTTTTTGAGTCGAAGTCCATCGTCCGTTTGGAAAAGATCGTCTTCGTCGTCATCTGCTGCAGCCGCCAACGATTGTTCCAACTTCCTTCGTTCATTCTCCTCTTTTTCGGCGTCACGAATACAATCCTCAATCATGTTCGGCCAGAAATCGCCTTCAAAATACGGCAACGTTGTTGGACTTTGCAGATCATCGTCTTTAGCCTGAAAATGAGATTCTCTATTGCAATTTCAGGAAAAACTTTATTACCTGCTTGAGAATGTCTTTGTACTCGTAAACAGTTTCCTCTTGTCGTCCTTTGTCCAACATTCGTTTGTACCAATCTTGCAAGCGTTTCGGTTTCGGAATCTTCTGTTCGGGCGGATGACAATGGAAAATGTAGTCATCGCCTTCCGATGGTGGACACGCCCAAATATGAGCCATCGTATAGCCGAGATTCTTCACATACTGCAGATAACCCAACAGAATCTCGTGATAGACGTCCGTTCGAAGTTCTCGTGGTTGAAAGAAATGAACCGAATCGAGATACGCGATGTAAACACGTCGACGATTTGGCAGTGGACATTTGCTGCCGTATTCTTGAACATGCAGGCCGAAGAAACATACTTCCACGTTATCGATGACTTCAAATGCGAAGATCGCTTTTGTTTTGTATGGAAATCTTTCGGGAAACCCTTCAGAAGTATATCTAAAAATTTCGAATAACTAACAAGACAAATGGGAACCTACTTTGCTTTCATCAACGGCTTTACTTCGACCTCTTTTTCGGAAGCACAAAGAACGCGAATAACAACCTCGTAGTTTCCTTTCCCTTTCAGATTGTTCGTCATGAACGTGTTCACTCGTTCCTCAATGTATTGCGATAGTCGACAATGCGGGAGACGTTTGGCCGTAAATTTGTTCTCCGGTTTTGGTAGTTTGTTTCTGATTCGACAAGGGTCACAAATGAAACCTTCAGGGTAGACTTTTTTACTGTGCAATGCACAAATTCGATGCCATTTCCTTCGACAACATTTGCACAATTCGAAAGGTTCAAGATCGATTTGATCGTTCTTAAATGTTTGAAACTTTTCTTTTGGTGCCATACTACAATAGTGACAGTAAATTGAAAAGATTTTAACGGTGCAAAAACTTACTTTGGAGGATCGCTTGGGTTGTCGTTGAGATTGATTCCTTCTGGTGGCAACGCCTCGAAACATTTCAGACAATAAACGTAACGATCGGAAACCGTAACACCGAACTTCGAAGATCCACTTTCGTACAACTTATACTGTTGATCTCGGGCAATGATACACGTTGAGGCTCCAAAACAAAACAAAGCCATTGGTGTAAACGAGAGCTTCTGACCACAGCAATAACCCATTTGACGCATAACCGGATTAATGAATTCGGTGAAAACTTCACTAAGCTAAATACGACAATGTTAAACTGGAGCATGCGATTTAAACTCATCACCTTTGTGCAATATTTGTACACTTTGGAGTTTTTGCGATTGTAAAGCCACGCATTGTCGAACATCAACCACATGTCTTCACAAAACTCCCATGGATTCTTGTATGCGCCGAGATTGAGCTTCTTTTCCATTGTTTCCATGTCCATTGGATTCTTGATGATGTTGTAATAATCCTAAACTATTCCTTAAGTGTTCTTCGTTGTATCTTACCGGAATTTTCAGTTCTTCGGCATTCACGGGTACGCGGAATGGCAGCGATTCTTCCAAACGACCGAGTTTCTCGAGAATCGGTTTTAAGTAGCAGCGCAATTCGTTGGCATCAAAAATTTTCTCTTCAACTGGTGCTTCATCCCGATGCTCCGATCTCGTTACCACGGCATTGGAAACAGGTGGAATCATTCGAGTAGGTGGTGCATTTAGTTCTTGTTTGATGTTCACAGGTTCCGATTTGACTGTCGATTCTTGATTCATTGGAATTGGTTCTTGCTTGACTTCAATAGGCTCCGGTTTGATGTCGTTAATTGGAGTAAATCGCATTTGTTGAGACGTCGTTGAATCCTGTCTGATCATGGAAGATGGTTGACCTTGTGATGATATTGACGTGGGATTTTGCGATGCTTGTTGACTTTGTGGTGTTTGTATTCGCATCGGCGCTTGTTGTTGAGCATTTTGTATCTGTGGTTCAGATGGAAATTGCGAGTAACCATAGGGTGGCATTTGTGTTCGATTAACTGATCCGGGGCCCATCGAGTTCTGTTGATTTGGCATCCCATTACTCATTCCTGGTTGTTGGCTGTTCATTTGATTGGATGGCATTGGCATTCCACGGAAATTGTCGCCACCACCTTGTTCGTGAAGTCTTCGGTTTTTCTTCTCTTGCAATTCTTTTTGAATTTTATAGATCTTTTCGGCCAACAGATGGTAGTACTCGTCCTTGTCATTTGCGTTCTCGAACATGTCTTTTTCTACTTTACGAGCATACGAAATCAGATCCTTCAGACGTTGATCTTGCATAGCTGATGGATCAGGAGATGGGAAGATGGCTTTGATCAGTTTGCTGACTAAATGATTGCGAAGATCTTGAGTGATCATCGAATGCCATTCCTTTTCTTGAGAAGGTGGATCTGGCGGAGGTAAATTTGTAAAGTTTTCGGATGCAAAACTAGTGACCGAAAGTCGTCCGCTTCCATTTGGCGGCGCTACTTTGTTCGGGGGATTGTTTGATCGAAATGGATCGCTTCAAGATTATGACAATATAATTTAAGCATAATTGAACTCACTTATTTGAGGGATTGTAGTCCATGAGTAAACCGGTCGCAGCGTCGAGCGATGACTGAGAATGCAAACTTCCAGGACCGATATTTGAGGGTGGATTTGTTGAACTAGATCCTATAATTTGCTTATTTCAAAACTTTTCAATGCACCACTTACTACTGTATGTTTTCAACGGTTTACACACGGGACAATCGTCTTTGCTACAATTCTTCCAGTGGGTGATGATCTGACGTGAAGAAGCACAATGAGGATACGAACACGCCCGACCATTATTACAGCTAATCATATGATCAAGAACGGCTTTCATTGTGCCGCAATGAGGTAACGTACATTGGGTACGAACGTTGACTTCCGTCTGAAACATCCGATTTTACTAAAGAAGACTCAAACCAACAGACCTTTTCTCTTTGCTGACATTTATGAGCGTGCAGCAGAAGGACGAGTTGCTGTTGAATTAGTTTGCGCTTCTCTGGATCTTGTGAATGTAGTCCTTGTGAGCGACCGAGTAGATTCTGCGCTCCAAGATTGAAGTTCGCTTGACCTGGTTGTGTTTGAATATTGGGCACTATTTGTCGTTCCTCTCCGACTGACATTACAGCGCCCGGAGTTTGTTGTTGACCATTCATTCCTTGATGCAATTGTTGAGGCGATGGTGCATAGCCGATCGGCTGATGCTGATTGGGCGGATGCTGAGGTCCACGTTGATGAGGATTTGGTGGCTGCATGTTTGAAGGCTGCTGACTCGTTTGTTGTTGAATGTAAACCTGTTGGCCTTGAGGTTGCTGTTGAGCGACCCATTGGTTTGGCTGTTGTTGGTGTGAATGCATCTGCTGCCATTGCATTGGAGGTTGTCCCGACTGAAAAGTTCATAACAATAATTTCGCACTTTCTAACTTACCATCGGGAGTCCGGCGCGTCTGCCGTACATTTGTTGTGGACGATGAGGCGGTGCACTTTGTGGATTCTGCATTCCGGGATGCATCGGCTGTCGCATTTGTGGTTGTGAATGATGCGGCATTCGATTTGTCGGAATTCCCATAGTCGACGCTGACGGAGTCATCATGTTCTGCGCGCTGTTATTCTGACCATTCGCCGGACTTCTGATCTCACTGAAACTGTTGAATTGAAGTCGAAAGAATTTTAAATGGAAATGTCAAATATACTCGTGCAAATCAAACTTGTCGAAGCTTTTGAATCATCGCTCAAACCTACCGATTATTGTTGTAATTCGGATTGTAATGTGCACGCGGACTGTTCATGGTTCCCGGCGTATTGGAGAGCAGAAGTTCTTGAAGAACGGACGGAGGCTGCGACTGCTGCTGTACATTCGATGGCATCGAAACCATGATGTTCTGACCGTTCGTCGGATGGTACGAATGCATCGATTGCTGTTGAGGCATCTGTGACGGCGGTCCATTGATGACCATTCCACCGGTCGAACCGTTGACTAGTGGGCCATTTGGCATTCCCATCTGATTGAGCTCATTGTTGTACTCGTTTATGGAGAAGTCGGAGTCTAAAAGACGATTCAAGAATAAACAGAAACCACCCTTCTTACTGTTCGGGTTTGATAACCGCTGTTTTTTGCTTCGTGGCTGATCGTCCATCTTTTTTTGCCCAACAGTTCGCCCGTTCGCTGAAAACAAAAAAGAAACTTTTTGGACGTGCGCGCAAAAAAATCCGCCGCGTCCGGAAAACGCGGCGCCAATCCGCCGAAGCCGATCGATGAGTCACGATGGAGGGGAAATTAACGAATATTTTTTGTAAATTTTTTTGCAACTTAAAATCAATTAACAAACGCGCAGCGAATTTTTTGGCGACTCGTACGCGCAGATGAGCGGACAGCAAGTAATGGCAATAGTCAGGTGTATGATGGCGGAGCGTGAAGAACGTGTATTGATTTTTGCGCAATTGGACGAATTTCGCGTGGAGACGTTCGAAGAAAGTTTCTTTGTTTTCGAACTTTCTCTCGGAAATCCACTTTGTAAGCCAAAAGATCGGACGACAAACAAACCTTCGAGTTCGCCGATTGAACACGGAAAACGGAATTCGTGTTTTCGGTTCCCGTCCAACGGTCAACTGTCGTTTTTGTTGTTCAGCTGCTGGAACAATGGAAACCGACTTCCGAATACTTGATCTTATTCTCGACAAAGATTTCGTTTCGAAGTATAACTGAGCTTTCCAACACTTCAGTAGACTTCTTGGTATTACTTCTTTCACTTTAAGAATTGAACTTCTTCTTAATGTTTATTCGAATCAAATGACAACGATATCACAGTTGAGATTCTTGGACGACGACTTTCTATGGTTGGTTGTCTTCGGCGGTGTATGGAACGGCCTTGTTTAGACGCAACCACTCTTTTTCGGCTTTGCTGTTCGAGATTGGAGGAACGAGTCCGGATTCGCGCCAAAAGTTCGGATCACATTCTTCGACCGCAATCGAAAACAAAAGCTATGAACAATAAACGATATCAGTTTTCTACCTCGTATTCGAATCCACGGTTCTTGATGAAAGGCGCCAAAATGGTTTCGTACTTCTTGAAGAAGCCTTCCACCATGGCATAGGACGAGAGTTGTCGAGCGATGTGTTGGATGCCGATACGAACAAATTTCTCGTGATTCTGCTTTCCACCAACGTAGAAGTCGTTCTTTTCGATGGGAATAAACAGGACCAGGACGTAGAAGGGCGGAAGGCCGACGCTCACGTAGAGGTCGTTGATTTGTTTACCCAATTCGTCTTTGTCGGCTTGGCTGAACGTGCCAGGGGTGTGGAAGAAACAATGGAAAGGCATAGTTGATTGAAGAAGTAACTGTTGAGATGGAAACTGTTGGGAATAATGAGATGCCGATTCTTTCGACTCTTTTTATACGATCAATTGTGTTTTTCAACATTATAGTCGGGTCGCAAAAAACAAGAACCGTCGCTCTAGTTTGTACAGAATGCGAAGTGAAAGCTACAAAGCGTACATATTGACACACTCCGCGGTCATTTTATTTTGATTAAGAACCAGCAAACATATTGTTGTACTCCACGTACCACTGATGCTTCAAGTTGAAGGAAAAAGTTGACCGGGAGTTCTATGACAGACTACAAGAAGAACGGTCGAAAAGAAGGAGGAGTCTTGGTTGTAGTTTGTATTGAACGCGGGTACGTACTCTGAGTACCCAGAGTACGGAACGTGTTGATCTCTGGTGTTTTCGCGTGTATAAAAGCAATCATCTGAGCAAAGAAAGCTGATCAATTGCTCAGAGATTGTTTCGGTGAAAATGGCAACTACTATTACGTTTTCGAATGAAGTCAAGATGCCAATCTTCGGATTGGGGACTTGGCAGGTTTGTGTGAAAAATAAGATTCAAGCTTATCGATATTTTTATGCGAACGAGGGTGAAATCGCAACAGCACTTCGAGTTGCTCTGGAAAACGGTTATCGACTTATTGACACGGCCACTGCGTAGGTTTCTGGAGTTTGATTGCTGATGCTCGTTGATTTTAGGTACCAAAACGAGGCGGAGATCGGCATGGTTTTGCAAGAGTTCTTCAAGGCCGGAAAACTCAAACGCGAAGGTGAGGCAGAGAATCGATCGAACGTCCAGTTCATTTCTGAGTTCAGTTCTGTTGGAACAGAAATCGTGAAAAAGACGTGGAGCTTTTGATTCGTCAATTGCTCAAGTTGTTTCAATTGGATTGCATCGACTTGTATTTGGTGCACATGCTCGCTGGATTGATGGTGAGTCTCAGGTTTGGTGCTCAGATGATTGTTCGTGTTTTCAGCGGGACATGTCCAAGGTCGACAATTCGATCAAATTGGAAGATGTTTGGCGCGGAATGGAGACGAACGGAAGAAGCAGTGAGCTGACTATTTCCGCACTTAAACTTGTTGTTTAAAATGCTTTTTCTTATTTGTACCGCTCAATAAAAAGCTGAGCAACATATTCGTAGATGACTTGCTGGTCTAATCTTGTGTTCATTGGAATCTTTGTATTTACACCAGCAACTTCGACGGACACTAACTTTCGTGACCCGAACCTTCGAGCTCGTCATCCCGACTCTTCATGTACAGACGAGTTGTTTGCGCTCAAAGCAGCGGCTTCCGACGTCGATTTACGATGTTCAGAAGTTTGATTTCTTCTTCCTTGTCGGTCAACAAAATCAACGAATGAGGTTCGATAAGGTTTCCGACCACAAACTCGGGATCCAGTCCGCCTACAGAAGCTACAAATGCGTATTGAGCACTTTACAATTGTTAGCGCTCCTTTTGATATTCAAACTTGATGTTTTGGTTCTTCTCGAGTTCACATGGCCATTCAATTACCCTACTATTTGGTTGTAACCTTTTTGTATCTTCTAACTAAATGCTAGCATTAGAGTGTCCATCAGAAAAACCGTTTGTAGGAAACTGTAGCACAGCGGTCATTAGCTTCCAAACACAGTTTGTGAGTTTAGCGAACGGAATCTTCTCGACTTTTAATGGAGTTTAATGAGTTCACTCATAATCAACGTTTGCTTGTGCTTTCTGCTTCTGTGACATTAAATCAAATCGCCTGAATAACCAAAGACCAAAGTCATGTGATGCGATCCATACACAACTTCCGTTCTCATTTTTTATTGACTGTTTGTTCAGCCGTTTGGATAAATGTTCTTCTGTTCTCACAGATATCTGAACAAATATTTAGCTATTCTCGATCTTCCACCTTTAACTCGTCATATGCTTTTCATCTAATCGAACCAATGGGCAGCCCACATTGGCGATTGTTCAAACAAATGAATTCACTCGGTTCAAAAGGGTTGATGTTCGCTGGTCGCCAATTAATCTTTGACTGCTTGTCAAAAACATGAGAGACAAACCGATAGTACCGATTTATTTTCTATTCGTTCTGATATTCGTTATTGTAGTGGTTTCGGCGCGAAATATACCGTCCACTACAAATGACTATAAAATGATTGAACAAGTGGAAAAAAAGGAAGATTTGGAACAAGAAGATATTGATGAAGAAGAAGAGCAAGAGGATGAAGAAGACCATCCGGCAATTCATGAGATTAACGTTCGAATTCAACGCGACAGTAATATTATGTATGGCGACATTCGTAAGTCATAGGAGTCTTCTTGCTAATCGGTTGACTAGTTTAGTTTCAAAACCCGAAGTTGGTTTTCAGCGAGCGATAGTGAAGTATAACGGATACAATCGGTGGGAAACTAATGTGGTTCCTTACGTAATAGCAAATCAATTCACAAGACATGAGTTAGTTAACTTCGAGAACTCTAATAAGGCTTGTTTAGAAAAATTATGATCAGGGTATCTCTTCGACGACTTCAATTTCGAACGTGTTTCAAGTTCCCAAAGAAAACCAATCAAAGGGATTACGTTTATATAGCCAGAAGAAACGGATGCTTCAGTGAATTGGGACGGAGAGGTAATTGATTGATGAAAGAATAATGTACAGGGATGGCTTGCAGGTGGCGGTCAGTTGTTGTCGTTGGGAAGAGGTTGTGTTCATAAATCAATAATACAACACGAGATGATGCATGCGGTTTTTTATGTTTTCTTTCTTTTTTAAAGGAAGCTTTTAGCTTGGCATTCACCATGAGCATCAGCGACCGGATCGTGACAACTATCTTAAAGTGTTGTTCAACAACGTGCAAAGCGGAATGGAATGTAAGTTCTGATGATTTGAGTTAAACTTTTTGGTTTAGCGCAAGTGACAAAGCTTAGCCACGAATTTGTCAGCCTTAATGGCATCGAGTACGACTACAGAAGCATAATGCATTACAATGGCGATGCATTTGGAAAACCCGCAGGCAACGGTCGACTTCTTCAAACATTGGTTCCTCTAGAGGTAATTGAAAGCAGAGCCATTTAAAACAACACCTTTGCAGGACGGAGTGAAGTTACGACGTAACAAAAGGCTTACACGCACTGACATAAAACGATTGAATATCCTGGGAAACTGCAAAGCAGGTAACCGCTTACTCTCGACTATATTATTCACTCTTGCAGTTAAAAACAAAAGGCACAGACGGCATCACAGACGAAACCGTAAACACTCATCCCGTCGCAACTAAACCGTTTTATGAATAAATTCTATTCAAATAGCATTTCACGATTATTGTGCAATCGTTGAACACTCGAACATACCTTACCATAAGAACTGTTGCGATGTCAACATTAGTTTTTGCAAACACAAGTTGTCGATCAACTTTTAAATATTGACGTACATTTTTTGATAACGTGGTTTATTCATCGTTCAAGAATACGTTCATTTCGTTTTTGAGATCTTGTTGGTTTGAAGTTCAAGTTTACTGAAGATAACGCAACGAGTGCATAATTGATAAGACCTTTAGCGAGGTTTCCTTATCTTTTTGTCATTTTAGTATCTTTCAACGATTTGCATTCTAAGGCCCAAATGATCTTAACCTTAAATCTATAAATAAGACAATTGAGCATTTGAAAAGACCAGTTTTCATTGAACTTAAATGTGTTTGTATTTCTCGGCTATCTCCGTAATCCTTTCAGTCGCTACTACTGCAGTCTTTGGTCTTTGTGATAAAAAAACATGTGATTAGTGGAATGAGAGTGCGCAATAATGCTGCTCATTTGAAAGTTCACCACGAAATTCAACGAGCCGAAGGTAGGAAGTTTGACTTTACTAACTAGTTAACATACAATTAGCACTACAAAGTTATCCAATATTGTTCAGCTTTACCTGCAGTTTACGGCAACTGAGATTAACTACCATCATCATCGTGATCAACTTTACAAAACCAATTTTGCGTATCTTTTCGATTCCAATTAAGTTCCCAATCAAAGTTTGCTTTCTAAACTTTTAGATCCTTACTTTTACGTGCTTCTTTACAGGCATGCCAAATTACAATTCAGCATCATCGACAGGAAGGTCTGCACAAACTTTTGCAATTTTGGACGATTTTTGACAGATTGTTTGGCTTCGAAGTGCTCTCATTTCTTTGCCAGTTATCCGGTAACTACAAATTTGGACACAATTAATAGCCGGTCTTTTGAGCTTTTTATCAATATAATATGGCCGTCGGTTGTTACCAGAATCTCCGAGATACATCGATTGGCGCGATGGACATGTCATACAAAAGAATGGGGGGTGTTGTGTATTTTGGCTCATTGGCTGATTGAATTCTATTGATATTTGCAGAGTTTTAAGCTCATTAATGTCTATTGTTGTTCTGTTAATTTAAAGCTTTCATAGTGACTGGTTCTTGAGCTACAATCGTTGGAATTTGAATCTTCTCAGAGGTTAATGTCCGATAGTGGCATTCTTTTTTTATGTTTGCAGGCCCTTTGTTTTCTCTATGTTTAGACTACAATGTTCATGTTCTCGTTTTTATGATAAGAATTGGTGACAAACTCTCGCTTAACTTCCAATCTTTTCGACCATTCCAAGTCAAAAAAAACATTTCGTTGGCATGTCGGTGGATAATTCTGGGTCAAGTTCTTGAACAAAAACTGATTACTGGAAACGCCTAGCCAACAGACTACTTATCTGTTCGTTCACAGCAGCAAACTTAATTCTGCCAATCATCTTTTCACTTTCGAACTTGTGTGATCAAGTATTCAGTTGCCGGTAACTGCACAAAGTTTTGTTGAAAACTGTTGCGATAATCATTATCGAGTAGAATGGTCGTTCATTTAGGTCTGTTAATGCAATCGAGCTGGAAATTTATGATAAGAAGGACGGGTTGGTTGCGGTTTCAACATTTGGACCCGAGTGTATCGAAAAAAGAAACAAATGAGCTACGGTTGCTTATTATTCTGACGTTCTATAGCTCAAGTACAATCTTTCTTTTTGCCGTTCAAATTCTCTGATCGAGTTCAACTGATGTTCTTTCGAAGTCCTGAACTTTCACTCAAACTTGGAATATTGAGGCCCTAAAGTTTAAAATCTCGCGAAAAGGCCTTTCTACTCTAATTCGTACGAGTATCCGATGATAAGCTTAAATGAACCTCAAGTACTCAAGCAGTATTTTGAATTCCTATTTTATTTATCGACATACACATCTACAGGGTGTCTCAAAAAAAAGGGCAATCGTGCTGTAACTTTTTAACCAGCCATTGTATGAAGATTCTGTAAAAAGCAACTAAGGTTCTTTTTGGCCGCGGAGTCGATTGGTCTAATTTTCTGCCGGATCGGACAAGTCCGCAGGCTGCTATGGACAATTTTGTACCTCCAAGCGAGTTTAACGCTGCGAGTTTTTGCATAAATTTACAAACGCTGCTTCTCATTCTTCATTTTTGTCTTCGTTATGACGGTCAGTCGTTATCAATTCACTTATGACAATCCGGATTTGGAAGCATGGGAAGAACTCGGGCACAACATTCCATTGTGCAATTTGTGGGTTAATAAGTTTCTTAAGCGCATTACTTTGGTAGTAGTACGGGAACACGGAGGCCACATTGAACATCTTGTTAACAAACTGTAATTTTTAATCTTAAATTGTTATAAATAATCTGTAATCAAGTTCATCCATCAAGTGACATAACGAAGTCACGTCATTTTTGCCTTGCTTCAATTATTGATATCGCCAGCGCTTAAAAAAAATGAAGAATGGGAAGCATCGTTTGTAAATTTATGCAAAAACTCGCAGCGTTAAACTCGCTTGGAGGTACAAAATTGTCCATAGCAGCCTGCGGACTTGTCCGATCCGGCAGAAAATTAGACCAATCGACTCCGCGGCCAAAAAGAACCTTAGTTGCTTTTTACAGAATCTTCATACAATGGCTGGTTAAAAAGTTACAGCACGATTGCCCTTTTTTTTGAGACACCCTGTAAATCAGAGCGCTATCCACTGATTGTTGCAAAGATCGGTACTGAAATGGTGTTTGTGAAAAAATGTTCCAAATAAACAAATTACCTGCATATGCAATTTGTAGAATTTCCATCGGGATCCACGCCCTTTAAGCAACCATCTGGTGAAGGTGTCGTCCCAGGAATTGGATATGGACAATCACCACCAAAGACGTAATCCAACGGCGCTGCATTCACAAAAACTAGCGATATACATTGAGTAGATAATGCTTCTCTAGGCAATGTATCACAATCAACGATCATAACGTTTTGTTCAATTTCTTTTCCATCTTTCTTGATTATAAATCCCATATAACTTTATTAGCCTTAACATCAGTCTCGAAAAGAAACAATAAACAAACTACGAGTATGATCAGATTCGACATGTTTGCTCAGATGGACAATCCGTGAAGATTCCTTGCTTGACCGTGAGGGTTGTTAATTGGCCTATTTGATTAACATTTGTGTAAATTGCATTCATAGTCAACGTGCATTCTGACAACCGAAAGTCGCTGATTCTCAACAACGTTCTTTATTTCGATGAATCAGCAGTACAAACGCATTGATTTGATAGCCGTTCTTTTAGTATCGACTTCTTGTTGCAATTATCGCTGCTGAAACAACAAGTCGATAAGAAGTGAAAGCACTTACCTGCAATAACACTCCGTGCCATACAAACCACTAAGCCAGAGGTAATACACTCCTTTGATAGTTTGTCCCTACAACCAGATGCAAGCATATATTCGTTCGCAGTCTAATCTAAAACACTGACAGTGCAATGTGGGTAGACTACTTCGGCCTTCGAGCAATCTTTTGTTTTAGAATTTTGCATTCAAGATTAAAATATACGACTAGTACGCACTCTATCGATACAATAAATGATCAATGCAGTTGAAGAGCATAACACGGAAAGAAAGAGCAGGCAAATCAGAAACATTTTGACTGGAAGTGAAATGGTTTGACATTTACAGCGTGAGTGAGATTTGCAGTTGGTGTTAATGGCCGTTCACGGTCATTTGATTTGAAAATGGTAATGCGAAATGCTGGCTATTGTAGTTGAATTTGATGATGTTCTAGTCACGACTAACGAAGCAAAATCAAAGATTAATGATACAAATTAGATGGTATTTCAATCATCACTGTTTAAGATCACATTCTTGGAACCAAAAGACATTATATTTGAAGTCGAAAGTTTTGTAGTTCAATGGGAATGTCTTTGATTCTTGTTACATTCAGACTCGCTGTCAATTTTGAAGATGGTTCGCTTCTCTCTAAATGCAACAACCGGTCGAAATATTCTCGAGTTGGCGAATGATCGAGATTCGAGTGCTTACGTACGAAGTAAGTCTAAGTGTTCGATTGTTTTATTTTCTTTAGAAATCTATTACTACTGGATCATGTGCTTCTCTTTGGCTTCTATGACTCTTAACGCACTTCTCTGCGTAGCAATTTGTTGTTTTCCAAATTCACTGATTAAAATCAATCCAATGCTTCTTTGCAATTCGATTGTTGACTATCTGTTGGCTAGCACCTATTTTTTCTTTGGACATGTGAGTTATTTGTTCACATCAGTTATGCATCTTTTAGTACCTTTTCGTGGGCTACGATCGACTTTTCACGATTTTTCTCGGCTTTGTCCATGTGACTGACCCAAAGACATTCCAATACGTGATCTTCGTCGAACAGATGATCCTCATAGCTAATTGGAACATTGTGATTGCGCAGTTTGTGCATCGCTTATTAATCGTTCGATAGTAAGTATAATTGCCAAGATTCAGAACTCGTCTTTTCAGCAACAAACAACCTAGTGGTCGTAGACTTTACTGGTTCTTCACTTTCTGCTTTCTACACTACGTTTCGAATTTGTACTTCAACTTAAAAGCTTACTCGGGTCACATGTCAGCCGAAGATCTCGAGGACTCGGTTTCCATCGTTCGCTATTACGCCATCGAAGTCACCTCAAATAACATCTACGGAAAAATGGTGATCCCAGAAAAAATGACCGTCAATGATTACATTCCGACCTTGTATTCTCTCTGTGGATTCATTTTGATTGTCTATTGTTCGATTTCGATTCGTCGAATTTTGAGACAATCGTCGGGAATGAAAGTTGCGATTACTCGAAGATTGAATCAATCGATGGACAGAACAATACTTTCGATCGTAAGTTTTGCTTTTACAACTTTCAATCAGAAGCTTCAGGGCGGGATTGTGATGTTCACAAATGTTTTTCCGAACATCGGCTTTGCGGTCGCATATTCACGATGTCAATCCAACGCGATCTTTTCGTTGGTTGTTTCTACGTGTATACTTTCCAGTGCGTTCCTGAATCCGTTAGTTACCATAACGTTTATACGCCATCACAGAAACTCGGTCTTCTAACTCCTCACTTTCAATTACTTCAAGAAATTGCATAAGATTTTAAGTGTTCAAGTGATCACGGCCGAGAATCGCTAACACTCGTGATCTTCTTTTTAAACTTGTCGGTTTTATTTTTCAGCTGAATATCGTTGATTATCTACCAAGCATAGGATTATTGTCGTTGCATTTGTTTCTGCTCGAAAGCTTAAGGCCGGTGAAAGAGTTTTTTCTTTAGTGTCCAAACGTTGTTGTTGCTCTTGTCATCCTTGAGTCCGCTGACTTATCTCCACTTTATTGTTCAAATTCCGTTATTATAACTGCGTTTAAATGAACGTGGGATTTTGGTTGGCAAACTTAGCACGCAAGCAAGTAGGAGCAATAGATGACATACAACTAAACTTGAGAACTAAAAAACTTGGGACGAGATGGCGGTTTTATAGAGCAGCGATTAATAATCTTGTGAGTGGGATCTGATTAGTTCGTGGAATCCTTGCCCACTCAATCGATTTAACAAATCTAACTTCCTTTCTTCACTTTTCGTGACACCGTACTTCACCTTTTTTCTGAGTCTGTCCCCATCAAGGATTGTTGATGTAAGAATGCAATCAATACGACAAAATAAAACTTGTTACAACTTCTTTCCGCATCTTGAATTGTTTAGTTTTTCATTGAATGCTTAGACCTTCTTTAGGTCCTCAATATTTCTATGCAAGTCTGTTGAACAAGTGATCTGTGCGTTCATACCACCGATTAAGTTGTTCGTCAAGCTGCTCATTCGACTTTACGTGTTTGGACATTGTCGACGATTGAGTTTCGGTGCAAAGTTTGATTCCGATTTTTGTGGAGCAGTCGGGCCATGTGATTTTCTGTGTATAATTTAGTTATCTTCTTATGTTAATCGACTGAATGCTGAGTCTTATTGCCCGTGTGTTTGTTCTTGAGTTGGGATTTGGTTGTCGCTTTATGCTTATAAGCGTCAATTTGTAATCTCTTTGATTGTTTTAAGTCTACGCACATTCTTTCAACACTTTTGACAATCGATGTTAAGCAAAATTTTGTCACAAGAATCGTATTCATTGCATGATCACATCGAGCAGAACTGATTTCAACACACAGTTTGCATTCGAAGAAAAATCTGCATAGCAACTTTAAAGCGCGTGTATAAGTCAAAGCTTTCTGATGGCCAACTTCGCAAAAAATAGAAATGAAGACGAGAAAACGGAAAGAGCTTTTGAGTGGCAATCGCTTTCGACGGCCGCTGATTGTCGAGTTTTAAGTTCGTTCGTCAATCGATCGAGCGATCGGGTTTCAATCTCTGATTTCTGATCAGAAACTCAACAGTTCTCTCTGTTTGTTTGAAAGTTGGTGACTTCGAATCAACTATTTTCCATAAACTCAAATCGTTTAGTTGCAAATCAGCTCGGAAGAATTCGATAGAAAATGACGTTTTAATTGACTTTGATCTAAGAAATTCGATGTTTTTGGTCCGATCGATCATCAAAACCGACGTCCAGTGGCCACCGGTTTGAGTCGATTTGACAGCTTTCTAGGCAAACGCACGTTCAATTGCACACACTCTCAATGTTCAATTTGCGCCAAATACTTCAGGATAAGAATCTGTTTACGACGAACAACATCCCATCGAGCACTATTGTATGCTCATATTAGTTTCCGACCATTCCAACGTCGCGAAGCTAAATTTGTGAACATTTGTAACTTTTTTGTCGAATTCATTTCGTACAACGAAGAGCTTGTTACCGCAGATTGATGTGCAAGGTGCTAAAAACAGAGGCTTAGTAATGAAAGCAAAACTCAGTCAGAAACACTGACCTTCAACTGACTCTTTTCTTCGATCAGATGTTCTTTCTTTGTACAATCGAAAGGCGAGATCGCGGTTAATGTCTTTGCATGAAATCTCTAAATCTGGATTTTGTCATCACGAAACATCAAAAATCAAAGTGTTTTTCGCGTGCATTCACATCATTTCTCGCTTGAAGGTCTGTTGGTTTTTCAAGTATATTTTCATACGACAAATTTTCGGTGTTGATGTTCGCAAGTCCAATTGGACATCCAGTTGCTTCATAATAGAACTGATGGAGGATCGTTCATTAAAATGTGATGATCGTCTTCACTACCGACCTCCAATAGTTTTCAATTTCAGAAGGCAGTGTATAAAAGCAAAAGTCTCAAGAAACAACGTTGAATAATAAACGGTAGACAGTGTGCTCAACTCTTGCCATTGGTCAAGAAGTAGATGTCTACCAATCTATAAGGTTAATTTTTCTTCTTTAAGTTAGTTGCCGATCAGTTGAATTGAATTGCTCTAAACTACTTGCTTATCTTGAAAAGTCCATCCAATTGATTACCGTACAGTTTATGATGCAACGATTAGCATATCACGTGGAAATACTTTAAGGCAACTCGTTGGAAACTTCGAGCTCTAAGTTCGACTGCTTATGCGAAATTACGATCAAAACTTGAACGGTTCTCTTAATGAAATTCAAGTGTATTAATTGCAATAGTGTTCATAATCGAATTAACGTTACCACTAGCTCGTCATCTACTTGTTCCCTTTCTATTGAAAATTTAGAAAAATGAAGAGATAGACCTTTTTCTTGCTCAAATATCTTATTCTTCACTTGTAGTTGAAAGTATTTATTGTGCAATGCTTAATGATCGAAACGAAAATTGATGATAAGAACTCTTTTAGATACAACTAAAAGCCATAGGCGATAACTTTTAATTGAATTGTCTTAACTTTGGTAGTGATATAAAAGTCCGATTAGCGGCTTCTAACTGATGACCAAAATCCAGTATTTTCGTTGTCTTAGCTTTTGTCGCTTCAGCATTCAGTCTTAACACTGAAGGTCCATATAAACTCGTTGGAAAGAAGCATCAACGCGATGATGCCAAATTGAAAGCCTATCATCAGAAACGACGTGCCAAAGCTCAAGCTGAAGGAAAGAACTATATTTCTCCATACCCAGAGGAAATCATACACACGGAGATTTTGGTCGGAGATTCAGATCGGTCAACGAATCAATGACCGCTTTTAGTTTGTTTATTTAGCAGGAAAATTTCTTGTGACCGTGAAAACCGGCTCTCATGAGCTTTGGCTTCTCGGATCTGATTACCCAATTGTTGGCTTTGACGAAAAGACGTTCGATCCCAACGATCCGTAAGTTCAATGAAACGATCGATTCTCAAAGTTTGATTTAGAAAATCGACTGCAAAGAAAGCTGGCGACTTTTCTGCAATCTCCAAAGATTATCGTGAATGAAATAAAAGCATTTTGTTAAACTAATAAATCAGAAGTCTACTAAACTAATGAAATCGATTCCAGAGGTCTTTGGCACCGCGTATACCGACAAAATCACGTTCTTCAATGTTCAACTTACACAGCCATTCATTCAATTAATCGCATTAACGGATACATGTGAGGGTTGTTTTTATTAGTTAAAACGAACTTCAATTTCAGTTTCGATCCACCAATTGATGGTGTTATTTCCGGGGCTTTGCGTTTTGCGTGGAATACAACTGCAGCAAAAAAAACAAGCCGACTCCAGACTCGAATCTAATTCTCAACTTTTTTGCTGCTCAGTCTTCGTCATAACGAATCGTTCCTCAAGTAAGCAAACAGTAGGTGATGCACACCATGCAATATTAAAGCTCTGATTTAGTAATGAGACCACTGGACAATTTCTGGTGTGGGATACAAACTCACTTTGGAAGGGGATTTTAGACTCGAACAGCAGGTCCATAGGTTCGTATTAACTTATTCATTTTTTCAGAACCCTGATCGCCTTATTGTGGCGCTTACTCGATAGCGAGCGTTACTGCCATTCATCACTCGGCACAGGCATCTCGATTAGTGAGAACTTTCGAAGTCTAATCTTTAGTTTTTTTCAAGGCTCAATACTCTTCATACAGACGTCCGTCTTCGCCTTCTCCTTCGCTCGTCAACATTAAGTTCAAGTTGCCAATAATTCCAATAAAAACGCATGTCCAGAGATTGCTTGGTTACTGTTGTCACGCAAAATTGATTCTCAGGGACAATCACTTTTTGGGTTTGGTAATGTAACAGAATTGACGTGCTTCCAACTACGTGATTTCGGACCCAGGTTAACGAAGGTCATTAACGTTTACGCAAATTCGAGTATATGATTGTTTTTTCCTGATAAAATTTGCATAGAACCAGAATACGCAGATAAAAGTTGATCATTTTAGTCTCGATCTACTTTCTGTTTCAATGGAGCCGATTTCGGGCGAGGACTTGCTCGATGTATTTCTGATCACAGTGTTGTGAGTTTGTTTGATCGTTGCATTCAACTCGTTTACTCCAGTAGCCTCATCTGCATTTGCTTTATCCTGTTGACATTGTTTTCTATCTACATGTGTGTGAGTTTCGGTATTTGTTTCGTATCAGTCTCAGGTTTTCAGGTCACAAAGAACCAGAAATCAAAGAAGTCGAAACAAAGTCAGCAGTCGCCGCCAACTGCCATGTTGACTTCATCAGAGCCAAAAGCACAACAAGCGTACGACTGCCCGATGCAACCGGCCATTGAACAAGCAAATCCAGTGGAGAGGAAAGAAGAGCCGATGGTCGAAGAGCAAAAACCGGACGAGCAGAAAGAAGTGAGTTAAAAATGTAAGTCCCCGATCACTCTGTTGCCGAAGGAAGGTCGTCAAAAACTTCGCGTTCGTTCTCCACAAACTTCCACCATCGACACTCCGATACCAAGTAAAAAACAAGTATCTGCGAAGAAACCGCGCTGTAAACGACGTCGTGATCACGCTCCAGATACGATTACCATAGAGTTGCCGTTGAGTACCAACGAAAAGATGTTTATGAGCAGTCCGCTACCAGCCAGTAAAAATGAGTCTGTGATTGCAAAGAAATCGTATCGAAAGAAACGTCGTCGTGACCACGATCCGGACACGATCACCATCGAATTGCCGCCCTCAGCCAAAGAGCGTCTGATTGCGGAGCAGCACTACAAGAAAAAAATGAACGATTTTAAACAAAAACAAAAAATCTTGAAACAAGAAGTGAAGAAGAAACCTCCAGCTTCTGTACCCACGGCTTCTGTAGCGAAAGAAAACAAGCCTGTCAAAAAACTTGAGCCGACTGTCAGCGTGGATCTCAACATCACCACTACGAACACGACCGTATCCGTTGATAATGAGGAAAAGTCGAAAAAGTAATCCGTTTGTCCTTTCGGTCGCTATAAACATTGTCTCAGCTGTTGACTCAAACTGTCGATATTAAATGATTTGAATTAAGGAAATTGAACGTCAAACTAACTTTGCATCTTCCTATTAACACTCACTCTTCTTTTACGTGAATCCAAATCTTATGTTCAGAATTGTGAGGTCAAATGAATGACAACAAGCAGTCGAATGGGCACGAAGTTCTGGAATAAGATTCGCACGACGGCCAGTGAATTCGTCCTTTCAACATCAAACAAATTGATGGACATTCAGAAGATTAATGAGCGCAAAAATCGTCGAATTTGAAACGCGCAAAAGATGATAATTGAATAGTTAAGAAGCGTTGTAAGACCGAAGATTGCGTCAACGCCGGCAGGTCGTTTGTTGTTTTACAAAAGATAGCTGGCAAAGCTGTGGTCGAACTTACAACTTCCAACATCTCCATTTTGGTCAACTCAAATCCAAAGTGTTTCAAAATGTTAACTAACTTCAGGGATCTGTGCTGTCGAATTGACTTTGGCAACCGAGTATCAGCGTCTCGATTTCATTAACGTAAACGCTATTTGGAAGATTGCAAGAAATTCAAAAATTGCTTCCGGTTCCCTTTCCGGCAGCAACAAATGAACTCGACAATTTGACCAAAAACATGTCAACAATAAGCTATTCATCAAAAGAACCATTTCAACTGCTATACTCCTGGAGTTTCAACGACAAAAAATCTAATTTTGAAGAACTTAAATGAGATCTCTTGCACCAAAGGAAGCGAGAGATGAAGGCAATTCGATTTGAAACACCATCTCAAATGCACCTGTAGCTACAGAGCTGTAGCTCTTGTAAACAAAATGAGAAAAAGGATCGAAGCGTTTAACTGACCGTATGGCAATTGGTATGATAGGAAGTTCCAACTGTACATAATCCCACGTGATTTATGCAAAGCGATCATAATCGGTTGGTAATCGTTCGAACTCAGATCACAAACAGTTGCTGCGTGGGTCGACGGCGGTGATCTGATCGAAAATCAGGAGGTTGCTGCAAATTTGCCTTCCAACCACATGCTTTTTGTTGCATCCGGACATACACCAGGAACCAACAGTTTGATATAAAAAGACGATAGAATCGGTTTCTCTTCACACTCCAATCGTTCAATCCAAATGTCTCTGATCGTACTTGTGAGTCTTCTCTCCGTTGCGACAGCTCAATTAGTGCCGTCGGATAAAGGAAATCTCATCGATGTGAAGTTTCCTATCGGAAAGGATCTTGTGGATTTCATCAACTCCAAGGCCACAACATTCAAAGTTGGTCTCGAGTTCCAATGATCACCTAACCGGTTTTCAGGCCCAAGTTTATCCACGTTTCGAAAACTTGAGCATCGCAGATCTTCGTCAATTCCTTGGTGCTCTTTCGCCAACTCCCGAGCAAGCAGCAATATTCCAAAAACAACAACCGGCCGAAGGCCCTCAATTAACGTCGGCAGTTAGCATTCCAACTTCTTTTGACGTCCGAACCAAATGGCCGAAGTGCAATGGAACCTTCAATGCGATTCCTAATCAAGCGAGCAAGTCTTCTGCTTGTTGTCTTTATAGACATGTCATTTAAGATTGTGGATCGTGTTGGGCTGTTTCCACCGCTAGTGTTATTCAAGATCGCCGTTGTATTCTCTACAACGGATCTGCAAAATTGCCGATCAGCTCGTGGGACATTGTCAGTTGTTGTTTCAATTGTACTCCTTCCGACAACGGGTAGTAACTGTTCAATGGAATCTTTTCTATGTTCTATGTATTCTAGTTGCAACGGCGGCTATGTTTACAAAGCTTTCGATTGGTTCGACACTGTAGGCATTGTAACCGGAGGACAATACGGAGGTAAAGTTGAAATAGCTACTCTTCAAGAAGTCTGTTAAGGCGAAGGATGCAAACCCTACGAAGTTGCTCCAGGACAATCTCCACCAGCAAATCGAACGTGCAAAAAGAGTTGCCAAGCATCGTACACATCTCCAACTTATCCAAATGACAAGAAGAAAGGGGGATACAATAAGATTTTCTACAACAACACAGCGGCTGCTCAAGCGGAGATTTTGGCCAACGGGTCGATCGTTGCTCAATTCGATGTCTACTACGATTTCTATAACTACAAGTCGGGAATCTACCAACACGTCAGTGGCAACTATGTTGGTGGACATGCAGTTCGAGTGAGTCGAAGAAAAATTTGGTTTGCTTAGTGAATTTCAGCTCATTGGTTGGGGTGTTGATAATGGAACTCAGTACTGGCTCGGTAAGTTTTCAATCCACTATCCTGTCTAAGAGTTCTTTTTAGCTGCGAACTCATGGGGTGTTGATTGGGGAGACAAAGGTTTCTTTAAGATTCGTCGTGGAAACAACGAATGCAACTTCGAAGAGTGGTCTTTCGCGGGAAATGTCCTCAAGGATTGAATGAAAACGTTGTGAACCAATGTGCGAACTTTTAATAAACTAATGCATGTAATCTCATTTCGACCCGAGCTTAATAGACAGTAGCCATGTAGTCGAGAAATAGAACAAGGTAATCGATTGAACCTTCAAGTGTTTGGACCTCAATTCACTAATGATGTTAACGATGTCAAAACTTAATTTGCATATTTACGGACGTCTAGTCGTGTGTTATCCAATTAGT
This sequence comes from Aphelenchoides besseyi, assembly GCA_024699855.1. Lineage (NCBI taxonomy): Eukaryota > Metazoa > Nematoda > Chromadorea > Rhabditida > Aphelenchoididae > Aphelenchoides > Aphelenchoides besseyi. Next base: position 912,705 of record JAMPIQ010000003.1, read on the forward strand.
TTTCCTGTTATTGCAAAAATATTTCGACGAGCTAATCGAATCCGAAGGGTTCGTGGCACAGAAGCTGATTCGTTTGGGCTTGTTTTTTGGTTCAAGATGGAAACGAACTGTTTAGCGTGGATTCGAGCGGCAACGAGATCGTTCAATTTGACGATCCAGCTGTTGATCGCAACTACCTGTTGGGTGAGTTCACATGTTTGACTTCAGATCAGGCAGTTGATTTCAGTGGTCCATGGAGTTATAACCGTTTGCACGTGCTCTCTCGGCTTTCTTGCCAATTTCCTTTTGATTTCGATTATTCTCGTCAATTCGAATTCGCTGTCCAATTTCCGTGGAATCGTTCTCTTTGCTGCGGTGCTCGATACGTTTTACTGTTCCATTACTTTCCTGTCGATGCCCGTAGGTTCAGTAACTTTTGTCTTTGCATCAAAACAATCGAACGTCATCGGAGCACAAGTGCTCGATCAAAAATACCGTTGAACTTCGGAGTTAGTTGAAGAAACTGAAATATCACATGTCAATTGACACATCCAATCTTGGCAACAGCCATCATTGAATGAAGGGCCTTTCAGATGCCGTACATAACCCATGGACGGTTGCTAACATTTGCGAACAACGGCTTCCACTTCTCGAACCAATTCCTTAATTCAACGATCATAACCGCCGCATCGGTTTCAACGATCACTTGTTGGCCGTTTGCCACGTACATGTTCTTGTATCGGCTACATTTAGTCAAGAAGTGAGTTTGCTTCTGGTGAAATAATCTCGATGTTCTCAGTCGAACGCCGCCAAAGTCGTTGCCGTTCTTTCTCTACGCTTCGGTCCCGATCTGTTCGTTTTTCCTCTACAGTTTCTCTATTGTGAAAGGAATGAGTTTGTTCGAAACGTCGAATTCACGTACAATCGAGAATCGAGTGTTAATTCTGAAGCACGTGGGATTTCAGTTGAGCAAAACGGAAATCTTCGAAGTGGTAAGTGGACTTTTGAATTCACGTTTATCTTGGATCGTAGGACAATAAGGTGCCTTCGCATATTCATGCAATTTTTGCGATTACAATGCTCATCGACTACTCGATCATTGTTTTCTGTGTCTTTCGAATTCGACGGATCTTGCGATCGGGACCAACCATTTCGACGACTACGCGTCGTTTGAACCGTGCTATGGATCGAGTGCTGATGTTCAATGTAGGAGCGAAAATGAATCTTGAAGCCACTTTATTTTCAGGCCTTCTTCCCACTTCTATCGTATATCTTCCCTTCCGGCTACACGGCCTACGCCATCAACTCTGTGCCGATTTCCCGTGGTTCGGTTTCTTGTATTCGATTCTGATGAACTTGTCCTTCATCTTCTGTCCTATTTCGACGGCCTTATTCATTCGTCCGTACAGAAGAACGGCGATGCGTTGGCTGCGATGGAATGGACGACGTCGATACAGCGTGTTCAAAATGAACGGAAGCCTCACCGAAATGAAACTGCAAAAAAATCCGATTCCACACTTTTCGTTGTCACCAATTTCATAACATATTTCGTCGTACCATTTCTTGGCTTTTGTTTGTCAACATCTTGCAATGTGCTGAAGCAAAATTCAATACTTCCGCTTAAGCAGCCAAAACAAGTGGATCTCGTCGTCAAACTACCGATTGCTACTTTTAGTTAAACAAGAAGCCATTCGTTAGTGTCCTCAAGCCTATGCACTATATTGTTGTGATCGAAGTCAATTAAATGAATCAAACATAACTGAGAGTATTCTTTCCGCCTTACTTTCCCGCCGTTAACAGCGAATGTCGTTTGTTTCCAACATTACATCCAACAAAGCATTGCAAGTTCCCGGGCCTTCCTGTTGAGGTAGAAGTCTTTATCGTCAATAGATTCAACGCTTCAGATTTTGAGCCTTCTGACTCACGATGCCAATTTGAAAATAGTTCCGATCACCTATGAGTTACTGGGCTACGTGAAATCAGTAATCTCATTTGACAGTAAAACACTTCAGTTCGACTTGTAGGATGCAACTTTTGGTCTACCGGAATTAGAAAACATGCTCTTGAACAACACCTTGGATTTGATAGCAATGAGATTTCAGCGAACAGAACACCGTCAGACGATCTTTGCGTTTACTGAAGTTATGTACTATGTAAGTTAGCACGAGCTTTGGTTTCGGCTAAATTGAATGCTTAGGTGCACACTAGGCTTCTGAGACAGAAGCGAGATCACAATTTGACACAAATGTGGTCATTCTTCAGGACCTATGATACGAAGATTTGGCTCTTATTCGCGGCCGCAGTTTTGGCTCAATGGGCCTTCTGTGTGCTGGTGCGCCGTTTCGAAGCCTACACATTGAAAGAGAAGCCTGTCAGTGTTCTTGAGGTAGTCATTTTCGCTCGTCTTTAGACAGTTGTTGTAGTGCGATTGGCAGGTTATTCGATTGCAATTGATTCAACCGGAAAAGGTCAATTTCCAATGTCTCTGTGGTTCATTTTCTGTTTGCTTGTATTCGATACTTCAATGCTCGATTCTACTCGGTGTGTTCGGCTCGTTCATTTTGGCGTCCATCATTCGGCCTATGCCACATGTTGCCGATCCGATTACTCAATTGGTCCATAGCATCGAAATTGGAGAGCATTTTCTGGTCACTAACGATCCGTTAAATTGGTTCTACGAGCGAATCAACACTTCCGATTTGTTTCCTTACGCAGAGATACGAAAGGCGTTGAAATCGAATCCGACCAAAATCGTTCAAGATCGAGACGAAGGCTTGAATTTGGTTGTCCATGACAAGGGAGTGATGTTCCAACAAGTAAACAAGCTTGATGTCCTGAGCTTTACAATTGAATTTACAGACCGATGAAGGAAGTTACTATCGTGCAGTGGATTACTGTAACATTCTTGCAATCGAAGAGAACATGCCGGTGATTGGCAGTCATTTAATGATACGACCATATCATCTGCTACTTCCAGTTTTGAATCGAGCGATTCTGAACAACAGACCGAAGATCCGTGTAATCACTTCGAAGTATTTGAACTTTGCTGAATGGAACAACAAGTGCCCCAAACATACGATTTTTGCTGCTCTAAGTGAGTTCACGAGCTTTGCATCTCAATCGGGAGTTTTAGCATTGGCACCGTACACTGGGCTCGGAATTGTCGGATTCGGTCTCTGTGGCTTCGCATTCTTCATTCTGACCGCAGAGATCGTTGTTGAGAATGTTCGACGGTACCTTGAATGCAAACTCCAACCACTTTTACGACACAGAAAACATCGTTTGTCTTGACCTTATTGTTCAATAGAACCACAAGTAGACATAAACTTTTTATCCGAAAGACTGCTCTTAATCAATGTATAAGCAAACAAGCTATGTCCATCCAGATGTCTCAGTGGGCTTCTCAATCGAGGTTGTCATTTAGGAGTTCAGAAACGACAAGATCTTCGTATGTTGTGATATGCCAATTCTCGGACAATTAGTTATTCGAACTTGTTTACATGCATAAGATGCAAATTCGTAGAAATTAGCGATTCAAAAGTTGATATCTGTCCGAGATTTCAGGTTTTTGGTCATTCGAGGGCTCTTCTCTCTCAACGGACAGCAGCTCGATTCCTTGCTCTTGGGCTCTCTGATGTTTCTCCGTCGTCGCTGTGAGGGCTGGAGCCTCTGCTTCATGCTCTTCCTGCTCTTCAAGCCGACCGCGATCGCTACTTCGGGCAAAGAATGTCTTGAGGACGATGGCAGTTCCTTGTGAGTTCTTGACTCAAGCCTCTTGACTCCTCTTTCCAGGAATTACAACGGCAAGTGCAACAAGTTCAACGTCGACCTCGAAACCGACGATGAATCTTTGAGCATCAAGATGGATTACGCGAAGGACATTGTAGCAGCCATGGAACCGTACGCGACGCAGTGAAAACTGTTCAATTTGCATTCGTTTCAGATTCACAATGACTCTCGGCGGATGCGACATCACAGGCAAGATTTCCAACAAGAATGGTGATGGCTCGTTTATTCGTGAAAGTAAACAAATTATTCACAACACTATTACGTCTAAATTTCAGGCACCAGCGCACGTCTTCCGACAACGTTCCAGGTTTCCAAGGACAAGATTACTTACGGTGCTGGCATTGCGATATCCTGTTCGGTGAAGTTCGAATCAATGGGCGAGAAAGGGGGCTTCAAGGTGGCAGTCAAATACAACCCCGACAAAGATCTTCCCGGGTTGCGACTGACTTTCGTGAGTTCAGAATCTCGATTGTACAACTTCTGTTCTTTAGGACAACGCGAAGTTCATTGGAGATCGTGAAGAGGAAAGTGACTGGTCGTGGAGTGGATGGCGCATTTACGTTTGCATTGCCGGCGTGTGAGTTCAACACGAACTACTGGAACGTCCATTTTGTTTCAGTCTTGCGGGTGTGCTCATCGTAGGGAGTATCATCTTTTACTTATGCTATCGCAGGCGCCAAAACATCGCGAATCGTGACGCTGCTCTACAAGCGGGCACTTCTACGACCGATCTGACGACGGCGACTTCAAAGCTCAGCACCACGAACGCATCTCAAGTCTCGTCCAACACTACGATGGCCGCTCCGCTACCTGCTCTCAAGACTCAAAGCACGGTCGGTCAGCAAGCTGTTCCGCAACCAGCAAACGTCGGCCAGGAAGCTGCTCCGGAACAACGGGCCGCTCCACCGCTACCGGTTCAAGCGCAGGAGAGCAAGTCGACCGAACGCGACCATACTGGCGAGCTGATTGTGCAGAACATGGAAAGGCAAGCACGAGAGAAGGAAGCAGAAGAGAAGAAAGAAAAGGAAGAGAGAGAGAAGCGAGAGAAGGAGAAGCAAACACCACGAGCCAAGAAGACTTCTAGCAACGATAAGCTATCGCGGGGATCGAACACTTCGAAGGGATCGAAAAGCTCGAAGGGATCAAACAAGAAGAAACGAACCAAGAAGGAAGCATCCAAGGTCTCGAATGGTTCCAACGTCTCGAATGCTTCCAAGAGCTCAAAAGGTTCCACGAGCTCGAAGGGATCAAAGAAGCACAAGAAGAAAGATGGCAAGTTGAAGGCGGCAGAAGAGGGCGGTGCAGTGGCCAAGAAATCGACGGAAAACCAGCCGGGAACATCGAAGGAAGGAGATGGAACCAAGAACCAAGATGAGGCGTCTGTGCTCAAACTGGACAAAACTAAATCAGAACATTCGGTGATGGGCGATTTGGAGGCCGACCCGGCTCAAAATGTGGCAAAACAAGATGTACGTGAAGAACCACGACAAGAGCCACGAGAGGAAGCACGAGAGGCAGCACCGCCGCCAGTAAGTTTCCGAAATCCCAATCAGTTAGCCGTTCAATTGTTTCAGGAAGAAAACCCGGGGAGCTGGGAGTGGCCAAACACTGCGCCAACTGAAGCGGACAAGCAATACGTTCGCGAACATTTCACTGGCGATTACAAAGAGCTCCTTGCATACTCCAAAAGACACCCGGTCAGTCAAGAGACCTTGAATGCTTTGGGTCCCTGGTACTACGAGACCACGAAAGCTTCCGAGGACCACGTAGGTTTCTCAACCCAAATGCTGACAAGGTTTGTTTTCAGATCAAGGCGGCAAAACAAAACCCGGCGTTTAACACCGACTGCCAATTCTTTGTATTCATCAAAATGCTCGCTGACGAACGTGGCTTGAAATGGCCACCAAGTAACAATTGACTGCTCTCCGTTTGATTGACTGTTTGAGCCCGAATAAACATGAAAATGTGAATGCTGAATTCGATTGTCGTTTCTATGTTATCACACATATAAATTGAGAGTATCCAAAGATACACCTTCATTTCCGTGTCTCACAAATCGAATCTTTTCGAGAGAAATCGTGCTGGAACATATCGAAAGGTGTTCATTGATTATCAGAAGGTCATGAGTTGATCGAAAACATTGAGAGCAAAGCTCAAGAGACATCCAAAACACAAGCACTCGACTTTGCAATCACCAGGTTAAATCAAAGAACGGAAGGTTGTAGTTCGAGATCAGAAATTGATCAGATGCAATCAAGTCACACATTGAACTGCCAATTTGTCGTGTTTTTGTTTGGATTTTGCAATCGAAGAGAACATGCCGGTGATTGGCAGTCATTTAATGATACGACCATATCATCTGCTACTTCCAGTTTTGAATCGAGCGATTCTGAACAACAGACCGAAGATCCGTGTAATCACTTCGAAGTATTTGAACTTTGCTGAATGGAACAACAAGTGCCCCAAACATACGATTTTTGCTGCTCTAAAGTGAGTTCACGAGCTTTGCATCTCAATCGGGAGTTTTAGCATTGGCACCGTACACTGGGCTCGGAATTGTCGGATTCGGTCTCTGTGGCTTCGCATTCTTCATTCTGACCGCAGAGATCGTTGTTGAGAATGTTCGACGGTACCTTGAATGCAAACTCCAACCACTTTTACGACACAGAAAACATCGTTTGTCTTGACCTTATTGTTCAATAGAACCACAAGTAGACATAAACTTTTTATCCGAAAGACTGCTCTTAATCAATGTATAAGCAAACAAGCTATGTCCATCCAGATGTCTCAGTGGGCTTCTCAATCGAGGTTGTCATTTAGGAGTTCAGAAACGACAAGATCTTCGTATGTTGTGATATGCCAATTCTCGGACAATTAGTTATTCGAACTTGTTTACATGCATAAGATGCAAATTCGTAGAAATTAGCGATTCAAAAGTTGATATCTGTCCGAGATTTCAGGTTTTTTGGTCATTCGAGGGCTCTTCTCTCTCAACGGACAGCAGCTCGATTCCTTGCTCTTGGGCTCTCTGATGTTTCTCCGTCGTCGCTGTGAGGGCTGGAGCCTCTGCTTCATGCTCTTCCTGCTCTTCAAGCCGACCGCGATCGCTACTTCGGGCAAAGAATGTCTTGAGGACGATGGCAGTTCCTTGTGAGTTCTTGACTCAAGCCTCTTGACTCCTCTTTCCAGGAATTACAACGGCAAGTGCAACAAGTTCAACGTCGACCTCGAAACCGACGATGAATCTTTGAGCATCAAGATGGATTACGCGAAGGACATTGTAGCAGCCATGGAACCGTACGCGACGCAGTGAAAACTGTTCAATTTGCATTCGTTTCAGATTCACAATGACTCTCGGCGGATGCGACATCACAGGCAAGATTTCCAACAAGAATGGTGATGGCTCGTTTATTCGTGAAAGTAAACAAATTATTCACAACACTATTACGTCTAAATTTCAGGCACCAGCGCACGTCTTCCGACAACGTTCCAGGTTTCCAAGGACAAGATTACTTACGGTGCTGGCATTGCGATATCCTGTTCGGTGAAGTTCGAATCAATGGGCGAGAAAGGGGGCTTCAAGGTGGCAGTCAAATACAACCCCGACAAAGATCTTCCCGGGTTGCGACTGACTTTCGTGAGTTCAAACACAAGAAAATAAGAATGTCAGTTTTCAGGACGCGAAGATTTTCACACCCACTGAAAAGGCCGATTACAGCCATTTCATTTATATCTTCATTGCGTAAGTTTTCATTTATTGTATCGATCACAAGTTGGCATTTAGGATAGTTGTTGTGGCTCTTGTTGTAAAACTATTGGCTATCGTTTGCTGGTATTGTCGCAAAAGACGGGCACGAGCGAGGAACCAGGAGCCAAATGCTTCTAAACCGACGATCAACGCAAACTTGGGAACTGAAGCTCAAGCTCCGAACGTTGCGTAGCATTGTGTTTGACTTCTTGTTTACACAATAAATACGAAATACAAATAACACCACTTTCTATATTCGCTTTATCTCAACTGCCCTCTATCTTTCTCCTATACTAATGATCTCATACAAAGATTGCCAGTTCATAACAACCGAACGGACAACTATCTCTGTGCTTATCAGACGATCTGTCACAAACGAACAAATCTTACAATTCGGTTGTTTTAGAGCGCTCAAAGAAAACTGAAGAGATTCCGAAGTGTTGGTCGTTTCGTCAAAGAACTGAACGTCGAGCTCAAGTTTTCCAACGCAGTTGATAAGCAACAAATATAAGGTGATTACCGAGTGGTTGGGTTGTCTCTTGCAATTGAAAATAGATATTTTTGATAACTGGATTTGCAATTCTAATCGCCTATTCAATTCGCATAAGCTCCTGAATCCGTTAAATTCTGTTGAAAACTTTGAACTTTCGGTTTCCAGTGTTTTTCACGTAGTCACGATCTTTCTGCTTACAAGTATCGATCGTTGATCGAGCAATGAGTTTCTTCAGAACTTAAGGACTTCTCGTTGGAAGCTATTTCCGATGCTATTCGACATAGTTCCTATTAAGCAACTCTTTGAAAGATGATCAACAATCATTTTGCACAATGCGATGGGCACCTGTTATCTTCATCATGTTCGTTAATTGAACAGAAGCTCTCGATCAACTACTTTTACGGAAAACCGATGATAAGTACTATTTGGAAACGTTTTTAATTAACAGAGTGATCACTAGTTATCACATCAATTGATTAACATTTCTTTGGTGATCGTTAATAAAATCAGAGAACCACCCAAATTCGATGATAAAATGGCACTGAAAAAGAAGATCGTAAAGGCAATTGGATTCAGATTCTGCAAGAGCTCGTTCGTCGAACGGCAACGAGTTTACGCGCTTTAATTTCGTTGATTTTGTTGTTCTACGTGGCTACAGCAATCGGAAATAAAGCTCCTCGAGTGGCTATAGGGCGAAAGTACCAACGAAATGCAAGTGAGTTAATCGCCTATCATGACTAACCGCGTCTTAAAACTGCGAAAGCGGGTAAACTTTACGATAGTTCTTGGCTCAATGAGCCTGTTTTTGTCGAAGTAACCATCGGACATTCTGGTGAGATAAAGAGTGACAATATTTTGACTGATATTTTCGAGAAATTTTTCTATTTGAGCTTTGAGACTGGTGAAGATAAGATTTGGATCTTGGATTCCACTTATTCTTTTGTTGGACTAGATGTTATGAGATTTAATGCTAGCGATCCGTAAGCTCTAAACATACATTTATCTTATCGAACTTTAGGGACAATGCGGTAACGAAACTCGGACCTTTTTACACGAAGAATTTGAATTACAGCGTTAGTGGAACGTTGTATAGTGGCTTTGTGCGGATGATGGAAAATGTGACTTAGAGTTTTGGAGTGAACAAACGTGGACGACGGCTGGTTGGTGTTCTGAGTTTGTTCTAAGAATGAGCGTTTAGGTTGGAACCGACGTTCGATGGACGAGTATTCGGAGGTAAGAATTTGAACAGAAATTCATTGTACAGGGTGTCTCAAAAAAAAGGGCAATCGTGCTGTAACTTTTTAACCAGCCATTGTATGAAGATTCTGTAAAAAGCAACTAAGGTTCTTTTTGGCCGCGGAGTCGATTGGTCTAATTTTCTGCCGGATCGGACAAGTCCGCAGGCTGCTATGGACAATTTTGTACCTCCAAGCGAGTTTAACGCTGCGAGTTTTTGCATAAATTTACAAACGCTGCTTCTCATTCTTCATTTTTGTCTTCGTTATGACGGTCAGTCGTTATCAATTCACTTATGACAATCCGGATTTTGGAAGCATGGGAAGAACTCGGGCACAACATTCCATTGTGCAATTTGTGGGTTAATAAGTTTCTTAAGCGCATTACTTTGGTAGTACGGGAACACGGAGGCCACATTGAACATCTTGTTAACAAACTGTAATTTTTAATCTTAAATTGTTATAAATAATCTGTAATCAAGTTCATCCATCAAGTGACATAACGAAGTCACGTCATTTTTGCCTTGCTTCAATTATTGATATCGCCAGCGCTTAAAAAAAATGAAGAATGGGAAGCATCGTTTGTAAATTTATGCAAAAACTCGCAGCGTTAAACTCGCTTGGAGGTACAAAATTGTCCATAGCAGCCTGCGGACTTGTCCGATCCGGCAGAAAATTAGACCAATCGACTCCGCGGCCAAAAAGAACCTTAGTTGCTTTTTACAGAATCTTCATACAATGGCTGGTTAAAAAGTTACAGCACGATTGCCCTTTTTTTTGAGACACCCTGTACATTCGCTACTTGAAGTCTACGGAGTTTGGTCGGTGACTGCTTTTGGCGGTGGATTTTTTGGAGGTTGTAATGCAGAAGACGTTGTGACTGTTCCACTTTCTCTCGATCAAAAGTCGAATACTTTGAGTTTCAAGTTGGATTATTTCGGTTTTGGTGAGGAAAAGATGAAGGCGATGTGGCAACAGTCGATAGTGGGTAAGTGTGTAATCATAAGTTCGATTACAAGAAATTCAGCGGTAACATCATCTATGTTCCTGACACAGTGTTCAGTTTGATCTACAACGTCATTCAGCCGATTTTCGACTATCGAGTTGGAGTGTATATGTTACGGCATTATTGTCGAATCGGCATTTTTGTAAAAATGCCGGCGCAAATGTAAAAATGCCGGCAGTTTTGTAGAAATGCCGGCACATTCGTGAAATATGCCGGCACACTTGTGAAATTACACATTTCTACCTTAAATCTCCAGTTTTACTTTAAATTACTAGTAAACCATTGTTAAACAATGCAATTGAACATAATTAAAAAATCGGACAAGAAACTTGATTTGAAATCCCGCCTTTACAATGACTGCAAGCGGAAAGATGGCCGCACACTTACTTTTTGATGATTTTTTCTTGTTTTTTTTATTTTGTGGTTTCAATTTTGACTTTTAGGATTGGTATGTTTTAATCTAAAATTCGGTTTTCATATTGCAGTTATTCAATTTTAGATTATGGACACATCGGCTGATGACATTACAAACGACCCTCAAGAAGTTAATCGTCTAGAAACGGCAACTCGTTTTGAGCCGCTTCTCAACACTTTCATTCAAAATGCTAAGTCGTGTGGTGTCAAAACAATTGAGGATTACAAGAACAAGCTGCAAATCTTGAAACGGAAAGGAGAAGGTGTTGCAACTGAAGACATTAAGGATTACAATGTGATTAAACGGTTTGTATCTTATTTTATCATTGATGAAAATCCCAACACTTTCTAGGTACAAGCGCAAACAAATTGGACGCAAATACAAATTGTTTCGTAAAGACCTTCTTGTTGTTCGCCAAGACAAATGTTTCGGAATTTTGTGGTCAATACACGTTGAAAAAGGACACGCCGGACGAAACATTATGCTGAAGGAAATCAAAAGTCGAGGTTATGGTGGTTTAAGCAAGTAAGTTAAGTAAATCGTTTCTTCAATTTTTCATTGTTTCAGCGACGTGGTTTTGGCTTTTTTAAGTTGCTGCGAATTTTGCAAGTTGAAACAAGGAAAAATCAAACGCGGGGTCATTGTGAAACCGATGGTCGAAAAACAGTTTAATGATCGTGCTCAATGTGATCTCATTGACTTTACATCCAAAGTAATTTTAATTCTTTTTACTTGTTTTATTATTTTAGCGTTTTAGCCGGACGGAGATTTCCGTTATTTACTCGTATTTATTGATCATCATTCCAAATTTGTGAATCTTCGCGCGATAAAAAACAAAACTGCTGATGCTGTCAAAGAAGAACTTTTATCAATCTTCTCAATCTTTGGTGCCCCTAAACTTCTTCATACTGATAACGGTCGGGAGTTTAAAAATGAAAAGATCGAACAAATAGCTGCTGAATGGGGATCTCGTTGTGTTCATGGCAAACCACGACACTCAGAATCTCAAGGATTGGTCGAGCGAGCAAATCGCGATATTGAAGATATGATCGCTTGCTTCATTGGCTGAACGTGATTCAACTCAATGGGGTTTCTGTTCTTCCAACCGTTCAATTCCAAAAAAAAACACTCGATATCATTCAGGAATAAAGATGACCCCTTATCGAGCTCTTTTTGGTAAGATTTAAATCAATTTTATTTTCTATGAAGTTCACTTTCAGGTGTTGATCCAACTCCACCTCCACTTCTTTTCAACATTTCTTCAGATGCAGACGAAAATGCTGGCGATTTGAGAATGGAAGTGATTGAAGCAAACAAACAAAATGAAAACCGTCCAATTGTCGATGAAAGTGGAGATGAAATCATACCAGATCTGGTTCCGGAATGGATCAACGACCAAATTCTCGAAGAAAGTCGAACTGAGATTCGTCAACATGTGTTACATGCCACGGAAAATCAAGCCGAACGAATGTTACGATCTTCTAATCGTCGGTAAGTAAATGTAATTGTTTTTCATGGTCTTATTCTCTTTTTAGATTTGCAAGAGTTACTGTTGGAACAACTGTTTTGATTAAGATCGCTTCTGTTGACCGCCACCAAACCGGACCGAGAAATCTTATGGCCGTTGTAATCGAGCACAATGAGGAAAGTGATTTGTACACTTTGGGAACAAAAAATGGTCGCTTGCCGCAATTATATTCTCGTAATCAGATTGATCCCACAGTTCAACAATTCTTGTCCGTTAGTGATGTTCCTGTTTCAACTCATCGCTCGTTTCGTGCTGCTGTTGGATCACAATCAGCTACTGGTACTCAAGGTTTTCTTCATTGCTCATGTCTTACTGGTTGCCAATCAAATCGGTGCAGATGTTTTAAATCCGGTCGACCGTGCAACAGCCGATGTCACAAGTCGCATACGTGTTCAAATAATGATCAACCCAGTTAATTCACTTTTACTTCATTTTTTTGTTAATTTACTTTCTTTCTCTCAGTTCGCTTATTTTCTTGATTTACTACGGTTCATGATTTAATAATTTTTGACTGTTCGCATAAAAACTCATGATCAGCATGCTTGGTTGTCTTAGTTTACTAGTAATTTAAAGTAAAACTGGAGATTTAAGGTAGAAATGTGTAATTTCACAAGTGTGCCGGCATATTTCACGAATGTGCCGGCATTTCTACAAAACTGCCGGCATTTTTACATTTGCGCCGGCATTTTTACAAAAATGCCGATTCGACAATAATGCCGTAACATATACAACCGATTGCAGCAAGAAGAATGACTTTCCGGATTTCGTGTTCACGTTCGGTGGCGTGGAATTGAACGTTCCGTCCAACGATTATGTCATCGACTTGGGGCTATCAAGCGAGAAATGTGCGGTCGCCTTGGCACCTACCGAAGATTATACCACCGCTTACTCGCTTGGCCTACCATTTTATCTCAACGATTGTGTTTTATGGTCGATCGACAACACAACGATTTCATTCCGCAATAGTCGTCCACTTCCCACTTTTTCACCGCCACTTTTCGGTTCAAATCAGCATTTCTGAATCCTTTTTCTAATAAACTCACATACAATATGTTTGGACTTGAAACACCAACAACGATCAAACGACTTCACGATGTTCAAATTGAAAACCGACATTCAAAAATAAACCTGAGAAAAAAGTTGCGGAGTTGATCGATTGTGTGAAAAACACCACGTCGATAGCGATCACTTGCGCCGTGGAGAATGATCGAGTGAACGTCGACGAGTGTAAAAGGTGGTCGCTCTCGTTACTGGTAATCTTTCTTTCAAGATGCTGCGTTTCAACCTTATTATTTTACTTCTTGTCGCTATTCCGTCATTCATTCAATGTCAACCGACACAAACAACGAACCTACTAATGAATGGCATTCAACGTTTTATTAACTGGTTCAACTTCGGACACGGTCGATACGATTGGAACGATGGCGCATGGCGAGAACGAATGAGAGCTTACGAGAAGACCGTTGAAAAGGAAAGTGCATCTTCAATCTAGACTGTTTACTTTTCGACCAATAAAGTTTATTTCTGTGAACATCACAACAAATCATTTCGGCTCCTCGGCGGTTTTGATCACTTCAACGGTCTTTGCAACGGCAGTCTGCATTTGCATTTGACTTTTTGGTTGTTGCGGAGCCATTGCGTTGGTTGTTGCGGCCGTTGGCTGTGCTGGTTTGGCTGCTTCGGGAGGTTTGAGCTGAAAACACCCGTTTCAATAGCTCGGATCTCTCGAACTCACCAGTCCGTAATTCAAGTCCTCCAACGGTCCGTAGTATTTGATGTAGAAGCAATAGGCTAAAGCGGTGTTCATCACGATCGCCAACACGCTCAGACCGAGAGTGATCAGGTAGACGATCGTTTCGCTGAGAAGCATCGTTTTGTGCCATCTGAAATCGTTGGGATCAGAAGTCAAAGCATTGGAACTTACGCTCCAGGCATTTCGCAGCGATCTCAACAACAACTTCGAAGCGATTCGAATGAACGAAAAGATCGAAATATGCAAATTTCCATTCGATGTTCCTCAGCTAAACTTTTGCGCCCGAAAATCAACGTCGCCGCTTATCGCGCCGTAAATTACAAAGAACGTTTGGCGGAATTTACGGTAATTTCCATCTAAAAATACACTACCGGAAGCGAAAAAGTTGTTTTAATTGCTTTTTGCGTTCCGATTCATTTGCGTCCACAGAAGAAGTTGGTGCGCGTTCGGATTTCTGACATTGAACGTCGTGCTTCCGGGGACGCAAACCGTTTTTTTCGCGCGTCTGCACGCGTTTGATTTTATTGGCACAATTAATGGCTCCATGGTAATGAGCGGAACGACACTAACGGCCACAGTACCGTATCATCCTCGGCTCACTCATAATCCTCTGCCTGCCCGTAGCAACTTGTTGAAGACCACGATGATGAATCGCAACATGAGCGAAAGGTCGTGGCGCTCGTTACGCTTCGATTTGCTCAAAAGTCTTCACATGACCTTAGAATTCCGAAGACCGCTATGTTCTGGGGAGCTCAATCTTCGTGTGACGGAAACGGGCGCCGAAATCAAAAACGCGGTCCCCTCCACCTCCAACTAATTAGATCGATTGGCAAAAAGTGAGCGCAACAAATTGAATTTTCATTGCAAAACTCATGAACTTCACACAAACTTTGCCGCCGTTTCCCACGTCCTCTGTGTCGCTGTTGGACGTCCAGGCGGCTTTTGTGATTGAGAAAGTTAACTACCAATTTGCTGTTCGATTTGAGTTCGTTGAGCGCAATTAAACGGCGTAACTACTCCCTCTTCCAAAACGTTCCAGCCATCGTCGAAGAGGTTGGGGAGTTAATTGGAAGAAGAATCTCCGAATGATCGTACTCAAATTTTACGACGATCAGCGCTTATACCTTCCGCTTAACGACAATTTTAATGGGCGGGAATTTGAGAAGCTTCGAAGGGGGAAGGGTCTGCACCACCCAATGTTTTCCTAATTACTCCTCTTCAAACTTACCGTATACGACCCGAATTCCGATTATGCGCAATAAATTTTCCGAATCAACAGTTCCGCTGGGAAACCAATTCACCAAGAAAAAAGCTGAGCGGAACTCGGCGAACTAATTTGTTTCTGGTTATGAGTTTTTGTCGCGTTTATTAATCGTATTGCACATGTACAACGCCCATTCGATTGGTTTCGACGCTACGAATAGACTTCGATTCAAACGTTCCAGCCATTAGTTTAGGACTCATGATGCATAACAAGTCGGAAATTGTCGAATCCAATCATCTCTGTCGTCTTTCTTCTTTGCGAATTGATGGCGTGAATGGGAGGTGGAAAAAAGTGATTGGTTTGCTTTTCATTCCTGAAAGTTTTGGCTTATTGACGCCGCTTTTACTGTAGCCTTGACTTCATCCCTAATCTTTCACCATTTCCTTATAGTCATCGAGCAGAGTTTTGCACGCTCAAACTTGTTTGTCGATTGGCAAGCCGATGCGTCATTGCGTTCGCTCACACGTTCTGTTTGATTTATCGTCACGTACAAATACGGTAATGGAAATTCGACTGAACGAATCCGGTAGTCAATTTGGTCGTTTCAAATCGGACATCACTTTTCGACTTCTCCCTCCAATTCGCGCCATTCAATCGACCGAATTCCAATTCGGCCGTTGGGGTCGTCCGTTTGATGAATGTGAAATTAATGAGCTGCGGATGTGGACGAATTGAGTAGCAAAGAGAGGAAATAGTCTCGCACTAAAGACTCATCATTATCGCATCACATTCCTCCGACTTTTCTCGCCCTCAAATCGTCTTGTCCCAAGAAAATTCGGAGCCGCCCGCGAACTTGTTTTTTCTACATCGAGATGAGTTCTCGTTCAAGGAACACGAAGGCCTTCCGTTTTACAATCACCTCCGAATTTTACGGTTCGCGCACTCAATTTAATTGCCGACTCGTCTTCTTAATGAAAAGCGGCAACATCAATTAAACGACTTCGGCGATGCTTGAACACGACCTCTATCCCAACGAATTGAGTCGTCAAAAAAGTTCGTTGCAGTTGATCGAGAGGCGGAGAACCGATAGCGATCGCTTCGCGCTGATTGGTCGCCGCCTTCAGTTTCACTCCATGAACTTGATCGACTGATTGGGTGTGGAACACGAAGGTCTTTTGTTTGGCAAGAACATCTATTGACTATCGTATTCGAGAGGCCGGACATTTGGTTTCTTTCGTCGTTCTCACATTACCGCATCAATTGCCGTTTTTTCATTCCGATCAAATTTGTCGTCTTTAATTTCCGCGACTCAAAAACATCTGCGACATCTTTGCGTCGCACTCATTAAAATTTGTCCAAAGAATTCTCAGGCCTTCACTCTACTTGCCATCGGCATATGATTTCCATCTTTTGACTCATTAATACGCGCCAGAAGATTAAAAAGATGTTCTGATTTTCAACCCAATCATAAACTCGAGAACCTTTTCGGCCTCGTCTAATGGCTTCCAGATTCCTATGGTCGGAAAGCATGTAACGTGGAATTTTGTTTCAAAATGTCATTTCCATTTATCAGTAGGCTCTCTATTCATTCACTCTCCCATTAATGACCTCTCAATTGCACGAATTTGTTTTCAGCAATTAGGCTCAACGGTATTCGTGTTTCTGGTCATTGCGCTGCAATTGACGTGCCTATTTTACGAGTACCAATTGGAATCGAGTTTATGTCATTGACCAATGGAGTCGAATGGCAAACTGCAGTCCAACCACCTTTCGAACAGCATCGATATTATTGGTCCGAAAGTGTAATGGCTGCGAAAGAAGCGGCGAAGAATTCTGTTCAATGAATCAACTGACAAATCGAATTGCTGTGACCACTTATTCTTCCCCTAACCAATCGTATTCATTGGATTGAAAGGACGAGAGAGAAAAGTTATGAAAAGAAGATGGTCATGACCGATTAGACGGTAAATGACAACCAAGAGGTCAACACCGCAATCTCGTCGGGTTTTTGGGCTTTGGATCGCGGCGTGACGTTTAACTTTTTTTACAGAACTTTACGCTTCATATGAACAAAGATTCCACCATCCAATCAATTCGTTGTGGTCATCTCCATTTGTTCGAAAATTGACGGAGTGCTCTTTGCGAACAAACGGTCATGAGCCATCGGGAATCTGAATGGATTGTAAAGCGATGTGGGCCGATTGGTGCAAGAAACCAACTTTTGTACTCGCCAACAACCAGCCCATCGGACTTATGACTTCAGAAGCCGTGGGGCTTGTAATTCACAACCGATTACCCAACAACTATTGATCTTCATGTCAATCACCCGCTGTGTTCTCGTCGCGCTTATTCAAATTAGCCACTTGTCCGCTCTCGCAATATCCTCCTCCCAATGCATTCAACTGGTTTTTGTTTGTCAACCGCCAAATTCGTGCATTTTAATCGTTGCAATTCGCATGGCCATCTGCCGCGATAGCAACGGACCTTGAAAGCGGCGAACCGCAACTCATCTCGACTACTCATTAGCGACATGAAAAATCGGAAGTCACGAGATTTGCAATCCACTACCCGGAACTTTTACACCGCGAAGTCAATTGGCGTCACGACTATGCTACCGTAGACCCTGAAGGTCGAATGCCCTTGGGTTCAATTTAATTAAAAATTGGCGTCTTCACAAAAACTGTCGTAGCTCCAAAATTGATTCTAATTGAAATTCACTCCAATTTTTGACATTTCAATTGAGACCGCTCAAATGGGCACCAGTAAAGAGACTAATGGATTCGTAGGGAGGGGGGCGGAGTCAATAGAACCGTAGCAGAACAATCAAAAGTCGTGATGAACATCGTTGGTTTTCGGCTTCGAAACGAATTTCAATTTCACGTTTAATTGCGCTTGTTTTTTAATTTCAAAATTTATTGCCCCGTCGTCTCTCCACACAATTCCGAAGTCATGGATGAGATTGGCATTTTTTATTGGGCCCTCGATTGGCCATTAGAGCAGTTTGTTGCATTGATGGTCGTTGGGCCCCCAAAAGCGATGTGCGTGCCAACGGCTAATCAGCATCGATTTCCGTTCAATGGGATCGTTCCTGTGGTGTGCTTTTAATGTTATTAGAAACGTGGCGGTGATACGGTCGAGAGACGGCGAGTTGTTTCTCGTCGTTTAACTTCTTTGTATTCGCGTCTATTTGATCTGCTAAATTTAAACGCATGCCAACTCTCGAAGCTCTTTTCCCGGTGTCCAATTTGTTGTTGAGGACAATGTTCTCTCTCAACAAACGATCGTTTTTGTTGTTCGATTTGGCCGTCGTTTTGTTCGACATTCATTGTTCCTAATGAAAAGGGAAAGGAGTGTGCATTTCAAAACGACCAGAAAGATTAATTCCCTTTCGGCCATCGACTGTTGAAATTCGGCACTCGAAAGCGATTGGTTTCCTTCCCACAAATTTCGATTTAATTCCCAACCTAAGAGTCTGTTTGCCCAATTCATTTCGCGTGTTGATCATTGTCCGGAGAAGGTTTACGACAGTTAGAGAAGCGGGAGGAATGTCTTTAATTTCCCCCCACCACACCTTTCGACTTTGTGGGTTTGGTTGACTTGCACATTCGTGTCACGTTGAGCCGATACGACAAGTGTCGTAAAAGTTTTGTTGCGATTTGGTTGAGCCCAATAGTTCACTTGTTCCCATCGACTCAATCGACTTCCACCGCTCAAACCGAACATTTCGCTTGTTCCCGATGCAATGGAATGGTTTGTTCTGTTTGCGCACCTGCTCCATTCTGGGAGAGATTCTAATAAACGCGTAATCATGTTAATGAGATGGCTACGAGATTAATTGGATTCGTGCACAAATTTCATGATCCTAACAAATGGGTTCGGCTTTCTCATTGGGAACAATGAAAACGCTCGTCAGTCCATAACTCACTTCCACCAATTTGAAGCGTGTAATTGAGATAGTCGGGGCCGCGTCTTCAATATTTTAAATAGACTTCACGAGGGCTGCAGGTAATAAATTTCATCGTCCATTTGACTCGATGGACAAATTTGACAAGTGCGCGCCAAAACGTTGTGTAGTTCCATTCCAAGCGCTTGGATTTCAATCGTGAAATGTTTTCAAAAGTTCACGAGGCCTCTTAACGTCATGACTATTTCTGAACGTAGTCGAGTTCAATGGTCACAAATTCGATTTCAACAACTAAACCGGGAGGCTGCGTAATTCAATTGATCGTATTTCGGCCAATGACCACCTACTTTTGGGCGCTGGATTTGTGCTTCTCCACTTCGAATTGACTGACGGACACAAACGGAAACCCTGTAGGCGCTTGAAATCAATGGACACTGCTGTCGAGTGATTAGCAAAGCTCCTTACAAGGTTTCCACACACTCAATTGCCGATTTGGCTTGTTGATCTCTAAATTGAAAAGGCTTGTAATTGAGGGAGAGATCATTGGAATCCAATTTGCTTAATGCTCTTTTTCGTGACCATGACATCTGACATCGCGAAAGCGTGCGAAATTCGTGTACTTGAAAAATTTCGTCGGAAAACAGCAGTTTTGAACGAATTAGTTTCGATCAGCTCCCAATCCTTCAGCTAATCGGCTTTTTTGTTTTGATTTCATAATCCCGAGAATCGGGTAGCATTCCGCCTTCTTATGTTTAAAGCGCCTTATTGGCGGTTGCAAATGCGGAGTCGAAGTCGCAAAACTCCACGACTACGGTGCTCTTTTGTTGTTCAAGTCGATTACTTTTGTGGAGGCTTTTATCTTGATGAATAACTCCAACTAAATCCGTCAACAAGATAAGCACGAATTCCAATCAACCTTTTTGTTTTCATCGTACACTCTTTCTTGTTTACGTTAACGATTCGAAGCCGTTGCTTCTCGATCCAATTAAGTCGCATTCTTCTCATTTTAATAACTTAAATTCCTGAACATCTTAGCTATGCACAGGAAGAGACTCCATTTGGTGTACGCTCATTAAAGCAAAATTAGACGAAGCCAAAGAATCTTCTGCAATTTTTTGTTGTTTCAACCTACGGGCTTCATTTTGTTGTTTAATTTGAACGAGATCTGCAGGTAAACTTCATCAGGGAAACCCCACGTGACCACGAAAATAACATTCGAGTCGTCGAACTGGATCTCTGCCCTCAATCGACCACTTCATCTCGTTGTCAATTGTCGTCTATTTTGCTTTTTTGTCGAAAAGATCCAGAGTTTTTGTTCGAATTCGGTTACTCGCCGTTATCTCGTGATTATCGTGTTGCAAGTTTCTCTTTTGTCCATGCACACATCGACATCAGTTTGCAGCTGGTACAGGAGCAGTTGCAATCGGTTGGCGAATGAGCACGTTCATGATTCCGCAGGCCGCCAACTTCGACGAAAATCCGCCCAAACTGGCGTTGCAAAAGGTTGGTTTCTTTGATTCGAAAAAACTTTTGCACTTCATTCAATTTGCATCGAAAATCACGTAGTCCAATTACCGACAGCTGAAAAACGCGGATTTTGGTTGCGTAGGTTTTTTGCGATGAAAATACCGTAACGTTGCTCTTTGTCGAGTTGAACCCTCGAGTGTAATTATTCGAGAATAATAAGTTCGATTGAGAAATTTAAATAGCAAAAGCTCAATGAGCGTTGAAATGATGTCAGCTACTGATCTCGGAGATATTTTCAGTTCTCCGCCACCTCATCGCCGACATCGATCACGTCGCCCGAATCGAACGTCAACAAAGAGCACCGTACAGCTGCCTACAGCATCTCGTCGATTCTGGAGCCTAAGAACGAAGCAAACGGGTTGGTCACTGAAGACATTTTAAAAGTTGAAGTGTTAACTTAAAAGTGTTTCGGTTGTAGTTGGGTCTTATCACAAAGTCTTGTTTATATTCGATTACCTCAATGGTTGCGAACTTGCTCTTTTTACGTATTTAAGCCTCCGACTTCATTGAAGCCCCAAAGTAATTGCATCGTACCAATTGCTTTGTCGTGTCCATTGAGTTTGCGAGTTCTCGAAGCGATGTGATTTATGGGTTGTTTAATTGGATCGTGTTTCAATGTCAAAATCCAATTTTACGCTACGTTGAAGGACTACAATTTATGTGCGTTAAACAGTCGATTACTTTCGTTAATAACACTCGGAACCACGCCTATTCCTACCAGGTTTCTTGCACTGACTCAGTCCAGTGCATTTGGTAGTCTCTCAGAGATCGTTTTGTATTTGGATTTCTGTACTCGCAGATCTTTCCAAGTGTATTAAGAATGTAAATTAGAATTCGTGGGTTTCAAGACGACTAATTGGACCGAAATTGTTTGTCGATTGTACGAACATTTCGCAAACGATTTCACCGCCCCAAATGCGAATTCTACGGCCCGGAAATCTTCGTACGAAAGCGGAGTGATGGCGCGTGTGATTTTGAAAGATTCGCCCATTAGCTTACAACCTACACTTATGTCAATGAATTTTTACAATCCCCGAAACTTTTAAGCGTTCGATTTCGTAGAAACCGTGTGATTAACTTTGCCATAACCTTCTTAAGGCGTAGATACGACATGATGAAGAGAGGACTTGATGTTGTGGCAACTAAATCGGATCATATCATTGTGTTATTGGCATACGTTTATAAATGTAAACGGATCAGTTCATTGATAATCCCGTTTCTCATCGTCGTAGACTATTTTTCGTCGACTAAACCTAAATTCCTTTTCCAATACGGTATTCACACCAATTGTTCTTGAGCCGGTGGCTATTTTTGACACAAAAGTTTCTTGTGTATTATTGTTGTCTGTAATCGTTGAACTTCAACGTGACCGGCAGCTATGACACCGTCAATCAGACTGAACGACTTCTTATTCAACGGTTCAATTTACGTCAAGAATCTTGATCCCAAGATCGTTCGCGGAGTCTGCGAAGGCACGTGTCCGTGGATTTAATCAACCAAAATGACCATTGTTAGCGGACACGATCTCTTCATCCAATTAGTCGCGAGATTTCATGGGCGGAGTTTCAAATCGTAAACAAAGTTCGCGATCGTTGGAATGCTTCAGTTGCCACTTTTCGATGATCCCAAATGTTCGTCTACGCTAATAGACTTACTCCACACAGTGACGCAAACAACTGTTTACTTTGCGTACGATAGACGTATAATCACGTTTATACCTTGAACATTTTCGAAGCAGGTTTTGTCGGTTTCTTGAATCTGTAACTTTATTTGCAATCGGGAATAACAACTTCTGATCGAACAACACTTTTCTAATCTCTTACACACACGTAAGAAGCCTTTCGCTCTCTAATCTATGGCGCGGATTACGGTATTCGATTAAGCGTTTGACGTCTCCTCCCTCTCGTTTATCAGATTGTTTTGTCGAAAGTTGGAATACGAATTTGGATGTTTGGTTCATTTCGCAAAACAGCCGAATGATGTTCGTTTAAGATATTCGAATTGCGGTTATTGAGTTGTGCAATTGAGACATAAAAATCGTTTCGCGACTTCAAAACGGCTTTTTGTCACATGAGCAGGTGCTGGAGCCCAAACGAGCGGATTGTTTCTCTTGCGCTACTTACCGTTTATGACCCGTCTTTTTGATAGTGCACATGTTTCTTATGGCCATTGACTAAGGAGATTAGACAGAAATCGTTTTGTTGTTCCAACTTTTCGGGTTGGTCAATTAGGTTTCTTTCGAGACGGAAGGATGAACGCGAGTGGGTGGGCAGAATTGAAGTCGCTCCGATATTCCCGCCTTCGCTCCTAATCTTCTTTTTATTTGCAGCCAATCGCCGCCTGCCGACAAGAAATCCGCAGTGGAAGGAAACGGTTCGACTCAATCCAACGGCAACAATTCCCAATTATCGACCTACGAACGGGACTTCAAGAAGTTTTTGGCTCAAATCAATCGTTCCGCTCGTGACTCAAACGACGAAACCGACGACGCCGAGTCTCGACAAGTTCGTTCCACATCGCCAGCTTCGCACAGCGCCGCATCGACTCCCGGCTCAACGGCCGAAACTTCCGAAACGCCGTCCGTCAACGCCAACAATCCATTCGAAGCGGCAATGTTGATGTTGAACGCGATGACTGCCGGCCAACAACAATCACAAGGTACTTCCGTTTCGATCAATTCATCCGCAGACGCGAACGTCTCACCCACGGCCACCGTAGCTTCTCAGTTTCCGTTCATGTCAAACGGAACAACAGCCGACGCTCAACAACTGCAGGTAAAAAGGAGTGTGTGAAAAGCCATTAACTTTTCGAATTTGTTTCAGAACATGTATTTCGCTTGTCTCTTCAATCAATTCAATTCGTTTAACGCCGCCGCTCAGGCACTTCGAATGCAACAACAAAATCCCGGATCGGCCAATTTACACCAACGAGATGAGCAACAAGGTTGGTAATCTCGTGAGTGCAAGATGTGCATAATGAGATCGTGAATAGTGCTGGTGGGGATTAAGAGCGGGTGTTTTCGTTGCAAATTTGCGGTTTTGAATTGCGGAAGCGAACTCGACGGAGGGTCTTGAAGCTCCTCACGATTCATTGGCTCCATTGTAATTCAACCCATTTGTTTCATTGAACGGACACCAAAAATCTCATCCGCTTGACGGCGCGCGAATTTCCGTTGGCCAAACAGCGACATGCAAATTAGATGACGATTGTTGGCGTGTTGTTTGACTTGTTGCTCGTGATGAAACAAACATCGAAGGGGCTTACGATTACAAAATTAAATGGGTTGATCGTTGCGTTCGTGAATCACCACAACCCCCTGAAAAGTCATTTTGACACACGCGCTCTCAATTTCATTCACTTTTTTCCAATTTTATGGCTTTTGCGAACTTTTGATTTGGAAACGAGAATGTTGCCATTTCGAGGCTATGAAACCACGGGCTCCACAATCGCTTTCGGTCGCTTGTTTTCGTCTGCGATCTTCGAATATCGAGTCCCTTCCATCGAACTACAAATCACAAGTGAACATCATTTGGCGCACTTTTTCGACGGAATTCGCGTTTCCCAATGAATTTGCGCAACATCTGTTAGTCTCCTTCCCTTTCGATGTTCAGTTTGTTTTCGTGTCTGTTCGATTACCGTAATGGAAGGCTCGATTCCCGATTATTATTCGCGTAAGTTGCAAACAAAGCAACAAATCGAATGCCTAAGAGCAAACCAATCGCTTGAAACGAATTGACCCCGACGTTTCTTGTCGTGCAATAAAAACGTCGAGCAATCGAAACCGCATCGTCAAGCTCCCCAAATGGATTGGTTGAGACGGTGGGGTCTCGACAAAGTTTTTGCTGCTTTACGCGTCGCCTATAAATTTTGATCGACAGGGTCAATTTGTATGCTCAGGAAATCTACACGTCGTTTCCCGAATTCATTACCTTTCCATTCATGATGAATGGAAGATTATGCAAATTGAGCAATTCCATTTTCTCTTGACTGTGTGCGTGCATTCACAGCGGGAGTAAACAAACGATCCGATGCGCGAATTCAATTGCCCTTGATGATCATGAGAAGAGAGGGAAACGGAAGGAGATTCCTCAATTGCACCTCGAAAAGAGCAAATGTTGCGATTTGAGGGTTGTTGGGCGTTTTTGTAATTAAAAGTTCAAACTCAACGATCAGCGTAATCAAACGGGTGTTTTGCAGCTCGTGCTCCATCGATGATGCATCCGATTCATTATCTGCACATGCCATCGAATCACACGACCATGCCGTCGCCTTCGGCATCAACCAATGGTCCCGCCTTCTCGTTGTCGTCGCTTAACGGCAATCCGATGATGGCCGGCGGCTCATCGGTTCTGATGGCTCAACCTCATCGTTCGTTTCAATTGTCGCCCGGCGCAATCAACAAGAAACAATCGCGACCGACGTTCACCGGTCAACAAGTGAGTTTACTCGGTTGTTGAACTCGACGACTCATTTTGTTCATTTTCAGATTTTCATGTTGGAAAAGAAATTCGAGACCACCAAGTACTTAGCCGGAACTGAACGTGCACAATTGGCTCAACAGTTGAATATGACGGAAAGTCAAGTTAAGGTCAGTCGATCTTTTCTCAAGTTGCAACGATTAATCTCCAATGTGTCAATGAGACCATTAGTCAAACACCGGAATCTGACTCCGAAATAGCAAAAACGTTTTTATTACCTCGGCGATTTTCGGCATTTTCGTTTTGATTCCACGCGCTCGATTAATCTCAATTACTTGGTGCGGCAATCAAAGAAGAGGGAAACAAAGTGGTTCTCATCATAGCACCCAAACGGGCAATCTCCTCGTTGTTTTTGACTTACCGCCGGGGCAATAAACTCGGGAAGATGTTTGTACCGAGTAATTTCCGTTTTCTTGGCATTCGGGGTCGAGCGATAAAACGTCGATTGGCGAGGTCTTTAACGGTCGCCGACAAAATCGGGTTTGTTCGTTGTCGGTAATAAACATTGCGAGATCGATGGATGCGCGAAGGTTGGTTGTGCAATTCGACCGGAGACCACGTCTACGGTAGACTCGCGAATTGAATGGCATATGATTAACATTTCGCAGCGTGTTGACAAGTTCATTAAGAACGCAAATTGTTTCCCTTCCTTCTTCTGACTAATTACTTGGGGGAGGACCGCCGTTCAAGTCCATTCATTTTGTGCCAAACACTCCACACCAAAAACGGCCCTCCAATTGAATTGACTGCCGATTCGAACAAGTGGCATGTGTTGCCAGTGAATTCAATTGAACGAATAAATTTTGCAAATGAGCAACGCGCGAATGTTTCCGTCGGCTAATTTTTGTATGTCGGCGTTTTTTCTTGATGTTTCCGAATTGAGTGGCAGCTGAAAACTGTTTTGGCGCAAAACTGAAATTACTGATTGAAGAGGGAACAGACTGACGAGTTCGATTCTTCAGGTTTGGTTTCAAAATCGTCGCACCAAATGGCGCAAGAAGGAGGCTGCCGATCATGCACTTGGCCGTAAACATAATCAGGAATCGAATGCTAGTTCGCCGCTCTCCGATTCTGCACCGGGACCACACAGCTCGAGTTTCGGTTTGACTCCGGCCGACCTCATGCCAACAACGTCGGCCGATGCGACGGCATCAGTGAGTCCCGTCGTGCCGCACTTTTCGATGCACTTGAATCCGATGGCCGAAGGTGCAATTGCGCAAATCATTCAACAGATGATGGCTCAAGCCGCCGCTCAACCCACGGCCCAACAGTTCCGCGCCAAGAACGAGGTGGAGAATCGAAACGACGATCAACCCAACGATTCGACTTCAACACGCGAACCGTCTCTATCTCCCAACGATCAACCCTACTAATCGCCCTCCACTCGCTTTCTTTGTGATTCTCATCGTCGACGAAGAAGAAAACAATTATATTTTTGGCTTTAAGTTTATCGTAAGGACAAGCTCCGTCTTTCGTTTCCTAATCTCCAAATTAGTCAAGTTGCGTCTGTGTTTGTGTGCAGGTGAAACGTTCGCTTTTCCACTCGGTTTCCTGTTCTTCTCGCTACAACCGTTCATTCCCCTCGTCCCCACTACAGTTGTTTAAATTGTAATTCATGGACTTAAATAAAATATGTAAGAGTTGAATGAGCAATTCGATGTGTTTTGACTCGAACAATCCGCAGTGTCGAGTGAATCAAAAGGCTCAACGGAGTGTTTAAAACGAGGAAACATAGACAAGTGACATCGGAGGCTTTTGAACGACGACGATCAATTTACATGTGTCGTCATTCATCGAATGTTATTGTTTACGTCGCGCAACATTGAAGCTGCAAACAATCGACACTTACACTCGAATGACAAGAGAAGTTTGCGTCGTGTTAGTCATGGATTGAATTAAGCCTCCGAGCTCTTACGTGTTGACTTTGCGCTACCACGTGGCCCTTCACGATTTGGTTGACGACTATAGGGTATCGTTCAGTGGAGGTTTTAAAAAACCAACCAATGAGTGTAAACAAATCGAGTGTCCGCGGTTTTTGATTCTTGATTTTATTCATTGGTGTTAACAAATTTGACAAACGGATGTGTCCGGAGCGAGCAACAAAGAGATGAATCAACAGGAAGCGAACGTGAATGTGCCATCTCAACACGCTGCCAATCTTGCCAACTCAGTTCCCAACGAGCAGCTTCCACAGTCGCCATTGATCGAACAACCTTCGCAGTTGGTAGTGCCGTATCTATATCCTTCAATTGGATTTCAATCACAATTGATGCCGGGAACCCAACTGCCGTCCTATTGTTACGAAACACTCGGACATCAACTCTTTTGCCTTCAATTCGTGGAATCGGTTCAACAACCGCCGTTCGATCCGGAGAATGTGAAAGTGAAGATCGAACAGTCGTCAGCATTGTGTAAACGGTACAAATGTGAACATCCACAGTAAGTCAGAGATCGATAGGACTTCTGAAAACGTTTTTTACAGGACTGAAGCTGCTGATTGTGGACGATGCAAGAACCGAGACTCCGCCCGTAGATCCCGAGAAAATCAAAAAGAAAAGATGAAGAAATTGGAAGACGAGAATCGAAGGCTACGACAACAAATCGACGAGTTGCTGCGAACCCGCAATTTCTGCTCAAATCCAATCTTCTATAACTTCTCTACCTTCTAATTTGGTTGTCGTTCTTAGATGATTATCAACTTTTGGTTCTTTGAATTTCTGTTTGTTTTGAATAAACCTTGACTTTGAATGGGAATTAAGTGATGATGACCACTGGATATAGTTTCTGTTCGGGGCTGTAAATGATGTCTCTTACTCCTGTTGGGTCCTAGCCCGATCACTTCGCTGGGTTCCGATGGGACAGCCGCTCGCTGTTGGTGGTAAAAAAACACAAGGTTGTTACTGTTGTTGATTTTTATTGTATCCAAATAAACTTGTTCTTGGTCAGTCTCCGTCAAGACTGAACAAATTGGCGCAGACAGCACCCGAATCGAGAACCCGGTGAGTGACTGAAAACTTCTTTCCGTTGTTTGGTTTCGTGGAATTGCAGGATGGAAAAGCGTTTGCCACCAGAGAAGGTCTGTAAGGGCCAAATAACCAAGTCCAGCAATGCGATCAACGAAGCGATCGAGGATTTCAAGCAAGTGGACATCACGTCGCTGGGACGCGGTCAAGAAGGAACTGCGAGGTTTCACAGCAAAGGTGACGCGCTCCATCAGCAACATCCAGAACTACGAGGCGGCGTGGGGTTTGAACGGAGGAGACGGAATGGACGCTTATTTGAAGGATACCAACGATTATCGAGAACGAGTGCTGCAGGGAGAGATGTTGCTCAGCGAGATCGAATTCATCTTGCAGCCGAAAACTCCGGCGACAAGCACGAGCCGTGCCACCAAAACGGCCGTACAAACGACGTCGAAGTTGCTCGAAGCTCGTTCGTTGATAAGCACCTTCACGTTCGACCCAGAGTCCGAAGCTGATTTCGAAGATTGGTTGGCTCAATTTAAGTCGGTTGCA
Source organism: Aphelenchoides besseyi (assembly GCA_024699855.1). Lineage (NCBI taxonomy): Eukaryota > Metazoa > Nematoda > Chromadorea > Rhabditida > Aphelenchoididae > Aphelenchoides > Aphelenchoides besseyi. The sequence continues at coordinate 941,279 of JAMPIQ010000003.1, forward strand.
GATCTGTTGGCTCTGAACGCATTGGAGCAGCGCACTCTGCTCATTTCGTTGCTGGGAACCACGGAGCGGGCGCGACTGGCCGATAGTTTGTATCCGGAGCGCCCGGAGAGCACCGTGTTCGACACGATTGTTCTGAAGTTGTCGGGTCTGTTCACTAATCGTCAGACAATGTTTCAGAAGCGCTTGGATTTTCTGTCAGTCCGACATCGAGACGGCGAATCGATGGATGAGCTATGCGGACGGGTGAACAAGCTGTTCTCCAAAGCGAATTGGGGAAGCATTACAAACGATCAGGTGAAATCCTTGATTCTTGTAAATTCACTTAAGGCCGAAGGCGATCAACCGTACTTTGAAGCAGTACTCCGTGAATTGGAGATCAAAGAGGGAAACACGACGTTGGAGGGACTGCAAGGAACTCTACGAAACGTCGCTGATCACGCTCGTAATCGCCAGAGAGCCGCAATGGAAACGCCGAATTTCGGAGCTCAATCGGTAAACAGTAAAACCAACGTTCTCGCTGTTCAGAAACACAAGCCGAAGCCGAAACCACGAAAGGACAAAAACAAGTCGAAAGGAAAGGAGAAGTCGTCGAAAACGTGTCGACATTGCGGAAAAGAACACACCGAGGAGTGCAAGTTTCGTGAGTCCGAATGTTTCGAATGCCATGAGAAAGGACATATCCGTTCGGTTTGCCCGAAACTGAAACCGAAGTTGCATCATGTTCGAATCAACACGTTGTACCAGCATCGGCACAAGGCGATGGTAAGCGTTAACGATGAACGTTTAGAAGTTCAATTGGACAGTGGCGCTGACACAAATGTGATCGGATTGAATCAATGGCAACAACTCAACGAGCCGCTACTACGAGACTGTAAGCTTCGACCCGTCGGAGTCGATGGTAAACCACTCACGGTTGTGGGAGAGTTTGAAGGACTAGTGAGATGGAATGGTCAAATGGACCGCACTACATTCATAGTCAGCAGTCGGAATGACGTAGCACTGTTGGGAAGTCGAACGATGGATCGACTGCAAATGGTTCAATACGCGGACGGTATCAACATGATCGATCAGGACTCCGCGAAACCGAAAGACGATGGGCAGAACGAGACAGATGGATCCGAGTTGACAGCAAAACTCACGGCTAAGTTCCCAAGTTTATTTGCATGTGAATTGGGAAAGTGCAATTTTGCAGAAGCTACTCTTGATGTCGATCCAAACGCAAAAGTCGTGCATCTATCGCGACGACCTCTTGCGTTGGCTGTGGAACCACTGGTGGAGAACGAACTCAACCGATTGGTCGACATGGGAATTTTGGCACCAGTGGAGAAATCGAAATGGGCAACGCCCATCGTGGTCGCGAAGAAAGCCAACGGTAAGATCAGGATTTGCGGTGACTACTCGACGGGTCTCAATCGAGCTCTCGCCGACGATTGTTATCCGTTGCCGAATATCGATGATATCTTCGCGAAGCTTCGAGGACAACGTTTCTTCAGTCAATTGGATTTATCGGATGCCTACCATCAGTTGGTCCTCGATGAAGAGTCTCGTAAGTTGACAACGATTACCACACACAAAGGTCTGTTTCAATACCAACGCCTAAACTTTGGGTTTAAAAACTGCACCCTCAGTTTTTCAGAGAGTCATGGATCAGGTGATGGCAAGGATACCTGGAGTGATCGTCTATTTGGACGATATCCTGATCTCTGGTTCGTCAGTGAAAGAGCACGACGAACGTGTCGAGACGGCGTGCAAGCAATTGGAAGAATGTGGACTCAAGCTACAACTACCAAAGTGTACGTTTCGACGAAAATCGGTTGTCTATTTAGGTCAAATCGTCGATGCCAATGGAATTCGACCTGATCCAAAGAAACTCGAAGCCATTCGAACGATGCGACAGCCGACGACGGTCCGGGACGTTCGAACATTGCTGGGGATGATCAATTACTACGGTAAATACATTCCGAAGATGCACGAGCTCAAACGGCCATTGGAACAACTCACCGTCAAAGATGTGGAATTCAAGTGGGGTCCGGAGCAACGACAAGCCTTCAAGCGAACCAAGGAAATTCTCTCGGGAAGTCTCGTCAATGCTCATTACGACCCGAAACAGCAACTCATCGTCGCCGCAGATGCTTCCCCCAACGGGAATGGGTGGCACCTTGATGCAGCGATACGATGACGGATCGATCCGCACGGTGTTCCACATGTCAAAGGCCTTCACAGAGGTGCAACAACGATACAGTCAAATCGAACGCGAGGCATTGGCGTTGATTTTGGCCGTCGAACGCTTTCGCAAGTTTGTTTTTGGTCGTCATTTTGTCTTGCAGACCGATCATCGGCCGCTTCTGGCGCTGTTCAAGACCGAGAATACAAAGGGTCTCGATGCACGGACCACCAACCGACTTGCGAGATGGGCTCTTCGACTGTTGGGTTTCGATTTTGAAATTGAGTACGTGAATACGAATGCCTTCGGATACGCCGATGCGCTGTCGCGACTAATCGAAGACCGCAAATCGAATGTTGATGAGGACATGGAAGAAGTCATTGGAGCTTTCATGGTGGAAGAGGAGGAGTTACGAGCGATGTCTACTGAAGCGGGAACTGCGATTCACAGGTCAGGTAGTGGAGAGATTCAGTCAGCTACTTTCAGTGACCCAACGTTCAATCTGCTGCTGAAGAAAGTGCAGAGCAAATGGGAAGATTCAGATCGTGAATGCCCGTTGATTGGACCTTATTGGACGAAACGTGCGCAGCTCTACGCCGTCAATGGAGTTGTTATGTGGCAGAACCGAATCGTCGTCCCTCCGCAGCTTCGACAACGCGTTCTGGAACTGATTCACGATGGACATCCGGGAATTCGCAAAGCCAAACAATTCGCCCGACAATACGCTTATTGGCCGGGAATGAACGATGCAATCGAGGAGACCGTCCGAACGTGCGAAGCATGTGCGTCTGTGGCAGCTGCTCCGCTCAAAGCAACTCTGAAGCCTTGGCCAACGACTACTGAAACCTTGGGAGCGCATCCACATCGACTTTGGTGGGCCAATAAATGCATGGTATTTTCTGGTCATCGTCGACGCACACACCAACTTCATCATCGCCGAGAAGACCAAGACGATTTCTGCAGCGAAGACGGTGGATATTCTCAAACGTTTGTTCTTTCTCCGTGGTCCTCCTTCCACAATTGTTTCTGATAATGGTACTCAATTTACTTCCTCTCTGTTCTCTGATTTGTGTCTGTCATTTGGTATCACTCATTTGTTCTCTCCTCCCTACCATCCACAATCTAATGGACGAGCTGAGCGAGCAGTAGGGCTGGTTAAGGCAAGATTGGCTAAGGGTTCTGAAGGAATCGCGGGTTTGTCTCGAGCGACCTTCTCGCTGAACTACTATCCGTCGGATACTCTACCAAACGACGAGAGTCCCGCTGCTGCTTTCTTCCGGGGGCGAATCCGAACTCCTATGGATTCCCTGTTTCAAATGGACTACCAACCGACAACGTCCGAAGCTGAACCGAAGACTGATGGTTCAGCAAAAGTCGCCAAACGATTCGACAAGCATCACGGCGCACGAGATCGTCACTTCACGCTACACGAAGAAGTCTACGTGCAACTCAATCCGAAGACACGTATCACTGGTCGTATTGTCAAGTTCGATGGTAACCGATTGGCCCATGTTTCTACCGATCGCGGCATTCTCAAACGCCACTTCAACCAGCTCCACAAGTGCCATCGACCACCCAACGACGATCCTCGACAAGCTCGCGAGACTGGAAGTTCCTGAGGTGAGAGGCTGCACCGCTGCTGCTCCTGCTCGCCATTCTCGATCTCTCTCTCGCCGGGTCGTGGATTGTTAATTGTTAAGTGTTAAGTTTTGTTTGTCCATTTTTGTTTCCTGTTGTTATAGCCACCAGCTATTGAGGGAGGAATGTTCGGGGCTGTAAATGATGTCTCTTACTCCTGTTGGGTCCTAGCCCGATCACTTCGCTGGGTTCCGATGGGACAGCCGCTCGCTGTTGGTGGTAAAAAAACACAAGGTTGTTACTGTTGTTGATTTTTATTGTATCCAAATAAACTTGTTCTTGGTCAGTCTCCGTCAAGACTGAACAGTTTCTTATGACTTTTAGTGTTGACTCTGAAGTCGTTGAAGCTCTTATACAAAATGATAACCATTGAATAACTCGAGTTGCAAGTTTTTATTTCTAACGTAAATGCACGAAGCTTCTGAAGCTCACAAGACCAGCAATAAAAACCGTTGAAATTCGCTACTTCAAACCAGAAGATAATTTAGAGTTCAAAGGAGAAATCAAGAAGTCATCGAAAGCCGTTTGATTTCCTTTTCGATGTTCTTTCGAGCCGCTGATTCGTAGCGATCGCGAAATGTTTTGGTTGCGAATATGTTTGGGACTTGGAGGAAAAGACGAAGAAGCTGAAGAAGCGATTAGTCGGATGTTCGAGCTAAGAAACTCACTTTCAAACGTTCGGTTCGATATTCGTCGTCAGACAAATTCGCGGATTCTCGTCTCACTGCTTCGCAATGCTTTCGATACTCATCCGGCGAATCGGCCATCCACGCGGTATCGAAATCGATCAGAAAATGGACGTCCATTTCGCCGTACGAGTCCTTGGACAAGTGAGCTTCTGTGCAGTTGTTGGCACTATCTTCCAGCAAACTGATAATGTAGTTTTCCTAAGCGAGCATTCAAAGAGCAAAGAAAAGCACTTACTTGGTTCAACGTCGCTTCGGAAGCGAACTGTTTCATCAAATTGACGTTCTCTTCGGCATCCAAACCTTTCGCAGGATCAAAGGCCAAACTGAACTAACAGATCAACGAGATCGCAAGCAAACTCACTTTTTAAAGAAGATTGCAAACGCCACCGCATATCGATCCTTCAGCTCTTCTTTGTGCTCATCGAAAAGTTTCATCATCTGCGACAAATGCAAGAACCCGTGAAACTCGCGCGTCGAGTATCGTTCGTTAATCAACGACCACCACTTTTCGCGTTTGTTTTCCTCGACGAAACTCGTCAAATCGACCCATCGACGATGCAATTCGTTCAAACTCATCTTACAACTTCCGAAACTAAAACCAAATGGAAACAATCCTCAACGGTTGCCAATGGAGACGCGCGCAATTACTCGACCAAGAGCTCAATGGTAAGAGTTGAAAGTCGTGAACAATTAAATTGAGTTCAAAAGTGAAAACAAAAAGAAGTTAGCGGTTTTCTGTGCGAACGAAACTCCACCCGTCCGAAGGTCTGTCACTTATTTTCCCGACCTATCAATTAAAAATGAAAACATTTCGCACCACGACAACAATAACGTCGACCATTTAATTGCCGGCTCGTAAACTCTGTGGTAGCCAGAAACCGAAGAGCTTGCCGCAACCGAATTTGCATCCTCACAAGCTCCGAAAGAAGAGCACCCGACCAAACATACTCCCGAAGCGAAACGAGACGTCTGATGACCTCTCCACTCGACCACTTTGCCGGTGAGTTTGGATTTCATTTGGCGGTTAATCGTTTTGGTAAACAACAGAAAAAAGTTAGAACGTTCGGTGGCAGTCGGTCCGATGAAATGCGCGAATTGCGTGGCCGCAAAAGCGTCCGACGCAACTGGACGCCAATTCGAGACCTTCTCTCTCCTTTTCTTCGGCCACAACGACCGGCACACGCCTTTTTTGCCGGAGAAAAATGTTTATTGTGGAGACTAGGCGGTTAGTTGACGACAACAAAGCGAATTCAATCGAAAAGAAACGGAGATCCTTCGTTGTGCTCCGATTTGGCCGAGTTCGGCTCTTCGTGAATTGTCGTGCTGTGCGTGATCACGCTCGACGAAGCGGCCCGCGATCGTTGAATCGGCGATTGAGAGCCTTGGGTGGTCGTGGAAGCGACATACGACGCCGAAAGCGAAATGTGTGCGGACGGCGGCGTCGATTGTTGACACGATTGGACGGTGGAGTCGCGTTTCGTTGGGCCGAAGGTCGGGAATCGAAGGCCGATGTCGCGGCCGAGTTTCAGCGGCGTCTAAACTTGTAAATTCGATTTTTTGGAGATTTTGAGGCCGATCCTGTGCACCCGAAAAGCATGTTAAGCCATCACCTTCAAATTCGTTTATTTGTGCCAAAAACGTAAAAAAACTCAAAAAGCAAAATCAGGGCAGTTGGAGGAAGGTCGCCGTTGGCGAATCGGATTGATCGGCTTGAGCTTTGATTTCCGTCTGCGGACTGAAGTCACGCTGCACGAGCAGCGTATTCAAACTGCCGGTCGGACGTTGCGTCGTGTCGATGAGCGAGTGATGCGATGGTTGCGGCGTACTCGACTGCGAAGAAGCGTAGTGCGTCAGCGGCGTGTTGTAGTGCGGCGACGTCGCCGCGCACCCGGCGGACGAATTGGATTTGGACGAAAAACTGCGAGGCGCCGGCGGCACTTTGCGTGAAGTTTTGCGCGAAATCAACGCCGACAACGAGCTCTGCAAGAAAAAAGGTGGCGGCTCGGAAACGGGAAGACAGAAACCGTGGAGGGAAAACGAAAAAGAGATCACGCACAACGATTTTATTTACAACAAAAAACGTTCCCTACCGTCCATCTCTTTTTCTCTGTTCATTGCCATCACCGTGTGTGTGTGCGAAAAGCGAGAAATCAAATTTTATTTTGTTTGAACCACGAAAATCAGACAATTCAAAAAAGAAAAGAGAAGAGGAGTTACAACGAGCGAACTCAAAAAAGAAACGAAAACACTCAGAAATTCGGCACAAAAAAAGAAGTGGACGAACACAAAAAAGCGATTTCCGATTCAACCTCGTAGTTATCCTCTCACAATCACTTTCGAAAAAAGACAGAAAAAAGTGCGCCAATCAATGCGAATTGGAATAATTGAAAATGGGCGGATTGGACGACTTCAAAAACTTGCGCACCTTCTTCCTCGACAAACTCAACAGGTCCCGATAGCTCTCGGAGCGTAGGAAGCGTTGATAGGAGTCGTTTTTCATCAGACAAAAAATGTGGTCCTGAAAACAAAAACGCCCATTAGCGCGTTCAGTTGGCGCCGCGAACTCACGGCCGCTTCGTCGAATGACCAGCGATTCGGATTGTTCAGATTCTCCTCCGTTATCTCCATCACTTTGCAGTCGATGTTGACCGGTGAAGTGGCGTTGGAGTCGATGAATTCGCTGTAGATTTCGGTCACTAATACGGGAACCATTCGACTCGAACATTTGCGTAGTTTTTGAACCTGCAGATCAGTCAAGAACGAAGCTCACAAGCCGCCAAACTCACCTCCCACCAGAAGCGTAGATTCTCGCCCGAATACTCCTTGTCCAGAAACTTCTGCAACGTTTCGCGTCCGATTTGATCGATTAGCAGCTCTTCGAAGGACTCTTCCCACAGCTTCAAACGTCGTGTCGAAATCTCGCCGGTCCTGAAGACGACTAATTGCGTGTTTGCGTGTCGGCAATGAACTCACGTTTTGTCGTGATTCCAAAAGTCTACGGTATCCGAAATCCACGGGTTCGAATGCGATTGAAAGGGGTCGTTGGCGCTGCCCAGAGGCACCAAGAAGCTGTCAAAGAAGCGTCGATGCTCAAAATATTGAAGGTAGTTTTCGATCACTTTTGACGTTCGCAAAACATTCTTGGACAAACGCCCTTGAAGTTGGTTGATCTGAAAGCGTGGGAATCGAAGAAACGAAAGGATCTCTACTCACTTCATGTTTCAACGAATCGGCCAAATGCGTACAACGACGCAGACCAGGACGTTGGTAGGGTCGATGTGCATCGCGACTATAGACCGATGCACTGGTCCAGCCGCTATCCGATCCGCTTTTTTCCGCCGCTTCGGCGTTGTTTTGACAACGCAAAATCTGTGCCTGACCGTAGCCGGCACTCAACGTATCCGATCCGCCAACGCTGAATGCCGCCGTTGCGCTGTTCATCATCGAAGACGATGAGGCCGAATAGGAAGATTTCGGACGTCCGGATCGACTTAATTTGCGGAAATCAACCTGAAAATAAACATAAGAGTTAGCAACAGATTTCCATCGTACTTCGGTCGTGTTCACGCATCCCGGAACAGGTCGATGAACGTCCCAGAACGCTCGTTCCTGACTGTCCAGAATCTGTCGTTCCAAGCGATCGCGTTTCTTGTCGACTCTAAAAGGCGAATTTGAAGCACAAAAATCGATTTCCACTCACTTGTACTGAGCTTCGGCCTGCATGAACACAAACTCCCATTTTCGGCTGAACATCTTCTGAAGTTTGGCCAAGTTCTCGGCTTCAAAATCTTCCAATTCCAAGTGCGCTTTGTTTTGCATCGTTCGCTTGCAAAGATACACGGCTGAAATCGAAGGATACGAGAATTCGGAACCTCAATTCACATACCGTAGTCGGTGTTTTCCGGTTCCCAGCAATTCGATGGCCAAAAGTAGGGGGTTTGGAAGCGATAGAACGTTCCATCGTTCTTCACCGTGAGCACATGGTCGTCGATTTGAAAAATGTACCCGTGCGATGCCAACATGTGCGCTAAATGCAATGCATCGCCCAAATCAACGACGTCGACGTTGCGCAGAATCCACGCGACGATCTCTTGGCCCGTGAAAACGGACGGAATTTTCGAAAGGAAACTCTTCACAGTTTTGATCGGCACACCGTCTTCGCTGCTCAACATCCGCTTCACCAGCTGCTCGATCTTCCGATAGATGATGTGGTTCGGATGAACCATGGCGCGAGAGTTGTGCGTCAGATTGTTGTTGTTCGTTTCGACCGACTCCTCAACGTTGAAATCGCTCATTCTGAAAACTCGTAGACGTTGTATCGGTCATTCCCGTGGCTTCAATCACTTACCGTTTCGCAGCTCCATTGGCATCAACGATTCAAAAATTTTACATTCCCAGCAATCAGCGCGATGTCCGAAACGTGTTTTTGCGTGACGTTTTCCCGGTCGTGTGTCCTAAAAAGAAGCGAAAATTTGGGACACGTTTTTGAAGTGACGCTCCGTCGAACGGACGACGGCCGTGCGGGGTTGAAGAGGAGGAGAAAGCAAAGTAGTTAGTTGGTGGATTTTGTCGGCCCCGCAAAAGACGCATAAAAAACGGCACAACCGAGGCGCTTTCGAACGAAAATTTTACACTCCGCTGTATGGTGGAGTGAGGAAAATGGCAAAAAGCGCCGACAGCCGACTGCGTCTAGAAATTAACAGAATGTTGAACGCGCTGTTCGAATTGCGCACAACAACAACAACAAAAGCACTGGCAAGCAGTGTTGACCAGTGGTTTTGCCGACGATTAAAAGAAATTGCACTCTAGAAATGAACAGAATGTTGAGCGCGCTGTTCGAATTGCGCAACAACAACAAAAGCACCGGCCAACGTCGTCCGGTGCCATCGAATTTAACTGCTGATCGTTCGCAACTGCCATTTAACTGTTTTTTGTTTCTCTTTCGCGATCGAACGATCGTTTCCCCCGTTTTTCTGCCCATCATCCTTCGTTATTTTGCTAAATTGTTTTGGCAAGTAGCATTCTTTTTCGCGTTCGCATGATCCTTTTGTTTTTGACCCAACGGTTTTTGTTGTTTCCGCATGAATCGGCCATTCGCACGGCGTCGTGAATTTGAATTTTAAGGATGCGTTATTTTAGTCGGCAATGAATTATCAAAGCGCCGACTCGTACGTGGCGTACGTGTTAATGGTAATCGTGTTCCTTCTACTGGGCATAGCCTATCAACTTAATCAGCAAATCCTAGAACGAACGCGTACATTAAATCACGGCGTATTTGATCCCGCCGTAATGGCGTTGTTGGAGGAAGCGCCTAAGTTCAATGGCACTAACAAGGAGAGGTTGTCACTTGTCCGCGCGCTTTTGGCTCGTAAGCTAGATCTATCGATGCGCAATGAAAAAGTATGTAGAGACATCAACATCCCTTTCTACGGAATCCCACATTTGGCCAAGTTATTGGCCAAAAACCAAAATCCAAAATTGTTGACTTTTGTGAGCAAACTTACTAATTCGACTATGAGGAATACGAATCCAAAATTCGTTTTTCAATATCATGTTTTATAAGCGAGTTATCGGGTACCCAACTTTTTTCCGAGATGAAAGCGCGTCGCAAACAAGGCGAATTGTGAGCGGCGGTGGCCGAGTGGCTAGTGGGTTGTGCAAGAAAGTAGTCAAGGGTTCGACTCTGGCGGCGGTAGCTAAGTGCTTTTTTTGTAAAATTCTCAATTTTGCAAATTTAAACGTTTTGGAAAAGAATCTATAAGATTGTTTACGTTTTGTCTTATGATGTAATTTTTGCTCCAATTAGCAATTTTGTCGATTTTCAATTTTTTGTCCGTGCGAGTCTGTTTTCTTGGGTCAAAAAGAGCCATTCGGTGGTTTGATTGTTGTCACTTTACACAACAAATAGAAACGTCTTGAATAGAAAGAAAAAACAGCAAACACAAATCTCATTTTTTGTTATTGATACAAAATGGTCAACGTGAAGATTGTGCTATCTTTATTGGTCAAGAAATTTGGACCGTTGGATAGAGTGGAGATTTGTGAAGCGTCTAGAGTTGAACGTCGACTTGCAACACAAATTGCGTTTATCTTGGAGGACATCACCGTTTTGTACGAGATTGAAATCGAAGAAGACGAAGAGCTGTCCGGTTCTTTCAGCTCAATGAACGAAGAGACGGACGACATGGAAGCTCAAATTGAACCTGACGACGCTGTTTCTTCAGTTCAACCACTACAGCAACACTATACGTTTAATGGCCAGCAAGTGCCGATCGAAAACGTGAAAGCTGCGCTTCGATTCTACTGCAAAGTGGGGCCAAACGATCCGATTCCCGCCAACGTAACAGTAATGAGATCGAAAAGTTCCGTTGCCACCAAATTTGCTTTTTTGAAGAGTGAAAACGCTTGGCGTCAATTGCGGCGGTAAGAACAAAAAGAATTGAAGAAATTAAATGGTTAATTATAGATTCAAACAGCAATGACTATCAGTATAGCGATGAAACGGCAGCTCTTGAAACGCGGCAGCGTGTTCTTCGACAAATCAACGAACGAACATTCGAAAAATTTCAAGAAGAACGAACACAAAATCACGTAATGCGGACATTTTAACTTTGTCGTCTTGCTGTGGAAGCGGCCAATGAACTTTATCCCGGATTTCAATACAAGGCTTCGTCTTCTTGGCCACGAATTTCAAGCGTCGCTACCAAATATCGGACCGGAAGATCACGAAATTTGTGACAACTACAACACAAACAAATGAGCAACGGGATTCGGAAAACGCGGACCAATTCATCGGAGCAATTCGAACAGAAATTCGTGATCTTCTCTTGCCAGCAAGTCACGTATTCAACGCGGATCATTCTGGTTGTGAATTAGAGTTTCATTCTGGCCGTTCGTTGTCGAAAGTTGGAGAAAAACGTGTGAATGGACTCGCAACTTCATCATCGGCCTTTACGCATTCGTTTACAATCGTTCCACTTTTGTCCATGGACGGAACTCTGCACCCAAAACTGTTTATGCAGTTAAAGGAAAAAGACGGTGTTTTTCCACGAACGATTGTGCATTTTACTCAACGCGTATGTTAAAAACATCGATCTTTCCTTCATTTTTTACGGTTTTTCAGGCCGAAAATGACTGTCAGAATGTCTATGTGACTTGCGGATCGTCGAGCATTATGAATTTGAACACAATGAAAGAGTTTCTCGAACATTGTGCTTTGAATTATATACCGGACAACTCGCTTTTCATCGTCGATTCATGACCCGGTTTTCGAAATAACACAGCAGTGGATTCTGTTCGTCCAACAGGCAAAAACATCAACATTCGAATTATTCCGCCAAGAGTCACGTTTCGTGCTCAACCGCTCGACGTATTTTTTCGCATGTGGAAGGATTTCATGCGAAAAATCCACGACTTTGCGGTGATGTTTGGAATTGGAATACCGATGCATCAACGGAACAACGCAATTAAATTGGTTTCGCTGGTTCACAACCAATTTGCCAATCCAAAGTTTGTTGATTTTCGCCGTTATTCATGGCAACAAGCGGGCTACTGTGATCGTGTCATTGTTGAAGACTCTGAACCTGTCCGATTTCTTCATCCAGTTCAATACTGCTTTGGCAATGAAATCGAAGCCCGTTGTTCAATCGAAGTCCATTCGGATCTACCTTGCAATCGACCAACGTTACTGATGTGCAGCTACTGCGATCGTTCGCTCTGTTTCAATCATTTCTTTGCCAACTATCACATACATTGGTGACTATTTTTAGTAAAAATATACCTAATTCATTTGGCATTACACACAAAAAACAAAAGTTTTTGAAGAATTAAACAAGCTTCGGTGACTTTTCGTTGATGAAAAGTGATTTACAATTTTGAAATTTTTGCACGTACTCCCCCTGTGAAACCCGATTTTCCCTTGTTTTTCACCCTTGATTTTCAAGGGAAATTTTCGATCGGAACAAATTTCTGCTGCGAGATTTTTGAAGAGAACCGTGTTTTTTAAAGACAGACCAAAAGATAATAGCTACCGCCGCCAGAGTCGAACCCTTGACTACTTTCTTGCACAACCCACTAGCCACTCGGCCACCGCCGCTCACAATTCGCCTTGTTTGCGACGCGCTTTCATCTCGGAAAAAAGTTGGGTACCCGATAACTCGCTTATAAAACATGATATTGAAAAACGAATTTTGGATTCGTATTCCTCATAGTCGAATTAGTAAGTTTGCTCACAAAAGTCAACAATTTTGGATTTTGGTTTTTGGCCAATAACTTGGCCAAATGTGGGATTCCGTAGAAAGGGATGTTGATGTCTCTACATACTTTTTCATTGTGCATCGATAGATCTAGCTTACGAGCCAAAAGCGCGCGGACAAGTGACAACCTCTCCTTGTTAGTGTTAAACTAATCATCTGTTTTAGGTTTTCCACGCGCGCGAATGATCAACGGAATATAAAAATAATCGGATGGAAGAAGACCAGCTTTTTTGGCTGGCAAAAGCATTACTTCGACGGTTTTCTTGCTGGAATTGCCAAGATAACGAAAAATCTACGATCGAGGGACCAACTCAACGAAGAACAACGAAAGTTCTAAAAGTGGCTCCAGTTCGAATACTGTGTGGCGCTCACCGAATGCACTTTCATGCACAGCTACGATCTATCAATAACACGCCGCACGTCGCTCGTAATTAACGCAATACACGGAAAAGACTACTGGAATAATCCATTGCCTGATGTCCCCCAATGCAAAACTTATTTACAACCGTAAATTTGCGTAACATTCCATCCCACAAGCATTACCTCTTGTTATTCCCGGCGCGTCCTTTAGAGTGCAATAGAACCGAGAATTTCGGGTCAACAAGGATGCCGGGTTCCGAACTTTTTCGTGAGATTTCCTTCTTTTCGAACACAGAGTAGCAAATCCTAAAACGCCGACTTCTTTCGTGAATTTTCTTCTTCTTTTTCTTCCAATTCGAATGTTTTTCGTATTCTGTACCCTCGATCTTTTGGTTTTGAATTTTAACTTCATTGTTCCATGATTCTCCCATCCGTTCCCACCATTTCGCCCTTAAGGCTTGTTTCTTTTCACGATATCCATCTACTGTAATTTGTAATATTTTGCTTACAATCACATAAACATCGTTCATAAAGATTCGAAATATCCACGGCGTCTCGCCGAAAGACTAATGGACGCGGTGGCGGAGAACTGCGCGAACGCTTTCACGAACCTCGTCTTCCGGTCCTTCATGAGGCTTCTTTCGGCGGTCATTTTTTTGGATTAATTAGATTGACGACGTCGAAAGTTTCGATCGACAAACGTTTTTGAACTCAACGCGCGAAGACTCTTGAACTGTTTCGCGCGCCGTTGGCCCCAATTTTGGTTGAAGTTAAAGTGGATTTTTGCGCAGTTCGTCGCCAACAAATCGACAAAAATCGGAAAACCTTCTGAGAAACAAAAGTAATTTCGAGCAAACCGTCGTTCCACGTGCTTGTAAACCTCACAATTACCGCCGTCGACGCACTTTCTGTTTCCAGATTTTCGATCGCGAACTTTTTTGGGGCCAACGACGATTTTATTCGAGTTTGTTCAGCTTCCTTTCGTGACGTTTGAACGTCCATGATTCCCTCTCGCCGGTTGATTAATCGCGTCGGTGAAAAACACGGCAGCGAATGTCTTTGACTCAGCGGCCACAAGCTAAACGTTTTTATATTTTTTCGAAAATGTTTTTTGACGCAAAAAATCCGATTTTCCCGTCGTTTTCTGATTCATCGACGCGGCGAGATCCAACGGAATTCGCGAAACAAACGTTCAGTTGGAACGTCGCCTCTTTCTTCTGTTAAGTTGAAAATTAAACAACAACATTCCCGTGATTTGGCCAAAAATGGAAACGATCGTTCCTGCTTCGTGTCCGGAATTCTGCGTAGTTATGTGACTCGTCAGTTGTCAGTTCGAGTCGCAGATCCGCCTTTAATAAGAAGCCAGCAGACCAATCGGCTCGTTGATTTTCGACGTCCGGTTTGCGTTCTTTTGTTTTGCCGTCGTGCGCAAATTTGTAGCAAAAAGACGTTTCGACGACTCAAAAATCTCTCCGAAGTGTCCGAGAACCGCGGATTTTGTTTCACAATGTGGCAGCGCGTGGTCAATTCGAAAGACCGCAAAAAAAGCGATTGGCCATTTCGTTGCGTCTGTTGTATCTCTTGACTTTAGCCGTGGATTGTTTTTTGGCGAAACCCAAACGAGGTTTCCCGAAAAAACGCATCTTACACCCATAAATAACGCGCAAATTGCCAAAAAAAAGACTCGTCGCGCACGAAGATTCGAAATCGATTCGTTTTTTCGCGAATTGCGTCTCCGTTTCTTTTGGACACAACCAAAAAGAAGCGGCGCCGGTCTTTCTCACACACTCACTCAATGCCAAAAACTACTCCACGCACAACACGCACGCACGGCACCGTTTTTTTAATTCTCATCCACGCACGCGAAAAACAAGTGGTTTCGAATAACTTATGAATAAAAGAACACGCAAACAAAATCCCACCATTCCCGCTGCGAAAAACCTTTTTGCCACGGCAACGCGACGGAGAGAAATCGGCGACGATCATAACTTTTTTGCGTTCTCGTCCGCTTCTCTTTTTCGCGGTGTCCAAAAATTCTCCGCTTTTCGACTCAACTTTTCGTTTTGGCCACATGGACGAAAATTTCTTTGGGACCCTTTGGCTGTGTGAAGCGGACGTCGGAGAGGGAGCGGAGAGCACAAGGCGCGACCAGAGAGACGTCGGCGGTTCTTCAGAATCGCGAGCCACACATTTCCGGATCTTCGGCTGCGAATCGAAAAACAACTAATTGGTCAGATTAAACGGCTCTTTTTTGATAAAACGTCTTTCCGCCTCGAAAAACCGCGGTGTGGCCGCTAACGGCGCCGCAGAAAAAGTCGTCGACCGCGTGATTTGCATCCACAGGAATTGACAGGAAGAAGAAATTGGCGTCAATCTTCGCCCAAATTTACAACCGAAAATTGGCCGCCATTTTCGGGAACCGCATCACTCCTACGGGTCAAAAGTTTATTCCGTCGACAAGTTACAAACAGAAAATTCAAACGTCAATTTGCATCTTTACGGCCAAATACGGTCGTAGATAATAGGTCCAATACTGAAATGGAGGCTCGTTACTTTGGATCTTCGCTCCAACACTTACGATCAAATTGAAGAGAACGAAGGCGGCTGGGAAGATGATTCGTGCCAACAAGTCGATTCGCTGACCGTTTGCTCGATAGCGAACATTCCACAGAAAAAGCCACCACTCCAACGCACCGCTTCCACGCTCGTAATCCAACGGTTCTAGCATTAAATCCTCAACGCAATTGATGCGTTTGTAATCTTCTTCGGCGCTATGATGCGAATGCAAAGTTCGCCGACGTCCACGATTCGCGAACGCCGCTCTTCTGGACGCCCAATTGACCAAAGCGAACTCGAGAAGTGCGCCGAAAATGAATCCCGTACAAACGCCAATCCAAATGTCGACACTCGAAAACCTTTAATTGATCTTTCCATTTGTTTTGCAACTTACTTTCGTGTAACTGACGGGTGGCAGGTTGGCGTTGATTCCGGATGCCATGGTTGTTACTGTCAGAAGAACTGTGACTCCCAATGTGACTCTCGCCGGAACAGAATCTTCGTCCAACCAAAACGATACTGTGCTCACTGATACCAACATAAAAGATGGAATGTAGAGTTGGAGTAGATAGTACGAGAATTCGCGTTTCAACTTCAAAACCATTCGCAAACAACTGTAGCTGCCTAGAAACATAGTCATCACTTCGCTTTTCGTCCAATTGATTACCCGTGTTTGTGACTGAAGTGCAATTGTCAGTCGTAACTTCGCTGAGCATGAATGATGGCAACGAACGATGGAGTCCCGATTTGATTTGAATCGGATCGGTTTTCGACCAGTGATACATTATATCACTTGCTATAATTGGCGTCTATGTTCAAACTGATTGACAACCTACTAGTGTATGCATAGCTCGTGTAATCGACGAAACAAGTTTGAATGTCCAGTGGATATGCAGCCTGGAAAAGTTTTGAGCAACTTGAAAGCACCTTCTTACCAAATGCATTGGACAACTTAAAGTCAAAGTCAATCTGAAGTTTGTGATCAGTTTGAAACAGTAAATTTGTTCACCTCACAGAATATAGGACCTGAAATTTATCATAAGAATCAAACTAGCAGTTACTGGGGTTTTTACTCTGGCAGTTCCGTTGTAGACTCTGATCATTACATTTGGAAGGTCGATGTCTAAGAAGAAGTGAAAAACAAACATTCGAAAGTGCTCACCGTGTTTCTTTCCGTCTTTTTCGTTGATGAAAAAAGTGTCCGGCGACCACGTGCGAATCGAACGTCGTTGATCCACGGAAAAAACGATGTGCTTGAGGTTTTCGCTGAAGAACAAGAGTCGCTCATCGACCCACTCTTCTCGAAAAGTGAAATGCAACGAAAACTCCATGTTCACATCATCCACTTTGCTGATACTCCTGAAGCTTCGAATTCGAGCAAACTGCCGTCGAGTTACCTCAGATAGAAGTTGACATAAACGTGAACCGGCTGATCGTCTTTCTCGGGATTCAAATCACCGCGCGGTCGAACTCGCCAATCGTACATATTCTCGCCGTCGCCCGACTGCAACAACTTCTGAATTATCCGCTGCTCATCGACCAACTTTTCGTATACACGTCTGAAAATGTGATTACAAGCCTCTCCAACTGACCACTCTCTTACCCTCGAGTCAAGTTCGTTGCAGCGGTCCATTTTGATAGGAAAATAAGAACAAACAGTAAGAACATTTGCAGACGTTTGCTCACTTGTTTTTTTGCTTGAAAAGACGAACAATAAGGAAAACGTAACAAAGTGGTTCAAAACAAAAGGACGAAAAAATACGCCGAAATGAACACAAACAATCGTCAACGGAAGGCTAATTCCTTGACGTCGCTAATTGAAAACCCGTCAAAATTATTGTGGACGAGTGTAGGGTGTGTAACGGTAAATAAAATTGAGTAACTGAAACGGGCGAATTCATTTCTTCTCGTGAGCTTACCGTTTGAAGAAAAAGCTGCCGAAAGTTGCGAATGAACGTGACGGTCAGAATCCCGTTCAAGGAATAAGATAAGATCGAAAGGAATGTGACTACAATCCAAAACTCTTTGGAGAAACGAAACTGATGATCTGAAAGATCGTCGTTTGTTTGCAAATCTTCTCAAACCTACCGATGTTGTAGAGAGCAAAATTTAAACTTTGCGGCAAAGCGAAAAGAAGTGCAACAAAGGATTGAAGTAGGATCCCAAACATTCCGAAGCGAAGTGCATAAAGATCACGTTTTGGAATCGAATCTAAAATGGACGTTCAGAGTCTCGCATTAAACATACCGTTTGGATATCGATGGAGGAAGAGAAGAGTCAGCAGGTCCAGGAACACACCAACGACAATCACTGCCGGTTGAATCGGTTCAACCCAAACGGCAATCGAACGTGGAATCACCAACGAGTAACCGCAAATATCTGATTCGTCCAAGTCACCGGAGCTCAGTTGCAAGAAGTTGTAAACTCCGTGCTAAACGGCGGTTAGATTTGAAGTCGAAACGAACGTACTGTGTAAATGAAAACGAAAGCGAACATCGTGAGTATCAACCATTTGGGCATCTTGAGACTACAACGCAGAGAGAGAAAGCGATCGAAGGCAACAATCTAAACGAATCGCATAGAAAAATGAAGAAAACGAAAACGAACGAAAAGACTCAACGGTGACGGAAGAGTTGTTCCTTGAAGTAATCTTCGAACAATACTACACTCTAGAATGCTTAAATGAACTTTTGCAAACACCCCAAAAATGTAGAGAAGGTAAAGAAGAGTTTGACCGATGGCGCCGTAGAGTTGACAGAAACCCATTGCTGTTAAACAGGTCTACAAGCGACTTGAACAAAATCTGATAGAGGAACTCACTGAGAATTGACACTTCAAATAAGTTTTTCGATATCTCCAACCGACTCGTACGATCCAGAAGTTGAGCGGAATGCCGAGCAAAGCGGCGAACAGATTCGTAGAAGCTTCGGGCAAATAGAATCGATTGAGCAAAAGGGGTGAGTGAATGGTCAGATTTTGAACGTTCATTTGGTAATGAAACGCAAAGAAAAGGGAAATTAACCGTCCAGTCGTGTGAAAAACTTCCGATCAAGACAATTCGCTGAAACGCGTTCTCACGTACTTTTCGAGTAAAAGTGTCAATTTGAATGCATTTTTAAGCGGTTCTCTGATTACAAATTCCGACCTTCAATTACCAAGGCCAATGGTTTTCGGCTTCTCGGCAACACGATTGTAACCTTAAAGGTCAACGTCACGGTCATTTTAACGTAATGAGCCAATTAGTCGAGTTTTTGTTTTGGATGACACGAGTCGCTTTCTGACTAATCGCTCGCTTATGCGGACTTAAGCCGTCGACGAGTTTACATATAGATGCTTATCGTTTCTTGTCCGATACGCCTATGAATTGATGTTGCAAAACCAATCTCTTTGCAGACCTCCGAATACACGATAGACGTTTCTCGTTGTAATTAGACAAGTTTTCCTGTTGTGGCAATCGATTGAACGGTTGAAGTGTTTAAGTTTATGCAAACTGATGGGTTGTATGTTGAAAAACGGTTGTTTCCCACTGGTTTTCCGACATCAACGGTTCGGAATGCGAAGTTTTTGTGAAGGCGTGGCAAACGCGTTCTTCCACCACCGCCGGATTCCTCCATTTAACTCCACCCCGCCGGTTTTTTGCGACTCGTGGATTCACAGCGCGCGACTATTTGAAGGCGCCTCCGACGATCAGAAGGCCGTCAGTTGTTGGTCGTGTGTTTGGCGGAGATTTCAGCGCTTTCATTTCGCTTATTTTCAGGTCCATGATGGATTTTGAGACGCGGATCAAAGCCTACAAGTTTGTCGCCTATTCGGCCGTTACATTCTCGGTTGTTGCCGTCCTTTCCGTTTGTGTTACGTTGCCTATGGTCTACAACTATGTGAATCATGTGCGCACGCAAATGCATAGCGAAATGGTCTTCTGTAAGGTAAGAGCGGTCACAGTCACGGCGATTGACAGTTTAGCGGTTTCGATCCGGTTTCGATCGATTGAGGGGATTGACGGGATGCAATTAAACGGCTTTCAAATTTCGATTCTTATCGCGCTTCTTTGACTCCCGCTGCGGAATATCGTGGCGATTAACGACGCCGTTCGAATTGAAACGAGGAATCCGGAGTGCCGCCGGTTTTCACCCCCCAACATCTTCGACTTTAAAATTCGAAATGAATACTGAACCTTCGGAAAAACAAACCAAAATTACGCAACGCAAAACTGACCACTCAAAAACGTCAATTCATCTAAAACACGCGTTCGTGCGGCGGGTAATTAGACGACGCAACGATGTTCAAGTGGCTAAAACACGAAACAAACCCGCAAATTTCAGGGTTCTGCCCAGGACATCTGGAAAGAAGTGCATCATTTGAAGACGATTCCAGTCGCCAACAATCGTACCGCTCGACAAGCCAATGGATACGATCAGGGAGTTGATGAGGCGCCATCAGCCGGCAGTTGTGACGGCTGTTGCATTCCGGGACCACCGTAAGTTGATATCCAAGTTAATGGAATAAAGCAGAGCATTTAAAGTGGACCTCCAGGTGCAAATGGAAAACCAGGTTGAGTTGGATCAAAAGAACATGAACTGATTCATATAATTTAGGAAAACCAGGTATAGTAGAACGCGAGAACATGTACTAATGCATTCCTAAAGGAAAACCTGGAACAAATGGATTACCCGGAAACGTAAGTCATTTCCATTCATAACATTTATCATAATATTATTTTGCAGCCCGGACGCCCACAAGCAGGTTCGTTTCGTTTGAATCTTTTACACAAAAATTTTATCAAAAGAATAGTACGCGTGACAAGTGAAAAAGGTTTAAATGAGATTTTGGCATTTGGTTGAGATGAAGAATTTGAGAGATCTCATTACAATTTATTGTTTTGAGTTTTCAACTAAGTCTCGCATTGGAAGAGCGATTTACAAACAGTGTTCTGAGCATGTGTTGAGAGTGAGATTCTTGTGGTCGGATGGACGAGAAACGTGTAACCCGGAGACGCGCTGAAAATGAAAAGCGAATTAGAAGTCTGGAACGATCGAACTTACACTGTGTTGTTCGGCAACATTAACGCTGTTCGTGACAGTTTGAATGTCTTTGGCTAAAAGTGCAAGTAAGCATCACTATTCCATCCAAGAATTTACTCATGATGATTGTTGTTGTCTCGGTCTGCATGCTGTACAGTTGATTATCTGAGTAGAGCATCGGAATCGTTCCAATTTCGGTTCGAATCAGTTTCCCATCGTCGACGTGATGATTCATCTTGGGTGGAAAAGCGCCGCGAGAATTGCCCAAGCGTAGTCGAAATGCACATATCGCCGCAAGAACAAATCAAAGTCGTAGAAGTCAGAGCTATTGGCCACAAATGCATAGAAACATTTAAATCAACGGACATCTTGAAGTTTCGTAATTGATGCGGAAGTGAATTTGTTTTGGAATCCGAATCGGTTGTCCACTCTAAAAGAAATGTAAATGTGGATTATGAGGTATAGGATTTTGCTGCTTCGCAACTGATTAAAACAAAATGTTCGTACAAATCTGTCGTACCAAACGGCAACGTCTGGTAGATTCGGTGTCTGCCACGTAAATCGATCTTTCGCTTGACGTAATGCGCTCAACGAAGTACAGATCGTAGAGAAAGCGACGGAATGCATATTTGTCTGCAATTTCCCTGACGATGTTGTCACAAGAATGACATAAAAAACGTACAGAGTATTTCGGGAAAGGTCTCCAAGAACTTCTACAACATATTTCCGTTCCTTTTTTAATGCGATTTCAAGTTTTTAGCTCTGAACTAAATCGAATATTTTTATTCTATCTTTGTACTTACTCAGCTGATTGTCGGAACAACACTCGACCGTCTATCATACACTGAGCATGATATCGTTTTTTCGACAATGATAATACGAGAGTGTTTTTGACGATTTCGCCATTGCAGTGAGCACAGTTGCCATTGCTATTTGATCGGAGGAAAACAATAAGATTCCGTTTGACGGGCTTGTAGCTGTTTGGTCGTTCTAAAACATGGAAATTTAATGACCTCTTGGGGTTTGTACTTTTCAGATCATGAAAAAGTTTTTGAAATTTGTTTTGATTTTTGGGTTTTACGTCCGCGAAACCTTTAATATCATCAGGAGTTGGAGATTCGCCGGCTTTTGGAAAGCATTTCAAGTGGAAGAAGTCGGCACTTTCGTGGTTTTGTGTTAATGTAAAGAATACCCAATGGAGCTACGTAAACCTCATTTAAATGAATAGCAACCAAATGCATACAGTTTTGGAATCGCGTTTGCAACCCGTGCATCGGAATTAGCGACGATTTGCTACGGCCATCGTGATGAACAGATAACGTGTAATGGCTTCAATGGGCTGTTCAGTAGTCATGGTTTTGATCGGCTATTCGCCTGAAATTTTGAAAACGATCCAAAACAGTTGATTTATGTCACTTGTGAATTGAGTCTTCGAACGTTGCCCGACGAAACATTGCAACACCGAACACGCCAAAGATCGTCGATCAAAATGGGCGTCTGTTGAGACGTTGAGTTTTGAAGATCCGGTGAAATGTTTTCTGCTCACAACGTGCATTTAGTGTCAGCACGCTATTCAGATCACTCGATTTCTTTCTTTGCTTCGCAGTCTGCTGTGCATCTTTTCCAGCTCTTCAATCGTAAATCTTAACACGCAGTGAGTGCACACTAAACGGCTGCGAAAAAACCGCACGAACGCGAAAATCGGGCCCACTGCTCTCCAGTCTTCAAAT
This sequence comes from Aphelenchoides besseyi, assembly GCA_024699855.1. Taxonomy (NCBI): domain Eukaryota; kingdom Metazoa; phylum Nematoda; class Chromadorea; order Rhabditida; family Aphelenchoididae; genus Aphelenchoides; species Aphelenchoides besseyi. The sequence goes on from JAMPIQ010000003.1 coordinate 963,692, forward strand.
TGTGCAAGCTAAAGTAACAATTGAAGCACTATTCTGAAAACCAAAAACTCAAGCGAACAGTGATTAAAATCATACGTCCGATCTGTGCAATTGCACGCGGTACACGCAAAAGTTCTTCGTCCTGTAGCCTCGATCGTTCGATACGGAAACCGTTTGTAGTCGTAATCTTCCTTGTCGTTGACAGGCATGAAATTCACTTCGAATTGAAATCCTAAAAGAACTGAGAATCTTTTAATCAGACAGTTTGCTACTCGGAAATCATTCAACAAAATCACACGTAACAGGTTTTTTGTGAAACGATCGAAAATGCTCATGCCTCCGTCAAACAATTGACTGATTGCGATTGAATGTCTTTCTCTCAATCATCATCGACGTCATGGCATTACGTTTGCATCTCAAGATCCTGCTGTGACGTTAGAAAGCTAATAACCTACAAATTTCCGTCAACTTCAAAATCCTTGACATCAAAAGTCTTGAAGACGAAGACTTGTACCAAATCGAAAATCTCTAACAAAACAAGAATCTGGTAGCAAGTTTTGAATTGCTCGAAGCTCAAATATAAAGCCTTCAAATTGGTCCGTTGAGTGAAGGGACCAACTAATTCCAGTCGTTTCTTTTGAACTAAACTCTTGATGAAACATCTTACAGTTAATCAATCTAATATCTCGATGATTTCAGCACCATGTGATCTTCAAACTCCACCACCGTGTAAAGTTTGCCCTCAGGGTCCTCCCGTAAGTACTCCAGCGTGTTTCAAATTAACAATATCGTTTTCAGGGGCCTCCCGGACCACCCGTACGTGTTTTGTCGTGATTTCGTCTGCTAATACAAAGTTTAGGGCCCCGCCGGTGATACTGGTTCACCAGGTATTTCAAATTCATTAAAACAGTTAATATAAAATATCTGTTTTAGGACAACCTGGACGGTAATGAATAGAGGAAGTGTAGCCAAGTTTAAAATGACTTTAGACCTGGAATCGATGGACAAAATGGAGAACCGTAGGTTTTGAATGGAAAAGAGTAATTTCAATTCTTTTTAATGTTAGTGGACCTAAAGGACCACCTGTAAGTTTATGAAGTTAACTATTGAATTCATGTTTGTATTTTTAGGGACCACCTGGTGAACCGTGAGTTTTAACTGAGCGAATTCAATTGACTTATCGATTTGAACATTTAAAGTGGATTGCCCGGAGGTTCGTTTACGCAATTAACAAGCTCAAAAATCATCTTTTTCAGCTATTGGAGAACCTGGAACCCCGGCTCAAAGTGAAGCACTCATTCCCGGTGGTAAGTCGAGTCTGTGAAATCCATTGAACAATCTTTTTGCTTCAGAGCCTGGCCCGCCCGGTGATGTCGGACCACCAGTTAGTTGAAGTCGAGCAAATAATTTAATCGGTTTCTGTTTTTTTAGGGACCTACCGGACCTCCAGGTTTGTTGTCGCTTTGGATTTGCTGTTTCATGGAAATTGACTGACTGAACTTCTTGTAGGATTGCCAGGAGCTGACGGCTTACCCGGAGGTTTGTTCGTGTGTTATTGTACATTAAACTAGCGATTTAACCTTTCAGCACCAGGACCGAAGGGATTGCCCGGGCCAGATGGACCTCCGGGAGAAAATGGAGCCCCTGGACCAGCGTAAGTTTTAATTCACTTGAATGCATTCGATCTTTATTGACTATCAAAAACGATGAATTTTTTGCTGATAAATTGCTTCGGATTATTTTGATCTTAAAATTTGACGACTTCAATTCGAATCTCCCGATCATCAAATTCAAATGTTCGCAGACAACTAAGTGAAAATCATTCTATTGAACTAAACTTTCAATTCTATTCAATTAACAAATCTAATCGTTTGATAATTTTTCTTCGATTTTAGTGGACCCCCTGGAGCACCTGCAAGTTCAGATCTGTGATGCCAAAAACCTCAATTTGTTTTTAGGGTGCAGCAGGAGAAAAAGGAATCTGCCCGAAATACTGCGCCATCGATGGTGGAGTTTTCTTCGAAGACGGAACTCGTCGATAAGCGAAAGAGCGTCGAAAGATTCATTTCAAGTTTATTGCTCATTGTTTTGTATTCGTGTAGGAGGCAACAATAAACATTTTAGTATCATGTCGATTCTCGACCCAAATGCTCCTTAACAATATTCTATAAACAACAAGAAGAACAGAGTCCAGATTGTAGCAGTTTTTAGAATCATTTGTTTACGCACCAACCATTCGGCTAAGTTGAAGTATTGCACGATCATTCGCAATTTTTTCAATGCCAATTACCGTTTTATTCAAAACATCAACAATCAATTCATTAACATTACTTTATCTGATTATTAACTTAAAACATGCTTGTTTGTTTATAGAAATCGACAACAAGTTTAGATTCCTGAAGCAATTTCTGATACAGCAGTTCAAGATTAAAGGTCATTTTTGAAGACCATCGTAGAGTCCTTAATACCCCACTCAGTTTCATATGCACACATAAAACGTACACCTAATGAGTAGCGTTGAAGTGGCGTTTGGATAGTAGATCGCCAAATCGCATTGATTCTCTGCGAGTCGCAAATCGAATATATAGCTACTTGATGGAACACGAAGTTCTACTCCAGAAATCGTCAAAACAAAAGCATCCAATATGTGCCGGTTATCACAGCTTGTTGTGTAAATGCCGACTTCGTAGTCGATGCGCGGTAAAATCGACGCAAAAATGATTTTGAGAGCTTCCTACGGGAGATTGCTAACGATTCAACACTTTCAGTATCATTGATTTCGATTCCAAAAACCCAGTGTCAACTATGATCGTATCAGCGTCTATTTTTTCATTGATGAAAGCGAATAAATCCAATTTAAAGCTTAATTGCTCGCTTTCTTGATTAAAAGACAAGCGAACAACTGCGACTGGATTCAGATTACAAGTTTCTTCGCCTAACTTCGCATCAAAAGTGGTAATATTAGGTTGGCGAATAATTTCTTTCCGTTTTTTGACCTTTAGAAAAATGAATTTTTTATCTTGAACAACAACAACAAATTAAACAATATATTCATCATTATGATCGACAACATATTGTCATTTATTCAGCAATGCACGGATTCCATCGCGGTAGAACTCAGCGGCCTGTGAATCAAAGTATGCAGTCAAGTTGGTTTTCAGGTCTTCTTTGCGACATGAGGTCTTGCGTTGTCGTGTAGCAAGAAGATTTCGCTTTATTTCGCCGGTAGTTTTAAAGCCACTCGGTTCAACTGACCACAGTAATATTCAGCAGTAATAGCTGTATTCTTTGGCAACAGTTTCCAGTGGACAATCCCGTTCATATTCCACCAAACTGAGATCATAACCTTCTTGGGATGGAATTCCGGTTATGGTATTAAAACTCCAGGTTCATTAGGATCTAGCCATTGACGCTTTCGGGTATTATTAATGTAAAGAATCCACTTCTCAACGCCGGTAACGATACTCTTTACCAATCGTTCTTACGAAAAGTCAAGAGTTGTATGCAGGCTTGTTGGCGCAAAGTTTTTGGTCGGAGGTCAAGTTGTGTGGAACTAGAGTCCCGTATTTCCAAACTTCCAAGGCGATGCAAATGCAAATTGATTGTCTGATGATCGCAGTTTAGAAGGACCTCAACTTCACGAGTTGATCGACGGAGATCTTCTTCAATAAGGGCCAAAAGACGATCTTCATCAATTTCAACAAATCGGTCCGTATGCTCTCGATCTTCAAGACAAAAGTTGTGGTTTTTGAACTTGTAAAACCAGTTAGTAGCTGTGTGCGAACTGACTGTTCCATCACCCATAGACTTGCATATGTTTCGAGCCGTTTCCGCTTTAGAATGACCCAAACGAGATTCGTTTAACAAAAGTGTGTGTAGTTGCAATCGACTGCGCTCAGTTTTCTCGGCCATTTTGAAACAAATACAAAAAGAAAAAGACTACCAACGAGCTCGTTTTCTGACTTTTATATACCCACAAACGGAAATTTTCTAGAACATCCTAGAAAATTTTAGCAATTTCTCGAAGCGATCGGAAAAAAATTATTCGCCACCCTAATAGCTTATTGGTTGATTAGATTCCGCTTATATTCACGTCGATTTGAGTATATTAGTGTTTTTGTTGTTCTGTTAATCACACGCGCTCATAGGTACGAATTGATAACCTACAGTCAATGGAATTGACTTCTCTTGGACGTTGATGTCTGATAGTTGGCATTCTTCCCTCTATATCTTCAGAACATTCACTTCCATTAACTACATGAAGATTACGCGATTACAATGTTTTAAACTGTTAATTCAATCAATCAACAAGAGATGTGAATTTGAATTTTGTAGGAAGAAATCATTTTCACTAATAAGTGAAATTGGAGTCAAACAGAAACACTGGAATACAACTATGAGTCAACAAACTCTCCATTTCAAATTGCGAATCATCGAGCTTTCTTCAGTTCGATTTTCGTTAAAACGATTAGATTGAATGTTCTCAAGTGAACTCGCAACACACAAACCACTCTCACTTTGTCGTTCGTTCAACTATGTGCATTTGAATTCCAACACTTTCAAGTTCATCTGTTGATTGCAATTGAGGACCGGATTTGAATATGAGGATGACGAGATGACAGCCATCGTGTTTGAACAAGAAGCTCGGAAATAGGATTTTCAAGTCAAAATGGAAAGCAATCATTTCGATTTCAGTTCTCATTTAGACTTGTACAACGATCACGGGTGGTGATTGCTTTTACGATTGAATCCTTTGTTTCTTCAGATCATTTCATCGTGCCGTTCCATCAATGTTTTCATCAAAGAAGTTGGAGACTAAAATTGGACTACGAGGTTGAACTGCGTCTTCGCTTTGAAATGAACGGTCGTTAAAACCAATCCAAATATGCTGAGTAAATTGCAGGAACGAAGAGAACAGAATGAATAGAATTTAAGTTGTTCGATAACAAGAAGCCCTGTGATCACGACGAGTTAAAATACAAGGCAAGAAATCAAAGAAGCGTTTCACAGTTAAAGGTGGGTGATGTTTTTGGTGATTGAGTAGGAGTTTATTTTGCAGGGCTTCTAATAGAGAACAATTTGAATTAGCAGGCCAACAAAAAAAGGATCCATCGATCGAAGTGACGGCAGTTGTGAGTGAAGAGAAGAACGAGAGCGAGCTTGGTTCCGAGAAAGCAGTGAGACGAGCGTCGTGCAAACGACCTTGGATCTTGCCGTGCAATGAAGTTGCTTCTAGGAGTCGAGCAATCCGAACTCCGGTGGACTCAAGCCAAGAATGGAGTGCACTCGCGGTGATCGAGCTCCTTCTCGAATGATGAACTCATCAATTTGCTTGATTTTTACTGAACTCATGTTAAAACAACAAATTTATAAAAGAAGATATTAACAATAAAAATCGATTAAATGATAAGCAAAACAATAAGCGAAACAGTGAAAATAACCACAACGGAACAATTAAAAATTACAATTAAGTTGCCGAAATTTGGCGATAATTCCATTGAACAGCGGTGCCGGCGGAGATCTGTTCTGTCGAGCCGGCTCCATGTGACTGAGAGCCAGTTCCATTAAGTCCATCTTCTGCTTGCTCGGCATCTAGTTGATCTGAAATAGCAAATGTCGATTCCAATCCAGATGTCCTATGTCTGAGATGAAGCCATAACTATATTGAAACTTTAGTCGCATCCTCATCTCGTCGTTCGGACCTTAACCCAACTTGTGATAGGCGTCGTGGTCATCACGTCGAGTCTTCTGGTGCCGCTGGCAAAAGATATGTTCCACTGACTCTATAGCCATCCGGTCTTCGGCACCGGCTGTTGACAATTGCAAAATCTGTCGAAGAAGAGACAGAGTCGTTGACATTTCCGGTTGTATTTGCTGAAAACAAATAAAATAGGTAAAAAACATAAACCAAACAACTTACATGTCGAAAAACTTCCGGAAATCCTTGATTCCATATTGGTTGGCCATAATTACAATAATTGCCCGACTAGGATGAAGGCTAGCTGGCAATTACAATCACAAGTGAATTACTGATCTTCGGATCGCGGCTTTATAACTCTGTTGTCAAGTCATCTCGGGAAATCGATAACGAGTGCGAGTCATAATGAACGCCAGAAAGTTCCGTTAGCTTGTTCGCTGATAACCCATCGTTTGATTATGGGCTTTGTTTTGATTTCGCGAGACATCTTGCAAATAGATTAATTTCAACGGCATAACTATTGTTTTATGGCTTGTTTTGACTTGCAGTACTGGGTTTGAATACTGCGGTGTTGTTTTGCCTTCAAATTCAAATCTGTTCTCCAAGGGTTGATTGTTTCAGTCATTGATCTCCGCTTGAATTTTGTTTGTATTGTTGATTGTTTCCGTTGATCTCCCAATGCAGAGCATTTTTTCTAGATGACTTGTCTATGTGAATCACCGCTAGAGTTCAAATCAGACTTCCATCCATAATCGTCGATCATTTCAACACTTTGAATTCTTTTCCGCAAATGCATGTTGAGGCCAGGAATTATTCTGTATCGGCTTTTTTGTTAAAGCTCGATAAGATTTCGGTTCATTGTGCAAAACAAAATACAACATACAAAACTAAAAACAAAAAATGTGATCTCAACAGTTCTCCTTCCTTGCGGTGCGCGCTTTTGTTGCCAATCGATTTTTTTTTTCGCGCGACTTGCCACAATTCTGCCATCATATTCTGGTGTTCTTACACTTGTAAGTTTTAATTCTTGACCTCAAAATTCCGTCTAGATTTTATAACAGAGTTGAACTAACATTTTCTTCTTCAGTATATTAGTGCCATCAAATTCAATTTAATTTTTGGTTAGTTCTTGCAAATTGACTGATTAAATAGTTGGTTTATGTTCGGTTGGAAAATCCTTATTTGAATTTTCTCTTGTATGCCGATTGGATTCTGGCAGTCTTTTACCGGTATTTGCCTCTGCCGCCGAACACTCCGTTGTCCCGACTGGCCATCGGGAGACGAACGCGAAGCGAAAGGCGCTTCGCGTTCGTCCGTCCACTGACCGGACGCCCTTAAAAAGGCGGCCGGTCAGGGCCGTTTTCTTATCTTTCCTTTTCGTCATTGTTTTCATCCTATCCCACCGACCGTTGTTAATAAACTGTTGTCTATTTGACCTACTCTTAAGCCGTCGACTGGATACCGTCAATTGAGCTCGAGTTCTTGTCTTGTTTATGTTTTTATCTTTCTTCTCTCCGCTAAATCTGAAACCTGACTTTAGTGTTTATTGTAATTCGGTTGGCTTATAAATTAAATTGTTGTTTTAATTGTTCGCTTCCGGATAGTTTACATGAAAATATTGATTCCTGTCAATGAAAAGCAATACAGGTATGACTGTTCGTTGATTGCGGAAGATGAAACATTCTTGATTATTACGGTCAACAACAGATGTTCAAAGACACCAGCGTAAGCAATCCAATCGACAATCAATATCTATGAACGAAGTTTTGTGTTACGTATCACACGAACAATCGAAGTCTTAGAGTTAAAGCTTTTATAAATTGATGAAACTGTCAATCTAATACACTCATCCAAATTAGTATAAATACTCGTGCTGTATCTTCGTTCTCTTTCAATGCCTCGTGGTAAAAGTCTTACAATCGTCGAAGGCCCAAATTGATGCCTATCGTAAAGATGGCCATTCATACGCTTGCATAGCAAAGAAGATCTGTCGATCAAAAGTGGAGTTCAGAAGTACCTTTCCAAATTAAGCGGTTACGAGCAACGAAAACGAACCGGTGCCCCAAAAGAAACTGACAACAACAGAAAAAAGAAGAATCGGACGATTGGCATCCAATTCAACCATCTCGGCAGCCAAAATCAGATAGGAACTGGACCTCGATGTATCGAACGGGACTATTCGCTTGACAATTCACCGTAATCCACACATTATACGTGCTCGAACGACTAAAATACCGAAGTTAAAAGACAAACAAGACTGCGCGATTATCCTTTGCACGAGAGAATATGGCACGCAATTGGGAACAGGTAAGATAACCGATTTCTTCCCTTTGATTCCCGTTCAATATCAAGTGGTTTTTTCTGACGAGAAAAAGTTTAACTTAGATGGTCCCGATAGCTTCAATTCGTACTGACACGATCTCAGAAAAGAGCCCTTAACATTCTCAAGACGCAAATTCGGCGAAAGATCGATTATGGTAAGAAAAGTTTGTGTTCTTATTTATCCTGTTTTTCAGGTCTGGGCATCGTTTTGTGCTGACGAGAAAGTTGCCATTGCGTTCACTTCTTCAAGAATGAACAGCCGCAAATACATTGGCGTACTCAACGAGAATCTGTTACCGTTCTTACGCCGTCGGAGTCGTCGAGATTTCACTTTTCAACAGGACAACGCATCTTGTCATGCGAACCGGGAAACGCGACAATGGCTTTCCAACCATGAAATCGACCTTTTGGAATGGCCGTCTTGTTCGCCAGACCTAAATCCGATGGAGAATCTTTGGTTGCATTCGGTCCGTAGGATATACGCGAACAACCGTCAATTTCAATCAGTTGAAAACCTCAAGAAAGCAATTTTATCGACATGGGCCAAAACTTCTGAAATAACTCTGCAGAATCTCGCCCGTTTGATGCCAAATCGCGTGTTCCAAGTAATCAACCGTAACGGTAATCTAACCGAATACTAAATGTATGTCCTCGACGCACTCAGTCAATAAAATCTGCAACGGACTCCAGGCTATTTATACTACAGGGTGGGCAAAAATGAATGAGCTTGTCGAAATCTCTAATATCTCGTTTATCTTTGATTTTTTCCCGAACAAACCATATATTTTCTGAATCCTTACAATCCCCAAATTCAGATGATACCAAATTTGGAATTTCGATATTTTGACCTAAGGGTCCCCCCTTTGCTTGTGAACTACCGAGTTGGAAAAAAACTTAACTAACAAAAAAATCAACAATTTAACGAACTTCGACTTGACCACCTTCTCTGTTGATGCAGATATCCAATCGTCGAGAAAAGTTTGCGGCGACTCGCTCTCGCATTCTATCCACACTGCCCGTTGATCGAAAACTCTCGTCCCATCTCTTTACAGTCTTTAAGCTGGGAACAGCCACTTGTCCCTTAGCGGCTTCTCGACGAATTCTCGTGCCAAATTTCGCGTAATCGTATTTGGTTTCGATGAACATCCGTACATAACGAGCTTTCTCTTGATTAGAGTAAACCATTTTCAAACAGAATAACGAAGAAATGAAGCGAAAAGACGAAAAACATCGTAATTTTGACCACTTTTTCAACTCGGTGGTTAACAAGCAAAAGGGGACCCTTAGGTCAAAAAATCGAAATTTTCGAAATTCCAAATTTGCTATCATCAGAATTTGGGGATTGTAAGGATTCAGAAAATATATGGTTTGTTCGGGAAAAAATCAAAGATAAACGAGATATTCGAGATTTCGACAAGCTCATTCATTTTTGCCCACCCTGTAATTTGGAAGTCGAAAATATTTGATTACCTGTAACTTCTTTTAAAGTTGTCTAACTTGTCCCAAATTTTCAGCAATTGTGTTGTAAAGTCTAATAAGCATGCACACCAAATTTGAGAGAAATCGAACAAATACCCGCAAAGTTTCTTCACAAACAGGCGGGGATGATATTTATACTAATTTGGATAAGTGTATTTCCACGAGTTCCGAGGAACAACCCGTCGCTGGGCCTCGTATGGCTACAAAACCAAATGCGAAAATGATTGGACGTTTACAAGGTCTTCAGGATTTGAAGATTGCAACTTTTAATTGCCGAGGTATCGCCAGTAAACTAAGACTCACCGCCTTAGAACACGAATTTGGTAAGCTTAATTTCAACATTCTAGTTATATGCTCCACTCGATGACATCAAATCAAATATTGGGTTGTTACTAAAGTTTTGTCTGATTGCGTCATGAGTGACCTAAATTAGGAATGAAAGAAATTGACCGGTCGGTTGGAAGTGTGTGAACGAAGTTCGGTTGTTCAGCTGCCTACTGTCCTAAGTATGATTTTCGTTGTAGATTAGAATTCATTCATTAAAATTAACACAAATCATCAAAAATACTCGCCATTTGAGTTGATAGTTCGGCGCCACCGTCCGGGCAATTGGGTGATTTCGCGCGTGTAGAAGGATCGATGACGGGAGGCGAAGAACGAGTTGAGGGACCGGCGGAGATGATCGACGTCGTTGAATCGGCGTCCTCGTATCCACGTCTTTAGCGAACGGAAGAGATGGTAGTCCGTTGGCGAAAGGTCCGGAGAGTACGGCGGGTGCTCGATGCCCGTCCAACCCAAAGTCCTCAGGTGCTGTTGAGTTCTTCGGGCGGTGTGCGGTCGCGCGTTGTCCTGGAGCAGTAGAACGTCGCGGCGATGACGAAGGGCGGCGGCGACTCGATCCATTTGGGCACAGTACAGTTCCGAAGTGATCGTCTGCCCGCGGTCCAACAACTCCCAGTGCACAACACCTAACCGATTCCACCAAACAGAAAGCATAACTTTTGTTTGGAAAAGATTCGGCCGGGGTGTACCACCCGGTCGCTGATTGGGACGCAACCATTGCCCACGGCGATATGGATTGTCAAGTTGGACCCATGTTTCGTCGCAGGTTAGGAGCCGGTGAACGAACGGGTTGGCACGTTGCTGCTGGAGGAGATTTTCGGCAGCCCGGACTCGCCGTTGCTTCTGCAGGTCCGTCAACTCGTGGGGTACCCACTGTCCTCGTCGATGCCGGAGACCTAAACGAGAATAACCATTAGTGATTGTAAACATAAAGAATTGCTTGCCCGCTCGTCTTAATGTTCTCCAAACGGTTATATGGCAACAACCATTGGCCAATTCGCGAGTTGATTGCGCAGATCGATTGGACACAGCGTTGAGAATCGTCGGTTGATGAACCGTTGGCGGACGTCCTGTTCGTGGTTGATCGGCCAAATCCTCGAGTCCATCGTCGAACTTTTTGAACCATCGACATGCCGTCCTCTCGGTGGTCGTTTCGCGTTCCATGTGCCAAGTTGATGATGGTGGCGGCTTTGGCGGGCGAGTGATGGAGGCGATATTCGTTGAGAAGCAGAAGTCGCACTTGTTCACAAGTGAGGCCCATTTGACGAAATTAGTCAAGGAAACAGGAGTAGCGATGTCGAGAAACAGCAGATCCAATAAATCAAATTTGACATTTCGTTTAATTTCCAATCGACCGGTCAATTTCTTTCGTTTCAATTTTAGAAAATGCATTGCGCAATTAGACAAAACTTTAGTAACAACCCAATACATTGAAAGATTACACTCAGGGTATTATTTTTATCACTCTAGAGGCAATCAAAACCAAGACATACACGCACGGGTGTCGGTTTTTTGATCAAAGAGGAATGGAACCGGCGCATTTCTCAAATCAACTACGTGAGTGACCGATGATCCAATTACATTTCAGACTACCAAACAAAACAATTGCAAATTACTCAAATCTCGCTCCAACCACTGATGCCAAAGACGACGAATACGGCAACTTCATCGAAGCATTACGCAACGCCATTCCAAAAGACAAGTTCACGCAAGACATAATTATAGGAGATTGGAATGCTCACATCGGCAAGAGCAATACCAGAGATCAATACATTGATCGATATGGTTTCGGAAAAAGAAATGAAAGAAGCGACATAATAATCAATTTCGCCAACTCAGAAAACTACAACGTCGCAAATTCATGCTTCCGGAAACCCAACAACCGCAAATGAACATATCACTTTCCTGAATTAGGTCTGCGTACAGAAAGTTTTGTTCAAAATGGGATTTTAAGTTACAAAGATTGCGGTTGTCCTAAATGACATTATCAATGAAACATGTCAACACCTATTCCAACTCACATAACCGGTCGACAATTGAACGATATTTAAAGGTCGCAACTTTATTCCCGTTGATGTTGACAGTAACTCAAATTCAAAGTTATGAGTCGTTCATTGACATTTGTTCCATAGTTGTACAGGAAAAACGCTGCAGATGTCGAAAAAGGTTGGACGAATGACAATTAAAGCTGTATTCTGTACATTTGTTTTGGTGATGTAATGATCTGCGGAGAATTGAGGTTGTGGAAACAAATTCAAGGCGCGACATCGTGTTTCATAAGTGCGGTTAGAGAAATCAAACGTGATTGAAATGTCTGGATAAGTTTTTTGCTGATTTGATGGTTTTGTGGTCGGTCGTCTTCAATGGGCTTTCTTCTCGTTGTGTTGATGTTTGTTGGAGCGCCGTTTGTAGCCGCATATACGGACGCTTTCAACGTTGAAGGTCAACTTCTATGTGAAGGCCAACCCTTTGCCAATGCGGTAAGAGAGTGATCTGTATTCTAAGAAGTTTTTTAGCGTCTTGTTTTCTACGAATACGACTATTCGCTGTCGGACATCTGCTTTACGACTACAAGCGACAGAAATGGGACTTTTCGAGCTTATGGTTATGAAAATGACGGACCATTTAAACACGCTGATCAACTTTTCTATTACGTGTAAGTGCTCATAAACAAACTCACTGATGTTTGTGCAGTTTACACAATTGCAAACACGAACAGTTTGGTTGTTCGAGAATTACGATCGATGAGAGTGCGTGGTCTTGGAACTCCGAGTCTGCTCCCGTCTACAAACTCGAGGCCTTTGATTTGGCTTATACTTTGTACGCTCCTTGCCTACCCACAGTTCTTCAAGATCTTCAAAAGCAATATCACGGTCCTGAGTGTGCTAACTTTATTTAAAGGCAATTGTTTGCGGATGTAAAAATGAATTTCTGTTTAGATTTATTTAATTGATGTTGTTTCGTGCAACTTAGACTGTACCAATTCAGCTGGTCAATTGGTATCTGAATTCACTCGAGAAAACCACAAGGTACTGTTCAGAGCTTAAAACGTTAATATCTCGAATATGTTGGACTGTGCTTATTTAAAGTCTATGCAGTTCTTTAATGCCAAAGCAATTGAGCTACGAAGCATTTCCCGTGCTTTCTTGTCACAGGCGATCATGAGATTGCGACAATTTTTCTTCAATAAGTTCGCTGAACTCATTAAAATAACAACTGAAACTCCAACTTCTTGATATTGTTTCTTAGAAATCAAACCTCCAAGTCTTCATCTTCATTGCAATTTGATGATCTGAAATTCTTTTTTTGTTCCAGCTGATTTTAAAATCATGCAAACACCCGATCTACTTAACCTGTCGAATTGAATCAACATGCTCAACATATTCGCTTTTACTTTATTTTATTAAAATACCCGACACTCAATTAAACGAACTCCAAAACCGTCGAGTTATTCCAAGCCGATTATGACGAAAAATGAATTGCAAAAATTCGACTACTTATTCCTTCATCCTGTTGTTTATCAACATCGCCTTTCTGACTACTATACCTTCATCTGCTTAGTTCGACCATAAACTAATTTGCGCTGAGTAGTCAGTAAGCTAGATAACACAGTTATTGCGATTTACAGTCTCGTGTTATTTTAGCTGTTCTTTTAGACCTTCAATCTATCTAACAGTCCATAAAAACGTCCATCTGCAAAATTGACGGCCCTCCACCTATCACGTGTAAAAAGTTTATCTTTTGCAAAACAAAAAGTTTATTTCAGATCTTGCGACATACCCATTTTGAACAAAAAAAGCGATGTTATTGATAAATTCGTTGAGAACGAAACTTGTGACGATGATGTGGATGAATGGGATGTGAACTAGGAACCTCCTTCTTGAGCTGCTGATCAGTCAAAAGCTCGGAGTAGTAGTCCTAAACCACAACAATAATAGCCGGTTGTTTGTTTCCAAAACTTACGAGATCTTCCTGCGACATCTTGTGCAAACGAATTGCGCTCCGGTCGTCGAAACTCTGCATGTCTATCAGTTGAGGAATTAATTGATCAATGTTTTTGAAATGATCGTTTGGTCGACAATCAGCGGGACTAAGTAAAACGAAGACGGCGAAAATCAGAGCAACAAATCGATTCATTCTTGTAACAACCTCTTTCATCAGCAATAACCGTACGGCCTTTCTTTTTGGTGGTTATTTAAACGCCGAGTAAGTGGAGGCGGGGTTTTTATCGTACGGTCGTTCGGTGACTTAAATCGCACATCCGTTTGTAGTGGAGAAAACACAGACGATGGAAATTGATTCGAGGGTGGATACCTGAAACTGATTGCAATTAACGTAATACAACATTTAAATAGCTCTACAAGATCACGTTTCTTACTCATTAGCATTGCGGTCAATTCCTGCAATCTGCGGCTCGTTTTTCTTTAAACGGTTCCAAAAATTGAGGTAAACAGAATCAAACAGTGAAACCAAATCTCTGGAAGATTTTGATAAACAAATCACCGCGATGAGCCAAAAAATTGCGGGAACACCGGTTTGATCCCGTTTGATCCTTGACCTTCGGATCATTTGAGTTCTCCGATTCAACGGTTGCAAACGCGAACAAAGAGTTAGCAAACTGCACTTTTGTTTGCGTGGTCTTAGCGATTAGCCAACGTGAGTTTTGGCATGTGAGCTTACAACAATAATAACGGGTTAGTGAAAGAGTTTAGAGTTTTCCGTTTAATGTCAAGAAGTCAAAATTACAATTCTAAACGTTTGAGAATTCTTAGGCGTCTCGGAACTTTTGCACCTACCTATTCATTAGTCGTCCGACAGCAATCTGGACATCAACAATTGCGACCTTAAGAGTAGAAATAAACTGTCAAATTGGTTTCGAGTCTGTCGAACATCGCTAATCACTTGTATTGTACGTTACAAGCTCGAGATAAATTCGAACGTTTTGCACATCGACTGAGAACCCAATGATCCGCAGGTCAAATGAAGACCGTCACTGAGAATCAAGTTTTGTTTACACGAGTCCAGCCGTAGATAAACAATTTGGATGCAAAAAGTCAAGTGCAATAGAACATTAAGTTGTGATTCAAACAAGTTTGTGCTTTAGATGTCAACCATTGTCTACCGTTTCCAGCTTTTTCTTCCTATCGCGAGTTGATCTTCAGAATTTGTCCTTCGAATAATGTCTGGAATAAGAGTCGATGTGGAAATTCGACCGACTACAATCCTTGTCATTTATTTACTTGATTGTACGTCAGAAAAAAGATCTGCTACTAGAAAATGTAAAAAAACTTGTTTATGCACTTCTATCGACTGGCACGCGATTGTGCAGTTAAATGTAACTGTAAACTCACTAATTAATATCCCTCCTAATTCGGATTTGTTTCAGTCGGCTTATAAGCTTAGTTAAATCCTCTTTTACGTCGTAGTGTCCCTGTGACTTTGATTCTAGTATATATTGGATTCCTAATAGATCTCCTGCAGCTGTTAAGCTTTAATATCCTATTTTGTGACATTACAGACGCGCGTTTTCCAGTTACTTGGCTTGTTGAATGTTCTCTTTGAAAACTGATTAATTTAGGGCATCGAAGTTGTTCACAATGTGCATCCACATCGATTAAATAGTCTAAGAAACTTGACTAACGGATTATCTAGTTCATTAGTAAGTTAAAAACATAATCAATGTGTTAACAGAATTAGAAAGCGCTTAAATTGAATGACCTTCTTTCACTTGCACTCGTCGTACATTGCTTAATTTAGCGTCGCAGACCTTCCAATCACTCAAATAAAAGTCTCAATCAAAAAATTGACATTTGATCATAATAGTTGACTTAGAGTCCCAACGACCGTCAAATTTTACGTCCTTATTCTCCGCGAGTATTTGTTTGAAGATTGTTGAGCAAATCAATGAACTCACTTAGACAGCAAGTTTGCAGTCATACGATCACTTGTCGTCGAACTAAAACAACGAACGTTAGAAGTCGCTTGGATTCGAGTTATAAAGTTGAATAAACTCATGCTAACCTCAATTCTACAATTGCAAATTGCACAAACATTAGAGTCTAAACGTCGCTAGTAGAAGCAAATGACCTGAAAATACAACAGAAAAGAACGTCAACTACGAGACATCAACGTTCGAGAAGGTCCAACTTCCAACGATTGCAGCTCAAGAAGCAGTCACCATGAAAGCTTGTGATTAACAGAACCATAATAGACACTAATGAACTTAAAATGCGGCGAATATCAACAGAATCCAATCAGCCAATGAGCCAAAATACACAACACCCCCCATTCCCTTGTATGACATGTCCATCACGTCAATCAATTTATCTTGGAGATTCTGGCAACAACTAGTGTTTTTATTATGTTAATACATAGTCCAAAAGACTGGCCATCTAACGTGCCCAAATTTGTAGTTACCGGATAACTGGCAAAGAAATGAGAGCACTTCGAAGCCAAACAATCTGTCAAAAATCGTCCAAAATTGCAAAAGTTTGTGCAGACCTTCCTGTCGATGATGCTGAGCTGTAATCTGACCCAATTGTTAATAAGGTCTGAAGAGGATAATTGTGTGAATTCGGAGAGCTGAAATTGATCTTGAGTAGAATTGGAATCGAAAACATACTCGAAAGCCACTAAAATCAAGTTGACTGCAAAAACGACGTTAGTTGATCTCAATTGCTGTAGTTTACAAAAACGACTACAAAAACGTGAATTAGTTTGTAGTGCTAATTGAACCATTTCTTTGAATGCAGAAGTGGAATTTGAAAGCTCGTCCCGACCAATCTCAGATGTTGGTTACGATTATGCTCATATTGTCGTTGTAGAAGACTAGATCGTGCTTGCGTTCGGTATTGCTGACAGACTGTTGGCTTTAGATATAACGGATGATTATAGAACAAGCAATTGAGTTGTTGGTTGTTTACTGCATTCGGTTTCCTTAAGCGACTACCTCAATTCGTTTGTTTCAAGTGCTACCAATTTGCCTCCTCTTGTTGTGTTCGCTCAGTCCACGTGGTTGTTTTTTTCCAGTGAAATGAGCCATGTATTGTCAAATTGCTTAACAACATTGAAGTCAGAAAACATCCAATTTGTCCACACTTTCAACATTGCGGAGATCGAAGTCCAAACACCTTCGGAATCGAATTGGCCTGATTTAATTATGTTGCAGTCCATTGATCTTTAATGTATTTATTGAACTTTGTTTGATATTAAACACCGAGCTTAAGATAACATGTAGTCAAGTCGTGGCTGTTGACCGTTTAGTTGTTTTCTCGGCAAAACTAATCGTATTGAGAAACGAAGTTTAATTCACAGTAAAAGTTTCAAGTTTTCTCTGCAACCTTTTCTGACCTCCTAGATGGCTGGAAACTGTTTTCCGGTGGATATCAACGGCAACGAAATCGTTCAATTCAGCGAACAGCCCGTGGATCGTAGTTTTCTGCTGAGTGAGTTGTTTCCTCGAGTTCACTTCTATGATTTCAGTTCCCCATCGGATCATAGCGTTTTCAATGTGCATTTTTGGACTGACGGCTAACCTGTTGCTTATTGCAATCATTAATGTAAATGCGAATTTACTGTGCAATTTGCGTGGTATCGTGAGATTCAGTACCATATTAGATAGTTTGTACATTCTCGTAACTTTTCTTGTACTCCCGGTAAACTTTAACTGATTGTTGTTTCTTCGACTTCAAACATTTAGTTCGTTTACACAACTCACGGTCGATCATATGTTTTCCCAAATCATGTCCTCTATCTTTTCAATCGACCCATAAGTGCAATTCTAGTCGCCACAATGACCGTCTTCTCGGTTATCGCGTGGTCTCTTCCAAGCTTCCAGTTCATCTACAGATACCACTTGGTCAAATAGTAAGTTAAAATCGATAGTATAGCAATTTCACTTGCTTTTTCAGCCGTTCAGCTCCGCAATCGTTCCGTTTGTTCGTCTACTTGTTGATACCTATTTGGTCATCTGTGGTCTACGCTTACATTTCGTTAAAGTCGATGAACATGTTTCACAAACCCAGTGAAAATGTGTTGAATAATCGAGAATTGGCGTTAAAACACTTTGGGTTCGACGTCGACAGAATTCACATCTTCGAAACAGTAAGCTCCGACCTTTTGAATTACAATCTTTTGTAGGACAATAAAAGCATTGCCAACCTAATCCCTGTTTTTGGAGCCACGATGCTTCTTAACTACCTGTTTATCGTCTACTTCTCCTTTCGAATTCGTCAGCTGTTGCGATCGGGACCTATCATTTCTGAAAATACTCGCAAAATGAATCGTGACATGGACAGAATGTTATTATTTAACGTAAGCATACGCTTTTCAATACTTCAAACATCTCATATTCAGGCCATTTGTCCAGTGATTGTTCACATCTTGCCGTTCTCGTACATCGCTTATGCAATCTTGAATTGTAATGACCATCCGTTTACCGGCTTCTTGTGTGCAATCCCAAACTTTTCATCGTTCATTTTCTCTCCAATTTCAACGGTATGGTTCATACGACCATATCGGCGAACTGTTCAAAGATGGTTGGGCCGAAAATCGACGGTGGTCGATGCGATTTGGTCCGTGACGGCAATCACACACCAAGTGACGCGAAGAAGCTCCGTGCGACGACCATCGATACCACCACCAATCTCATAATCACAAGCATTGAAATAAAAAGAGTGTAATGACCAGTCACTTTGATTGAATTAACTCGTCCGCAAATTCACGTCAAACCCGAGTACCTGGGTTGACGGCGATTTTGTGTCAACTCAGGCGTTAAATTGGCGAAAAGACGAACGAAAATGTTTTCTAGTGAACCATAGAGTTTGTTTCCACTTCTGTGATGCTAACCATTCGCTTCGTTCTTCTGTTTGCTGTTTTGTTTCAATTCGATTCTGCGGTTGCAAAACGTAAATCGAGCGGCAGTAATCGACGTGGTTGGGGCGATGAACGTGAAGGAATGGGTGCCGTCGGTAGTCAATGGGAACTTCAGGACGAGAACGATAAGTCCGTGGACGAACTGCCAACACAGCAATTGGCTCCGGAAAATGAAAAAGAACAACTAAAGAAGTAAGTGATCAGCAGAACTCGAGTATGACTACTTGTAGAAACTCGATTGCGGAACCAACAGAGCGAAACCTTCAAGATGTTGTGTCAACAACAACAATCGCTCAAACCGAACCTCCAACAACCACAGAGTTTCCAAAACAATTTCGGGACGACATTGCAACCATCCCAACAAGTGAGTTCAATTAACAGTTCTTTCAATCTGCAATCCAGATATTGCGGACAACAACGAAAATCTCACCATTTTGTGGATTGATGCAACTTTCAAAGCCGAAGACTACGGAATGAACGTCTCTCGTCTAATCGAATGTCTGCCGTGGTTGGAGTATTGGGCAGATTCCAAGAATTTAACATCGGTAAGAACTTTCTACCGATTGAATATTGTCCCTTAAGTCGAACACTACAATCGAGAAAGACGAAGATTTTGAGATGCCCGAACGAAAAGAATTCGAAGTCATAGACGACAGCGATCGTTTGGAGGAGTTGGGTCTCGATCAATATCTTTTGGACGAATACGAATCGATTGGAGTTTTGTACAAAGAAATTTGCGGCAATCATCCACGTCAAATCTGGTATTCCACTCCCGAACAAGCCAAAGAAATCGGACTTAACGAAAAGTCGCCGATTTGCGATCCGTTCAAAGTAACACAAAAGTTAAATCAAAAAAAATCCAACTTCAGGTCCAACTTCAACCTGATGCCGAAACATTGACTCAATTGGCGTTGCAGTTGAATGAAATGATTTTGAATTCCACAAAACCGGGATTCATCCACGAAATTGAAGCGACTACTGTGTCGGCTCCAACTCAAGACAACACCGACGGTCAAGTAGTTGAGATGTTGGATTGGATGCACACTCCCGAACCGCAGATTCCTCAACGAGTTCTGTTACGGCTACGACGTGCAGCTTCTTGTAAGTTTCCGAATGTTAGTAACTGATTCTTGTTTTTCAGCGGCATTAAAGCCTGTAAGTGTAGTTGCTGCTAAATCCGACTCTGCAGATACGACCGACGCTCCGGCCATTGAAGAAATAAACGATCAGGATTGGCTTGAAGACATACGCGTTGAGTCCCGTGAAATCTTGAGTGTTTCGAAACAACTGGTCGATCGATTGGAGAGTGAAAACGTGAGTGTCAATTCGATGGAAATGGCATGGATTCAAATCGATGCTACAGACGAGACGAAGTTAGTTGATTAAATCCGAATGTTTAAACCGACATCTCAGTCCTCTACTTTACGTTCTATCCGCCAAAGCGGCCGAATCGTTGCGTCTGAAGATTCCAAAACATAATTTCAATCGTTACGAAAAAGTGGTTTTACATTTACCCGGTGTCTGTGCCGACTATGTTCCAACTGCTATTGATGCCTTTAATGCCAGTGATTTCGAAGGTTATTCCAACTCTTTTCTCGACTAACAAAAGGTTCAGGGATCGAAATCGAAGGGCCAATAGGCGTGAATATAACGGCACTCGAGTTGGCAGGAGTTAATTTGACTGAGTTAGCGGAAACCCTAAGAAACGACACCGAGGTCGATGAGATATTGGGTCGCACTTACGGAACTACACGGTAAGTTGTGGTGTTGTTTGCGTAGAAGATTTTATTTAGAACTTTGGGTGGCAGTTACATTATTCCCGTTCTACAGAAAAACCAATACGACGCTTTTTCGGCTCCGATCGTCTTTCAGGGTTCTGCGGTGGTGGTTCGATTTGGGATCTACATCGAGTCAATGTCCAACTTTCAAACCTCAACAATGGTAAGTGAACATCCGGCAACAAAAGAACCGAGATTTAGGACTACGATATGGACGTGAGTTCACGATGTTGATGCCGCAATCTCGTTTAGATCTATCTGATAATGGCGTGGCGCGATGCACGATTGGTGAATCCGTACGGCAAACCAATTTTGGTTAAAGAAGAAGATATTCTGGAGCGAATTTGGCGTCCGGATCCGGTAAGTTCAAAGCCGATAGTTCAGCCTCGAGTTTAGTTCTTCGCAAATGCAAAAGAAGCAGAATTCCACGAAGTCACCTTCCTCAACTTCTTGATGCGAATATTTAGTGATGGGATCGTTCTCTACGAAACACGGTGACTTCGATCTTCTGGCCCAGAGTAATTGATAAGTTCAGAATCAAATTGAAACCCGCTTGCAATCTCGTGCTCTGCAAATATCCCCATGACAAACAAGTTTGCGAGCTTCTAATCAAGTCCTGTATGTTTACAAATGTTCCAGCAATCCAAGTCTTCTGTTTCAGTCGCATATCCCGTGGAAACCGTACGATTCGAGTGGTTTACAAGAAAAATTGACGCTATCGACAAGAATCCCGATGTCAAGCTTCCAGAGCTTTACATCGACAGATACGAACCGACGACTTGCAATAAAACACGAAAGTCCGGAGAGTTCTCTTGTCTTCGAGCGTTGTTCCGCTTGAAGCGCGATGTTGGCTTCCACATCGCTCAAACCTACATTCCAACTTCGTTGGCATTGATGTTCAGTTGGGTGGGAGTTTGGCTGCCGCATCAGTTCAATGAAGGACGAATTGGAGTTGCCATTACGGTGCTCTTGACGTTGTCTACCGAATCCGCTGGTGCACGCGAACATTTGCCATCAGTTTCGTATCTGAAGGCCATCGATCTGTGGTTCGGTTTCATTACCGGATTCGTGTTCTTTACACTTCTGCAGACTTTGTTCGTAATCGGATTCGACAAGCGATCTACCCAACTGGTGAGTTTCAATTCGCAAAAGCTTTTAGTTCTGTTTCAGCGTAAAAACGCGAACAAGAAGCGCTCTGATCTAACTCAGGAGTACAAAGATGCTCTGGTCAACAAAGCCGATCGATATCACAAGACCGGACAGTAAGTCTTCCAATAAGCTTCTCTCACATTTCTTTCAGATATCTGGACAAATTCTGTCGAGCCGCCTACCCACTTCTATTCATCCTCTTCCTCATCATGTACTACTTTGTGTTCACCGAAGGTCGACAAGATGATTGCATCTCAAGACGTTAAGACAAATTTATCGATAGAAAAAAGTTAGACAAACAGAAGTTGTGACAAAAAGACTCTGCGACTGAAAACCGATAAGCTCAAAGAATAAATAAAACCGTTTTCGAAAAAATTAATATCTTACTAGTGGATTGAATCCCATATATCAAAAGTTTAATCGCGCGCACTTTCGGAGGCCAATTCCACGAATCCGGCGTCCATGAAGATCTTCCGCACATTCGCAAAGACCTAAACCTATGATACAGAATCAAAATCCGAAACTCACGGTGTCCATGTCGGGTGTGCTGTCAACGTCACGAACTTTTCCGTAGCGACGATAGTGGTCCACAATCGCCAAGGTCTGCGTGTTATAGGTGAGGATACGCTTCTCGTACGCTTCGGCGTTATCGTCCGGTCGATTGCCGGCACGAGCCAAACAGCGGGAAAGACAGATGTCGAATGGGGCCTGAAGGAAGAGGACGAAATGTTCACGCACTTTCCCGTCCATCTCCTTCTTCCAACCGTCCAAATTGTCCTGATTGCGCGGAAAACCGTCGATCAGGAATCCGGGTGCGTCACCGGCGGCCAACATCGCCTGAAAGAAGACGTGAACCAAGAGTTCGAGACGTGTCAACCCACGTCTTCGATGAGTTTGCAAGTGATCGCCACGGGGACGATCGTTCCGTCAGTCATGTGTTTGCGTATCAATGCGCCCGTATCGCTTCCCGTTCGACTCATCTCGTCGCGCAGCAACTCGCCGGCGCTCAAATGAACGAAACCAAACTTCTGAAGATCGACGTGAAGACCAAAAAACCTCCGATCCCACTCACCTCACGAATCTTCTCGCATTGCGTCCCCTTACCCGATCCGGGCGGACCCAAAACGAAGACGACGTTGTGGATTTTGGCGTCGGACATTTTCGGTGGAAAAAACGCGGAAACTGAAAAATCGCAAAATGAAGAACGCGACTCACACGCAAAAACTTTCCCCCAAAAAATTCGACAGCCACGTCGACGTTATCGCCGTTTTTCGATTCAACTTTTCGACCCCCGAAAAAGCGAAAGTTTGTAGTTTGGAAATCAAAAACATTCCCGCGCATTCCCACGCGAAAACCTCACCGATTCTTCGACGTTGCGGGCAACGCAGACCGCCGACGCCCAACGAAACTGACGCACGAAAAACCGGAAGATTAAAAACGAAAATTTTTTGTCAAGGAATCTGGACGGCAATGAAGTGGTGGTCCTAAAGAAAGAGAAGAAATGAAATTGACGTTTCGGGAACTTACCTTCGCGGAAGTCGAATGTCTGCGGGTTGGCGTCTGAAAGTCGAGGGACTGGAAACTGAAAGATCGGCCCGTCAATGAAAATACGTCGCAGCTTCGAACTAACGTCTGAACACAAAAAGAGGATCCGAAAAAATTCAATCAGTTTATTGGAAAATTCAAAATTGACAAAAAACGAAGACCCGCTCTATCGACTCATTCATCAACGAAAATGTCCGTCTTCAGATGTCCACGACCGGACATCATCTGCTTCTTCGCTTGCTCGCGTTTTTCACGTAGTTCGTGTTTGTCGCGTTGCATTCGCAGAATCTCCTCGAGACTCACCTACAAGAAGCGTGGAAACAATCAGAAAAAGGATTCTCGACTTACTCTCTTCAGTTCGGGCGGATTCTCGTTTCCCAGTTCGCCGGCCAAAATCACGTTCTCGCCGCGAATCATGAACATTCCACGCGGTATGTCGCCATAGCATTTGTCCACGTAGATCCGTTCGAGCGTATTCTGAAGCACCAAATTCGCGAACTGATCGATTGTCCGCAAGTCGCCAATCAACGTCTTCCCATCGCGCAGCATCACCATCAGCCGCTTATCCAACTGATCCAACAAACTGATGGCACCGGGCAGAAATGGGTCCGGAATCTCCATTTGGACACGTTTTCTCGACTCGAAATAAAAACCGGCGATTCCCGATGGACGTCCGCGCTCCGTCGATGCGAAACGCCAACAAACGCGAACGCAAAAAATCCGCCGAAGACGTAAAATTTTGGCAAACGGAGTTTTCGAACATTTTTTGCCGCAAATTTTTCGCATGCGATTGCTCAATGGGTGATCTGTTGAATCGCAACATCAACACCGACGACGAAGTTTTCCTTACGTCCGATGAAGTTTCCGCCATTTGCTCGTCGTCGGTCAAGACGTCGACGCCGAAAACCGTCGAACAAAGTCGCGCGGTTGGTTTCCGTTCGTTTTTTGTGTTCAACTTTTTTCCAGGAAACCGTCCAAAGTCTGATCGTGTCGTGTACGCAGATCGCCGAGAGCGTTCGCAAACGTCTCGCCAAATCGCACATTCACGTCCAGTTCGCGGACGCCACGATCGAGCGTCTGGTGCAGTTGACGTGCAAAATCGTGGAGAAAAATTGGATTCCGGATCTGCTGCAATTTGCTGCGTGAGTTGTTTTTGGCGGATTTTTGATGGACGTCGTTTCAGTCATGCAGGACGCACGAATCCGAACATCGAAGACGCCGATTTGATTTTCCGACGTTCGGAATCGGTGGTTGGTTTCATGTTCTCTTGCTCTTTTTCATTTCTTCTTCAGAACA
The DNA here is from genome assembly GCA_024699855.1 of Aphelenchoides besseyi. Lineage (NCBI taxonomy): Eukaryota > Metazoa > Nematoda > Chromadorea > Rhabditida > Aphelenchoididae > Aphelenchoides > Aphelenchoides besseyi. The sequence goes on from JAMPIQ010000003.1 coordinate 988,154, forward strand.
AGCGAATCGACTCACTAGTCGACTCGTTCCGCGACGAATCAGACCTGAATGTTTCGTCTTCGGTGATCGACTGTCCGCGCAATCAATCGACTAACCTCTTCACGCACTCCGTCGATGAGAATTCGGAAGTTGGGGTTCAAGAACTCGACCAACAAAGCCCCAGCGCAGAGAACGTCTTCGAAGCTCAACCACAAATCCAATCGATTGAATTGACATCAACGACGACTATAACACGACCACCAACAATCCGTCGACCGCTTCAAAAGGTCTCGGCTCTCAATCGACTTCCCGTTCCGCAACAACGTTTAGTTCCGCAGCCATCTATTTCGCGGAGATCCGATACGGCGCCGTTGGAGAGCGATGTCAATGCTACGAAAACGCCCGAATGGTGGGGTCCGGTTAAACATTCGACTCCAGCGGAACGACGAGCTGCTTTACAACGAGCTGCCCAACAGAAGACTCAAGTGATCGCAGTTAAACGAACGCTTCCTGTTCGTCCAGAACCTATAAACCTGCCCCCAAAACGACCCAACTTGGTTCCTCAACCGTCGAACATCAGTCATCCCAAACCGACGAGTCGGCTACCACAGCAAAAACGTTAGATCCGAGTTTGTTTTTTTCTCATTTTGTTATATTAACTGTGATATACCCGACTGAAATTTTGAGTACGAATAAACAAATGGACAGCTAGACGCCTTCAATTTTGTTTTCATTCGTCCATTCGACATCCGGAATGTTTTGTTTGTTGACTTTTATTCTCGTGGTTGGGCATCTGATTGACGCGCATGATCGATGCATTGCAAAGTTCACCGTAGCGGATGGTTCTTATGACCTGTAAGTTTTAACTGTCAGTTAATAGTCTAAACAAAGGGAGATAAACTGTAGACTGCTGGGATCTCATTCCAATGACTATCAAGCCACCGATAATAATTAGTTGAGGTGAATGACTGATAATTTGAAAGCTTATCGATTCAAAAATGTAAAGTGGAAGCGGGATTAGTGTTTAAACAACAAATATTGTCTTTTTTCAGTAACTTCGATTTGTCTCCTATTGAGCGAAAATGAACGTCAAGTTCATAATAGACCACATATTCATAATCATTAAGTTCGATTCCAACAAGTGACTTAATCAGAACAACAAAGTTTAATATCAACTTAGCTTTGAAATCGTTTTGAACGATAAGACAGTAACTCGAGATTGGTGTCGGAAACAAAGGTTTCAGACAAAATGATCGTTTCGTGGAAGTACTAGACGTTTAGAGTCTGTCAATAAGAAATGACACATTGAAGACGATGTTTTGCTCCTACAAGAACGCCCGTTGTCTGAACAAAACGGTTCAAAAATTCTCAACGATCGTTGGTTTTGGACGAAGATACGCGTGGAAAAGGAAAAGCTTCCCAGAGTTAAACTTTATTCACAAATGAGTAAGTTCAATCAAAAGGAATATACAAAGATTGTTTTAGGTCTGGAACATTGACGAACAGGTTCCACGAACACAATCGCTGTACATGAACCTAAAGGACAAATAAACAACGTTCTTTTAACCTGTGACGCATCGGCGTGTGCTCTCGAGCGGTCTCGTGCTTTCGATTTTTGCGAAAAAACAATTAAGCTCCGGGTTTCGAGCAACCCGTGAGGCTGTTGCTCTCGTCTATTCACACGATGATGACCTTTGATGAGTGATCTTATTACAAGTGAGCCGTTCTTTACGGACCAAATGAATTTGCGGGTTTTTGGATACGAAAACACGCAACTCAAACGGTCTGATTGATTAGATAGCGCTCTAAACCGTTGAGTTTTCTCGACGGCGATAAGCGACGTTTCGTGTTGATCAAACTCATTGGTGTTATTTTTCTGTTTTCAATTTCGATTTCCAGCTTCTTCACATACACCCTTCTACGACGTCTGTTACCGCGCCACTCTTTCATTTGACCGAAATGACCGTCAGAAGCGTGGACGACATTGTTTGCATTCGATATCCTCATCTCTTCAAACCCATTCAAGCAGTGGGTTTAGCTTTACGATTTCATATCCAATAGCTTTTCAGGTTACTTCGATTCTTCTGTTGATTTCTCTCGGTTCAGCCTCCGCTGTGGATGGAAGCGGTGTTCTGTGGTTCATTGCTCTCACATCGATGTTCGTCAGCGTGATTGCGACCGTTCTATTTCTATTGGATAAGAATGAGCCGATCCTTGTTTCCATAACCGGCGGATTAATCACGTGGAGTGTTGCTGTAAGATGGATTTTTGTTTGTTTTTTACTTCGATTTCAGGAGTTTGTTTACTCGACGGTTTTAACCGTTTTATGCGGCATTAGCGTTTGGTTGGCATTCGGTTATGCGGGTCATGTTGGGCCAACAGGTCACTCGAATGGCTACGTATTTGCGGGAGTGTGTTGAAGTCCTATACTCTAACTTTCATTTATAGATCTTTCTAATTCTCCAAACCGCTTTCTATGCGATTCCAGCGACTTTGATCTACGAAAAAGTTCAATTTCGCAGCGACATCGACTCAACAGCGCGAATGCGTTTTGCCGACGACGAACCACAACCCTATCAGGGAACGGGACCAACACAAATCGTTTGATTGTACTCACAATTATCTCCATTAAACTTTTGAAAACAACAGAAATGACGGAATTCATCGTTTCAATTGAAGTTAAGTTCAACCATTGGGCAATGAGAGTGGAATAAGCGACGCGTAGGCTCGAATGCTGCGCAAATATTCACGTCCGTTACTTCGATTGTTTTCGTACAAACTGCATAGTAACTTCAATGAACGTCGAAGGCACGTTTATGTTTTCAGTTTCAATGATTGGACTTGATGTTTATTCGAAAAGAATGCCCACAATATCACAGTTAAGATTTGCCGGTTACTGTGGCGGCCCGTTGTTTTTGGCAGAGTATTTCGATGGCGTTGTTCAAAATATTCCACTCCTTTTCAGCGTTGCGGCCCGGAATTGAAAGAACGAGTCCCAATTCGCGCCACAAGTTCGGATCACAGACGTCGATGCGACCTGAAAGCGAAGCTAAGAATGATCAGAAGCTTTGTTGATTACCTCGTATTCCAAGCCACAATTCTTGATGAAAAGTGCCAAGACCACTTCGTATTTGGCAAAGAAAAGTTGCACATGAGCGAAAGTCGAAAGATGTCGAGCGATGTGTTGAATTCCGGTGCGAATGAACTTCTTGATGTTTTGTTTTCTATCGACGCAGAAATCGGTTTTTTCAACAGGAATGAACAGAACCACAACGTAGAACGGTGGAAGACCAAAACTCGCGTAAAGATCACTTATACGTTTGGCCAACTCGTCTTTGTGGGCTTGATTAAAGGTGCCGGGAGTGTGAAAGATACGATGCAATGGCATAATCGGTCAAAGAAAGTGATTAGTGTAAGATGAAACTGTTGGATGAACGGAAATGATGAGAAAGTCGAAGATCTTAACACTCTTTATACGAACATCCGTGAGCTCTAAAACGATTTGAAAGTTTTAGTCAAATTGAACTCGCGCGCCATTCAATCGACGAACGAAATTGTTCGTATGCCTTTTTAGTCAAAGGAACTCCTTATTTGCACTCCACGTAGTATACGAGTACAGTGCGTACAAAGTGAAACGTAAAGATACAATCGGTGATTAGATTTGATCGTCTGCTTTTAAATCTGCATTCAAAATGTTTGAGTTCAAGAATCTGTGAACCGTTCCGTTGTATCTCGTTGACCACAATTGTTTTCTATTCCGCTTATTGTGCGATCTGCAGAGCCCATTGACAAACTACAAAGCACAAACAAACGCAATAAACGAGAGAAAACGATAAGTCTTGATTGTAGTTTGTATTGAGCATGGGAATTACTCTAAATACCAAATGTACGGAACGTAGTTCTGAGGTTGTTGCTTTTCAGTGAGTGTATAAAACAAGCCGTTGAAACAGGAAAGTCATCTTTTATTCAATAGCTAAGGACTGTTTTACTGAACAAAATGGCAACTACGATCATGCTTTCCAATGGAGTTAAGATGCCAAGCTTCGGATTGGGAACTTGGCAGGTTGGTTAGAGAATCTTATATGATTCTCATCAATATCTGTAGGCAAATGAGGATGAAGTTGCGGCAGCAATTCGAGTTGTTTTGGAAAACGGTTATCGTTTGATCGATACGGCAGCTGCGTACGTTTCTGTATTTCGATTGTTAGTGGACTTTGATTTCAGTTATCAGAATAAAACGGAAATCGGTGCTGTCTTGCAAGAGTTTTTTAAAGCCGCGAAACTTAAACGTGAAGATATTTTCATTACAACAAAGGTAAGAGAACGAAACGAGTAGCTTATTTGATTTCTCGTTCCAGCTTTTTTGGAACAGCAACCGTGAAGAAGATGTGGAACCATCGATTCGCCAATCGCTGAAACAGCTTCAATTGGACTATGTCGACTTGTATTTGGTGCACATGCTAGCAGGATTGACGGTGAGACTCAACTTTGATTCTTATATGATTGTTCGTGTTTTCGGCGGGACATGTCCAAGGTCGACAATTCAGTCAAGTTAGAGGATGTTTGGCATGGAATGGAAAAGATCTACGACAAGAAGTTGGCACGTGCAATCGAAGTCTCCTGCTCAGATTCTGTTTCGTCATCTCATCCAACGCGGAATCTGTGTGATCCCGAAGTCGACGAACGAAAAGCGCTTGAAAGAGAATGCAGACGTGTGTTCCTCATTTTCTTATTGTCGATAATCAAAATTTCAGATGTTCAACTTTTCGTTGTCCGATGATGATATGCACCAGTTGAACAAAGTCAAACAAGAGCCTCGTGTCTTTATGGCGGAATTGTAAGTTTCCAGCAATCTCGACTTCACTGACAAGGGAACTTACTTTTGTTACCACTCGGTATTCACGCATATTATATACCAAAATGTGCAACTTCGAAAGCTGCATTGAAAGCTGCAAACAACTTTTGCTAAAATCCACTTTTCATGGAGATACGGCCCACGCAAATACCACGCAAAAAGGGTGATTTTGGAAGAAAGCGCATCCTCCGGTAGATTAGGTTTAAGTATGCAAATTGACGTTCCAAACTAGTTACTAATATGGCGCAGCGGTTATGCGGTCTGCATTGAATCAAATAATTCGATCAAGCAGATCACAAACCGAAGTCGACGGTTCGATCCCCGTCGACCCAATTTTTGCGTGGTATTTGCGTGGGCCGTATCTCCATGAAGAGTGGATTTTAGCAAAAGTTGTTTGCAGCTTTAGAAGCTGCACATTTTGGTATATAATATGCGTGAATACCGAGTGGTAACAAAAGTAAGTCCCTTGTGAGAACTAATTTTCAGCATGGAGGGTGCCAACGAAGATCCCTTTAAGGACGAACGAAAGAAGGTCTAATCAAACCATCTCACTTCTCATCTCGCTCTTATGTCATCTATAAAGCTTGTTCATATTTGTAATTATCAATAAAACTTTCGGTAATGAAATTTCAATGTGAAACCAAGAAAAAAGAAAACTCACAAGTGTAGTTTGAAAGAAGAACAATGAGATCAAGAGTAAATGATCGCGTTGATTAACTTTCGTTTGACTTGCACTAACCTCCATCAAGTTTTCTATGACAGGCAATTGAACCTGCTGGCTATTCGGCAGTTCAATGAACACACAAGTTTGCCGATCATCCAATTTCGTGGACTATCCGAGCAACAATCTCACTAATAAACGTCTGTTTTTGTTCAACTTTTAATCTGATCTCCATTTTTTAAATCTCATTCTTACAAGAAGAAAAGACAGTTGAAAAGAACCAAATATCCGAGAAATAGAGGTTTTTACTGCTTTGTTGCGATCACTACAGAAATCGATTGGTACGAATTTTGTTGTTCTGCAAAGTCACGACTCGGCGCCTTCAATCGACTTTCTCAGTTTGTTTACGTCGTTCGAAATTCACGATTTCACAAGAAGATCGTTCATCGTGAAGTCATGACCGCTATCCTTAAAGCACCCAGGTTGGCAGGTCAAGCCGTGCACGCATTCTTTCGTCATTTGATCGCGAACGACAACCTTTCGACAAAAGAGATGCCGTTGGAGAACCGAAAACGTGCAGTTCGTACGATGGTAAGTCAATAGAGTTGAGCTTTTATATTATTTTTCGCCTTTCAGATGATTTCGAACAGTTTTCGTGCCGCTGCGCAGATGTGTCTTCACAAGTCGGAGGTCGACGTGACTTTTAATCACACTGATTCAGCCGTCGGTCACGACTGGCACTTCTGCGGCTTCGAATGTGCGGTTTTGACCGATCAGATGGCTCTTGTCGTCTTCAGATTGACTGCTCCACATATTCGAAAGTTAACCGCAACGCAGCATTGGAACAAACCGGTGAAACCAATCGATTCGGCAATTATTCCGTATCTAATTGGCAAGTAAAATCACAAAATTTCATGTATAATCTTTCGAATTTGCAGGAGTTTCCGAATACGAGATTAGTAGCGTGGATGATTACGTAGAATACGCAACGCGATTGTGTGAAACGTTGTGCACCGGCGGACATTTGAAACTGTTGGATTGCAAGTGGGAGACGTTGGATCGAAAACGTGGATTAAGATCGTTGCAAGTCGACAAATATCGCGGCAAATTCAGTAATCTTGAAGCTCCGGTAAGTTCGTGAAAATCCTCAACTCAAACTCTTCGGCTTCAGTGCAAGTTTGCTACGATTTTGGGCCACAAATTTCGTCAGATTCACTTGGAAATGTATCTTGCCGAGGATATCGAAGACTGGGAAGAGGATTTCGATTGGTATGAACCGGTTCCGATGACTACCTTTGGGTAATCAAAAGCCTCGTACACTAATCTGGTTTATGTTTTAGACACACGTTTGTCATTCAACCAGCCATCGAAGAGATCTATCTCGAAAACATGGCAAACGAACGTTTGGAAGATGAACCGCCGTTTCTGCCAGTAAAGTTCTTCAGACATGTTCCAAATCTCAAGAAGTTCTTTTACTGTGGACATCAAGATGCTTTGAACGATGATCCAGTAAGCGATTGCGTGAAGATCCAACTTCACATTCACTTTTTTCAAGGATGAAACAATGGGTCCGGCACTTTACAAGCTGATCGATCGTCTCGACAACACATTCAACTACGCCGAGAAAGCACGAAAACAAGGTTGTAAGGCTCAGTTTATCTTTGCATTCTCCGCTCGAGTTTTTCTGATGCACGGCCAAAGCGAAGAGGATTGGATTCGTGATCTTATGCGCTTGCCAGTTTTCACGGGCATCGAATGCGAGCTGTCAACTCGTCTTAACCTCAGCGAAGATCCGGACTTTCAAGCAACACCGACTTACGCTCGCTTCGGATGTCGATGTCCATCGGCGGCTTTGATTTGCACCGGACGAAACTTGAAGTTGTTCATGTGGCCGTATTTCCGCAAGATGCCGACATTCCATCACAACTATGTCGCTATTATGGACGCTGAGATGCACGACGGAGCTGAAGAGATGGACGATGAAGAAGAGCCCAGTGAGGATGAGGAGAATGAAGTGGACGAAGCGGAACAATCGGAATCGATGGAACACGACGGCGAATAAGATCACTCGATCCGTGAACTCATGTATTATTGTTGGAATCGTTTTGTAATTCTGTTCATTATTTACATTTCTTTGCTTTCAAATGCTCATTAAATGTCTCAAATGCAAACCGTCTTTCAGATCTTTACATGAACAATGTTCGGTAATGAACGGGCTTCTTGTTTGTTTATGATGATTACAATCAAAGTAATCGTAAGTACGCGACACAACTGTTTGATCAAACAAATGAAAGAATAAGCCCAACAAGCACAGTTACTGAATTCAAGAATAGTAATTAACTTCTTGTCATCGGCGCGAAAATCGTTGTTTGGCTGCTGACTTCCACAAATTTGATCGCCAACTTGTGCAACAGAAGAAGGTCATCGTTTTCCTGACATCAGCTGTTAAAGCATCAAGAAAAGTTACAGCAATAATCTTCTGGTCAGTTCCAGAACTCTGTGGTCGTTCAATTTGCTTTAAAATACTAAGGTCTTCAGCAGAATAAACCGATGTTGGACAAAGAACTACGATTTCGGTCTTACAGCTTATATAGTTAAGCAGCAACGACCAAGTTATGTGAGTTCCCCACACCAACGGAAAAGTAATGTGAAAACGTTTGTTTGTTATTAAAATTCGAAAGCCAGAAATTAGTTCCTTTCAAAAATCAGAATGCAAATTTGGACTTATACGATCGTCTAGAACTTTAATTTTGTACTCAATAAAATACAAGATCGACGAACCGACAATCTTTCATTCGCTAATAGACTTCGATCATGATCGAACTCGATATAAAATCTATAAATGCCCAAAGAACCAACATCCATTGATATCTCTCTATTTTGTTCGGCCGAAGCAGACGATGAGCTCATTCTTTAAGGTTGTTTCGTTGGCTCCATAATTGTTTGTATTTCTATTTAGATATTTGCGACAAACACTTTGATTCGTTTGCCTTACTATCAATCCAAATATCGAGAACGTTTGATTTCGATTCCAATTTTCATCAACATGATCGCTTGGATCTTCACGGCAGTTTTCAATTTCCTGTAACGTTTCGTTCCCTAAAATTGTTTCAACAAAATCGATATAAATTGGTGTCTCCGGTTCTCCGTTCAATATAAGAGCAAGGTTTCTCTCTGTAATTCCCATCTGCTACTTCAAGATTCTCCTTTTCACTTTATTCGTTCAATAAATTTAGTTTGAGACAAACGGGAAGTTTTTAACTGCAAAGACAGACATCACCGTACATTCCCCTACATGTCAAGGCCATATACTCGTGGTATACTGGAGCTAACTTGATAGTTGCTTTTGAGATTAGAAAATCGTTCCAGGAGTCAAATCAAATGTCTTGTTTTGGTCTGTTGCTAGTTATCTCCCGCTACTACGGTCGTTTCTTTTAGCGTTCTTTTTCTTCTGCGGGGCCGTTGTTTGATCTTGATTGTCACGACGTGGTCGAACGGAAAGGAAGATTTGTTACACAAACTGAACGTTCTTTTTATCGTCACTGACTTCTTCCTCATTCTCGGCATTTTCGCTGCTTATGGTAAAGCGGATAATAAGTGAGCTGAAAAAAGTTAAAACCAACGCAACAGCTCTTTTAGCCTGCTAAATGTTTTCTTGTATTACATCTAATCGAGCTCGACCGTTGTATATCGTTCGAATTGTTTACGGATCACTTAAGACGATTGTAGCTTCAATATTCGCTATTCTTCTCTATCGCTGCAAATAAAAAAGGAACGCAGAAATCAGCACATACTTTGTAGTTGGTTATCAATTCAAAAGGTCTCAATCATTTTGAGTATGAAATTATTAAATTGCATTATCTAACGAATGATTTCAGATCAACTTCATTGCTGGAATCAACGTCATCTCGCAAATAGCGTTCAATTTCGCACCCAACCTTAACTCTTTTCTCGTTTTGCAAATCTTTGATGTTATGCTTTCCAGTTAGGTCGGCCCGACAGTATCAACGTTGGCTTAAATCGATCTTCTTTGTACGGCTCTCGTTTATTTGGTCGTCGTTGGGGGGGTCGAGTTATGGCTGTTCAAGCTGTCAGCTCTACAGGGTGGGCAAAAATGAATGACCTTTTCGAAATTTCGAATATCTCGTTTATCTTCGATTTTTTTCCGAACAAACCGTATATTTTCTGAATCCTTACAATCCCCAAATTCAGATGATAGCAAATTTGGAATTTCGATATTTTGACCTAAGGGTCCTCCTTTGCTTGTGAACCACCGAGTTGGAAAAGTGATCAAAATTACGACGGTTTTCGTCTTTTTGCCTCATTTCCTCGTTATTCTGTTTGAAAATGGTTTACTCCAATCAAGAGAAAGCTTGTTATGTACGAATCTTCATCGAAACCGAATACGATTACGCGAAATTTGGCAAAATCGAACAATGCGAGAGCGAATCGCCGCAAACTTTTCTCGACGATTGGATATCTGCATCGACAGAAAAGGTGGTCAAGTCGAAGTTCGTTAAATTGTTGATTTTTTTGTTAATCAAGTTTTTTTTTCAACTCGGTGGTTCACAAGCAAAGGGGAGACCCTTAGGTCAAAATATCGAAATTCCAAATTTGCTATCATCTGAATTTGGGGATTGTAAGGATTCAGAAAATATACGGTTTGTTCGGAAAAAAATCAAAAATAAGAACGTTATTTGAGATTTCGACAAGGTCATTCATTTTTGCCCACCCTGTATAATGAGGCCAATAACGGTCTTTCAAAGAAGTTAATTTGCTTTATTGTAATATTGATTACTTCTGATAACCTCCGAATGCTTCAAACAAAACGTTCGGTTTAAAACCGTTCTTTAAATCTAAGTATTTGTACCTCAATAAACATCTCATTTAACTGAACAGCTTTAACAACTCTGCTGTTTACTCATATCGAATCTTACACGACTTAACTCTAAACGTGCTTCTTGACAACGATCACAGAAGTCAAAAACATACTTAAAGTGTAGAAAATAAAAATAATTTTTGTTATCTGAATAGAACATTAGAGATTGCTAACAAGGGAAGTGCACGAATTTACCCCGGCATTTCGGAACGAGCGATAGCTCATTCGAAGCGCCTTAAAAAGTTGCTGTTAAAAAGTTGTCTTCGTTTTTTCTGCGGGGCACGCTACAGCACGCTAGAACGCTTTGAATTTAGGCCCAACTATAGTCTTCCAGATAATTGACAAGAGAAAATGTGCGGTGGTGGCGCAACGAGTAAGCGATCTGCTTGCAAAAGCTCTCTTCTTTTGGGGGTCGCGGGTTCGATTCCGCCGACTGCCACAGGTCAAATGTTGCGATTAGCCAACTGTTTTTTTTAATTGACCTTTTTTGATTGTTGTGAAGAATCGGGAGTAGCAATGAAGGTGTTTTATTTACTACAAAATGGAAAAAAAAAACAGAAGTATTTCTGGCAGTACGAACAAGGAATGAAAGATTGATGATCGCATTCCTCATCGCAGTCTTGCACAACGTCGGACGGAAAACAAAACTCGGTCGGTGTCAAGAATTGGTCGATCGGTGAGTCAATGTATCCGATTTTTTCCCAACTGTATTCCAAAAATTGCTTGTACATCAGATGAGAGAACTGACGGTACACGAGCTCTAACACGACCAAGATATTCGTGCGGTTGTAGAGCGCAAAGTCGATTTCTTCGCGCGAGAACGTGTCCGTGAATTCGTTTGACAAAGGACTTGAACACACGAAAGAAAAAGTAATCCGCAGGTTGAATCATTGAAGTGGCAACGGGAGGTATGTTTTGAATCACCAATCGTTTTCCTTCAGGAACGACCGACTGCATTGTTTGATGATCCTTGAAGAAGGTCCAAGAGTCAACGATGAGCAGAAGTTCTTCCGGAATGTCGTCGGTGAACAAGACGTTTCGAAGCCATCGTTTCATCAGTTCTTTCGTCATGATATGACTCCTGTGGCATTCGATCTCCAATATCGTTGACTCGTAACTCCAATTACGTGGGAAGTGACCAGAGGGCTCTGACAGAACGACGAAAAGCTTCTTTCCCAAGCGACCATTGGCGAAGAGAATCGGCATCACAGTGTAGCTGTGAGTAGTTGACGAAACAGCTTGCACACATCGCTCCACATTTCTTTCGCCCAAACGTGCCAACGATCGTCCGGAAACCATTTCTTTCTGGAAACCCGATTGATCGGCATTGACCATTGCAAAAGTTGGAAAGTTGAGTTCGCGAATGTTGCGGACGAAATCGGCGGCTAGTTGCTCGGTTGTTGCCCGTGAACGTAGAGAACGGTGGCTGACGATACGCGTAACATGACGGCTGACAATTCGACTTGACGCTTTGAATGTCTGAATCCAGCGAATTGATGCACCAAATCTCGGGACTTGCAACTCCAAGTTTATTCTTCTTGCCATCGCCTGAAGGTCAACATCGTGCAACATAATGCCTCGTTCCAATTTGTCGTAAACCTTCTCACGTAGTCGTTCTGTCAATGCTCGAAGTTGATTGTGACGGTTGATACACGCGAGTTCGTTGATTTCAAACGTTCTTAACGTCTTCAAGTCGTTTTTGGTTTTGATGAACGCGTAGCGTTTTCTTATTGATGACAAAGGACGAGAGTTCTTTCGCGTCGAACGGTAGTAAACGAGAGCTTCACGAACACATTCTGTTGCGACGTAGATTCCACCCTAGAATTTGATCATGTTCGGGTGTGCCGGATCAGTTGAAGCGCTGAAAGTTCATACAAAACAATAAACAAAAATTAACGATAAGGCGTTTACTTGGGAAATTCATTGTCGTCGGCCTCATCGTAGTCGTCGTCGTATGCATCGGCGGTGAAATCGTCATCACTTTCGTCTAACTCGATTTCATCTCCACTCTCGGCACGTCTGACCATCGACACCACGACGTCTACCAGTTTTCGTTCCGTACGTCCCATTGCTTGACCATCAACAACAGGTCCCAAACGTTTTATGAGCAGCCTCAGGAATCCAGAAGTCGAAAATTCCATGTTGATTCGCGAATAACAACAATAAACAATTAAAAAAGGTCAATTAAAAAAACAGTTGGCTAATCGCAACATTTGACCTGTGGCAGTCGGCGGAATCGAACCCGCGACCCCCAAAAGAAGAGAGCTTTTGCAAGCAGATCGCTTACTCGTTGCGCCACCACCGCACATTTTCTCTTGTCAATTATCTGGAAGACTATAGTTGGGCCTAAATTCAAAGCGTTCTAGCGTGCTGTAGCGTGCCCCGCAGAAAAAACGAAGACAACTTTTTAACAGCAACTTTTTAAGGCGCTTCGAATGAGCTATCGCTCGTTCCGAAATGCCGGGGTAAATTCGTGCACTTCCCTTGTAAGCAGTGAGGTTTGTATCTGAACCCTGTCATTACAAAAATTTTCCTGCTTACGGAATTTGTAGTGGTACGAAGATGTTCGACTATTTTGGCTGAACACAAACTGTATAGTCGAATTGAAAGTTTACCATCAACAGTGATGTGCTAAAGCCGAAGTCGAAGAATGGAACAACATTCCAAACGATCACAATGATCTGCTTTACATACACATTAAAATTGAAAATACAGGTTTCTCAATATTCGATTCCGAGACAAACGGTTAAGCCCGTGGGTCCGGCAACAAACGGGACTGAGTGACGTCGTGATCGCATCAAGAGTTTGAAAATAAGACCACGCGAAAAAGATCATAGAGCGGGAACATGAACGTTGCTGGGACACGCGACTCATACGATGGCGTCCAGAAGGAAAGAGACTGACAAGGAGAGGTCCTGAGTGGTCCCCGCTACTTTTGGCTGAATTATAGATCAATCGACGCGGAATTTTACGCTAATGCTGAATATACCCATCTTTTTTGCCCAGTCGCAGAATTGGCCGAGTTATTGGCCAAAAACTAAAATTTTGAATTTTTGACATTTTGGCATCAATTGATCGCAATTTTTCTGCTTGATCGATTGAATTAGGCAAAATAGAGATTATTAATTCCAATAAACGTAATACAATACAAAGAAATGGTGAAAACAGAGAGATTGTTGGCAATAGCCGCAGGCCAAAAGGGAAGGCGAGTTGCAGTCGTTTTGAGCGCACTCCATGTTGAAATTGTTGAAGCAGAATTGCACGGGATGAACGAAAGTGTCTAATTGAACATCGTTGTAACCGGCTTGTTTCCACGAATGTCGGCGGAAATCAACTAAACGGGGAGCCGCGAATTGGTTGTGGGTAAGAGACATCAGTTTGATCGCGTTGTCTCGTTGAAACATCGCAACTCCCGTATCGAACAGAATTGCGTGATCGTGAATCTGTTCGGTCTTGTTAGCACAGGACAACGCAACAATATTTTATTAACGGTGTAGAATTCAACAACAATAAATAACTAGACCAAGATCAAGGCAATTAACCCAGTCAACAACAGACACCCCACAAGCTGACTGACTATCGGCGGCAAGGGGCGAGATAATCACAATGCCAATGGTGTTACAATAAACCAATCAAGACAAGTCTCAGGACCGAACAGAATCTTTCGCCCGAAATTCTTCCACATTCTAAAGAAAAAGACATCAAGTGGTTGAGCCAAATAGGTGACGTGACGGGGAATTATTCGTATGTTGATATTGCGATCTTGCGGACGAACGAAATTGATTGCTGTGTTGTTGCGAAATCCGGACCACGAGTCGAGAATAAAAATCGAGTTGTCGGGCATATACGGAAACGCACAGTGCTCAAGAAATTCCGTCATTGTTCGAAGGTTCATAATTGAACTTGTTCCCGCAGTCACATGCATGTTCCGACAATCATTTGCTCGCTAAAATAATTCTTGACATTGCTTCACGTGCAATCTTACATTTTGTGCAAAATGAGTTACCGTTCGGGGAAATACTCCGTCTCGTTCTTTCATTTGCATGAAAAGAATCGGATGAAGCGTACCGTCCATGGAAAGCAACGGGACGACTGTATACGAATGTGTCAGAGAAATGCTTGAAGTTGCCATTCCATGAACGTGACGTTGTCCTTGATCAGCAAGAGTTCTCTCCGAATGATACTCCAAACGACACCCGCAATGATCAGCGTTGAAGACTTGTGAAGGCGCGAGTTGGTGTCTTTGAATTTCGTTTCGGATATCCGCCACAAAAGCATTTGCATTCGTTGTGTGTTGCTCGTCGGCGTTTTGTGATGCGACTGTAACGAACTTTGTGACTTTGCGATCAACAATTCCGAACCGACGCTTGAAACGTTTGGCCCAATTCTCCGACGCCGAAAATTCGATTGGCTCCATCAATTCTGCGTTTGATTGAACGGCAAATAAACGAAGATCGAGAGTTTTCACGACTTTGTTCGCATTTCTGGCCACGCAGTATTTCGCGTAAGTCGCTTCATCGATCAATTGCAAAGCTCGTTGTCGCGTTTCTAAAGACTGCTGATCGTCTAACCATCGAGTTTTAAAGCTGTAAAATAGCTTTCAACACATAAAACTTGCTCTAGCTTACATTTTGAATCGTCGCCAAGCAGAATCGGTATTCAAAAAACGGAAACGATGTTGAACGCTCTGTTTTGGACGAAACTCCGTGACATTGACGGGAACTGTTTGGTTGTCATCTACTTTGCAGTAAAAACGTATCGCTTCTTTCATCGTTTCAATTGGAATCTCACGACCACCAATAGTCCAATGTTCAGAAGTAACGCCAATATGATCGTCTTCATCCGAATCAAGAGGGAAACTTGATTCATCGACGGCTTCATTTTCATCATCAGAACCGTCAATACCGACCATCTCATCCTCATCAAACTCGAATTGGTTTGCAGCGGCAACGGTTTGTATCAATTGTATGAGTCGAGAAGCAAGTTGACGCTCTGTTCGAGTAGCAGAGTTGGTTGAAACATCTCCCAAAGGTCCAAATCTCTTGACCAAAAATTGAACGACCACTTTAACGTTGAGCATTTTGATAATAATAAGAAAGACTTCGTGATTTCGTTTGTTTTCAGTTAATGTTTTTGTATTACCAGTGGAAGACTTGTACAACGTCTTAAAAAATAGTGGTTGTAAAAAAACAAGCAAAAAGAGCGTCAACAGAATCAACCTCACAGGTCTGTTAAGCAACCAACTAATCACTCGGCCACCGCCGCACACGTTTTTCCTTGTAAAAAGACTTGGAATAACTTGCAAATTTTTTGGTCTCAAAATTGGCCAATATCTCGACCATAAAGCTTCCAATTAAAAAACTGTTCACACCAATCGATCAAGCAGAAAAATTGCGATCAATTGATGCCAAAATGTCAAAAATTCAAAATTTTAGTTTTTGGCCAATAACTCGGCCAATTCTGCGACTGGGCAAAAAAGATGGGTATATTCAGCATTAGCGTAAAATTCCGCGTCGATTGATCTATAATTCAGCCAAAAGTAGCGGGGACCACTCAGGACCTCTCCTTGTAAGAGCCTCCCATATTGAGTCGAGCTCGATGCTGTCAAATGCTTTTTTGTAATCGATAAATGCCATATGTAATGGTAACGCCCATTCACGGTGTTTCTCGCTGATCAGGTTGATAGTTAGGATGTGATCGGTTGTGGAGTAGTTTTTCCTAAATCCGGCTTGTTCGATTGGTAGTTGTGCTTTTTGTGTGTTCATTTGTTCTGTGATTCTTTCTGCTAAGATTCTGGTGATCATTTTATAATTGATGGTGAGTAGGTTTATTGGTCTGTAGTTGGAGACATCTGTCGTATCTCCTTTTTTGTGTAGCAGAATGGTTTGTGCATGTGTTAGTTGTACTGGGAACTGGTGTTCTTCGAACATTTTGTTTATGTGTGTAGCAAGTTGTGTTGCCATAAATGGTGAAGAGTATTTTGTGATGCTTGGCGAGATTCTGTCAATCCCTGGTGAGGTATTTCCTTTGATATTCCCGCATGCTTTGACGATTTCGTCCGGTTTTATGGGATTTTTCAGTTTTTGTGTGTTGTGGTAGGTGAAGTCTCCGTTTTGTGAGGCGTAGAGTTTGCTGTAGAACTTTGCAGCTTCAAAGACCGCTTCTTCGATCGTCGTTGTGTAGGTTCCATCTTCTTTCTGTAGTTTTGTAATTGTCTTTCGGCTGTAGGCCAGTTCTCGCCTTCCATTTTTTAATTGGTGTTTCTTCAGGTTCTTCTCGAGGACTGCTTTGTGGTGTTCTTTGAGGTCTTCCATGATTGACCATCTGATTGATTTGCATAAGATTGTGTATTGCAGGTGTGTATTTTGTTGTGTCCCGTGTTTTAGTTCTCTTCGTTGTTTCATCAGTGTTCTTGTATTTTCCGATATTCTCGGTGTTTTTCGTTGAGGTTCTTGTGTTTCGTCTTGTATGGTTCTTTGTAGTTGTAGGATTTCATTATAATCTTTCGGGTCTTGTTGTAGCAACTTTATGCGCGTTACTATTTGGACCATTTTTTTGTCGAATTTTGGTGGTAGGTTGGTCTGGTGTGGTCTGAAGGCTTTTGTGTTGCTTCGTGGTTGTATTGTTCCTCTTAACATCCTGTGATCACTCGCGCAGTCGAATTTATTGAGTACGTGGGCGTCGGTGATTAAGTGTTTTCTGTTTGTGATTATGTAGTCGATTGTGTTTTTTGTTCTGCCGTTCGGGCTTTTCCATGTCCATTTGTGGTCGTTTTTCTTTTGGAAGAACGTATTGGTTATATAGAGATCATTTGCCTCACAGAAGTCGATCACCATTTGTCCCCTTTCGTTTCTGTTTCCGTTTCCATGCTTTCCGCAGCTTCTTTCATCCTGTTCTTGTGGTCCTGTTTTGGCGTTGAAATCGCCCATTATGATATGTGTTGTTGATCGGTCGTTTATGGTATTTTGGAGATCGTCGAGGAATTTTTCGTATTCCTCGTCGTCATAGCTGTTGTGTGGTGCATATACCTGCGTGATTTTGTACGTGTGTGTTTTTATTTGTACCGTGATTTGGATGATTCTGTCCGACACGTATCTGACTGTGTTTATGTGTGTGTTCATGTGCTTTGTGATATAGAAGCCGACTCCGGTTTTTTGTCGCAAGTTCGTGGTATTTTCGACTCCACTGTGATAGAGCAAGTGACCGGACGCGAGTTCCGTGCATTCTGACCCGTCGATCCAGGTTTCGATCAGTCCGATTATCGGTGTATTCAGTTCTGTCGTGTTTTGTTCAAAGTCGAGCAGTCTACGGGCCGTTTTTATTCCGCGCACGTTGAGTGTGCTGATGTGTATCTTCTGGTCGGGTTTTTGTGCCTTGTTTATTGAGTTTGCGTATGATGCACGTCCTCTTCTCAGGTTCTTTCTTAATCGGGGTTGTATCGTCGTGGTTATGTTCGTTGTGGTTTGTTGATCGAGGTTGTATGCTCCGTTGTTGGGTTCCTCGTCTCCCTCTCCTCCTCTTTTGGATTGGCTCCCGGTCCACAGGTTGCTCCTGTTGTGCCCGCCCGGCACAGACGGACCTCGGTTGATGTCCTCGGTCGCGAAGTCGAGAGCGGAAAAAGGGACCGACCGCTCTCCAATCACTCTCCGGAAGACCCCCCAATGAATGTAACTAAAGTTATTACGTTAATCTTTCAGCTGTTAATTCCTATTCAAAACTTATAAACCAAATCCTTCAATTCGATTATGTTACATCTTTCATCTTAGGCACCTTCTTCAACTTACTTTTATTATGTCTGATTATTTGACAGTTTCCCAGCAGCCTACGAACCTGCTGTCTGATTTTATTGATTACATCTTTAGCTAACGAATTCACCATTTTAATTGTCGATTCATGTCAGAAGGTGAGAGATTATCGTTCTATCTAAAATTGCATTTAAGATTTGCGTGCTGCCGGTTCTCTTAATCTTGTTGTATTCTATGAACCGGTCAAGTAATTTCCAAACCTTGCCTAATACATTGCGCTTAATCTTTCTATGGTTAGTAAGAACTTGGAAGTTTTCATCCTGCTTTTGGAACCCGGGGTTTTGGTATCGATTTGTGGAAACGTAATGTCCGCTCAAGTTTTTTCAACTCAATGCCCATTTTTAGCAACATTACTATGTCTTTAAGACGTCTACTATTATCTGTGCTTGGCATCTTAATCGTGTGTTTGTTACAACTTCCAATCATGATTCCGATTATATTTACTATCTAGATATCAGTAGCGAATATCGTCTCTTATGGTTACAAGATTCCGATGAAATGATGTTCATATTAGGTCGGCTAGAAAGTTCTCGGACAGAAACAGAATGTCAAAAGACTAAAATTTTTGCTCAAAAATTAGCAACTTTTTTCGGTTTGTTAGGGAATTCACATTTACATCAACTGGACATCAAGATTATGCTATCTATTCTTCGAAATAGTTTCCACCGGATGCCACAACATATCCCCACCGATTAACCAAATTCAAGATACCGCGTCGGTAGAATTCACATGTTTTTGCGTTGAACGACCGATTACGCAAAGAGTGCTCCACTGGCCGAAACAGGTGAAAGTCACTTGGAGCCGTATCTGGGCTGTACAGAGCGTTTGACATCAGTTCCCAACCAAGTTTGCGAATCTCTTGTTACGTGCTCCGTGCGGTCGAGTATTGTCTTGGTGTCAAACAAATGGAAATTCGCGCTCGAGGAGTTTTAGATTCGGACGTTCCAATTGCTCGCAATAAAGTTCAGCGTTAATTGTTCGTCCTTCTTCCAACATCTCCCAATGGTGAACGCCGTGAACGCTCTAGAATACTGATATCATGACCTGAATACAAGTTTTTGAGCATGAGAATATGCGCATACCACTTTTTTTTGACGAAAATCACAAACCGGAACTTCACCAATTGATTAGTCTTCACTTAATCATTGATGTCCTCGAAATAAATTACGTAAAGGAATGCATTTTTTGTCTATAGTAATGATGTCATCAAGGAACGGATTGCAAGCTTGCCGAAGAAGAAGTGGTAGAGCGATTTGGCGCCGTTTTTCTTTTTGACTTGCAGTGAGAAAATAAGGAACCCAACGAGACAACTTCCGTACTTTGCCGTTTTTGTAGAGTACTTTCAGAATTGTCTTTTGATTGCAGTTGAACTTATGAGCAAGCATTCGCGAATTCATAGACGGATTCTGTTTAATTCGTTGAATAACGTCTGGTTTCGATAGTTTCGGTAGCCACCCGTTTCTTTTCCGATCTTTGATATGAGCACCTTCTTTTTTGAACCGTTTGTACTAATCGCCTGCTGTCGATTTTAAGACCTTTTTTTTCTATACGCAAGACAAATTCGATGAATTGCGATTCTAATCGAACTTCCGTGGACAAACTCGTAATGAAGTAATAGTCGAACATGTTCACGCTCCAATTTCGTTGCAGTACCAACAGTTAACAGACAAACCGAAAAAGATCGACAAAAACTGACAATTTTAGAGCAAAAATTTTAATCTTTTGACATTCTGTTTCTGTCCGAGGACTTTCTAGCCGGCATAATATATTTTGATATTCATTGGATGTATCGATCATTGGATAGCTTTATGTTCGTTGAATCTTTAGGCGCTTTTTATTGTCAATCTTCAATAACTTTTGACCTGTTCAAGTAATGAAGAAATAGTAACGATGTCGAGAAAATGAATATCTAAACTACTTTACGAAGATTATAGTTATTCGTGTAAGTGATATGCTCCTTACTTTTACGCTTATTATTCAGTTTATATTATTTGGTTCTACGAACGTGTTGTCGGTCATTATCGTTCAACTAACGCACTATTTTGGTATAAAGACAACAAGATACTGCATTTCTTCTTTAATTTTGTACGCGTGCTTGCCAACACTAAACTCCAGTTTCTTTATTGAAATCATCAACGCTACGCCAATCATTGCTACATGCTCTTAGTCGAGTCTAAAGATTTTGGCTCAGAATTTCAGATAAAGTTACACGAGTGCAGTCTTAATGCAAATTCCGATTTTTTATCCGTAACTTTTGACATAATCGCGTTTAAAATGAACGAAATACAATTATAAGTTGGTTAAAAAAGGAGATACGAAACATTCTCGTCCATTAATGTGACTTTGAAAGCAAGTGTAATTGATTTCTCATGTGATTATTGACATGTGAGCAGCTAACTAGAATTCACATGCTCAGTGGATATCGTCGCGACAAAATATTTCGACCTCTGGCGTATATACAGTCGCGCTCAAAAAAACCGTCAATTTCAATAGCAATTCGTTGTTGCGTCATAAGTGTGCTCGTTCTGACACCTCGTTTTGGCGCACTCAGAAAACAGTCAAACCCCAATTCAAAATTCGAATAACAAAATCGAACTTACAAATAACCATCGTACGTTGTCGGAAAAACTCGCCGTGGCATTCCGCACCGATTGGTTGGGTAGAAAACCTCATCCGGAGTCTGTTCACTGAAAACGCACCCCAAACCAGGGCCTTTTCTCCTCCGTACTTTACAATCGGTTTCAAATGTCGAGAATGCTAACGAGTCTTCACAAATCGACGGACGTATCTTTTGCTATCATTTGCGAACAGACAAACCTTTGATTCGTCGCTGAATAGAACATTTGACCATTGAGCAATTGTCCAGTTCAAATGCGACTGGGCGAATTCCAGTCTTGCCTTTTTATTCTTTGGGCTGATCAACGGTTTCTTGGCGCCTATGTATGCACAAAGTCTGGCTGATATTAGGCGACGTGAAACTATCTGTCGACTTACCGTTAGGTTCGTCTCTTCGGCGAATACGATCGAAATGTCAACGTCGGTCTTCATCAGCTCGGCAACCGATTTACGTCGAATGACTCGGTCGTCTCTGGCAGTTGTTTTACGAGGCCGACCGCTTTCCTTCCTTCGTAACAGACGTTCTTCTATTTCGTATTTGCGCAAAACATCTTGAACCGTTGATTTCGCTATGGAGAAATGGTCACTTATTTGTCGCACTGATTTATTTTCGTCGCTCATTTTGACAATGTCTTTTCGACGTTCGGTAGTTAAGTGACGACCCATCTAATACAATAAAATAATACAGAATTAGACGGAGAACAAGTAAACAAGACTTACATAAAGAAAAGACGAGATTTAATAACTAGAAACTAAGCAAAAATCACTGTCCGGTTTTTTTGAGCGCGACTGTACGTTTAATTGATCGTGAAATCTCCTCAATATTGTTATGTCGCTCAGTCGTCATTCTCATTAATTTTAGTTAAAGAACTTATACAAGATTCCATAAGCGTTTTGTAAATGATTTTAGAAGCAAAACGACAAGTATCCAAGAATATGACATAAACGTTTTATACTATTATAGAAAATCAATTGGAGATTCAAAGATAAGCATTTTGAGCTTTTCTACGAAGCTATTTTTGTTAAACAGGTGTAAAAACACTTCTTCACGAATGTTTTTAATTTATTAGTTGACGATTCCATTAATCAAGAGTTTGCATTCAATGACCAAACGATTCGGACCTTTGCTTTTCTGTCTCGAGTTCTTCTTTTGAATTGCAATCTTTTGTGAAGGTTTGATTTCTTCCGAACTCTTTAATCTACTAAGAAGCAACTGTCTTTTATTGCAATCATGTCAATTGAAATACAATTGTTAGTCGATTACTCAATTTAGCATTTTGTTTTGTTTTTGTACATGTCTAAAATGATGTTACAACCAGAAGTTTGTATTAGAGGTTCTGATTTAAATTGAACAGCTTCTATGCTGGCAATCGTTCCATTCTGATTGAACATATTTTGTTTGTTTTTTAATCACATATTGTAGAATTTAAATGTTCTTTTCTATTGGTTAATCTCCGGCCACTTTTTGACTTAATCGTATTCAAATCCAACAAGTAACACTCTTCTTAGTGACCATCTTGCTTTTGTCCTGTTGATCATTAGTGTTTAATTCTAAACTCAATGTGGAGCTTACATTGTCCATATTCCAATAGATAGTCATTCTAATGGTCTTAATTGTGGTTTTAATTTCAAGTTCTGTAGACACCGTTTGTTTGACTATTCAGATAACAGTCATTAATTGTATACGATTAATAGACTGGTCAAATGGCTTATTTTTCGTATTTGTAACCACTTATTCTTCGTCTACAAGAAGTGCGAATTTCCGACCAAGATTAAAGTTAATTCAACTACGACTTCCACATCTTCTAGTTATTATTCTCTGTACATGTATTCATTTTAGCTACGTTAAAAAGCGACTAGACTATCGCTGTTATTCTCCTAATAATTCGCGAGTCTCATTGTTATTTGATTGACAAGTAATCTTAATTTCGTTTTCCTTTTTTGATTCTTTCGTGTCTTTAAGAAGCCAATTTTAAAGCACATAGATCTTTAGATATTCGGAATTTTGTTGGATTTACCAGATATTGACGTTTCCGGTTCGATTTTTATTCTTTATTTCCGAACAATTAAACATACAAGTAGGTAATCAACTCTTCGTTTCATTCTTTAAAACAACACTTACATATAATCTCCACATTTCTCTTTCTTTTCTTCGATAACACAAAATCAATTCTCAACAATTAACATATAAATCGCACTCTCTTTTTTCATTTCAAAAAAAAGCGAACGCGTTCGATCGTAAACAATCAATCAGACTATTCCCGCTTCTTTGTTTTGGATTTGTTCTTTATACTTGCAAACAATTCTTGTTTTCAATTCTGCATTCAACGTTTATTAAAAGAATTGATAGTCACGACGTTTATTCTTCGAGTCATTTTTTATTCTTGGTTGATTTCTTGACAGCGCGAATGTTTATATTAAGCATCGTGTAATTCAAATGCATTCTCAACCCTCTATATCATCCACGAATCACGCAAATTGGCGATCGAACTCAACGGCAAAAACGCAAAAAGCAACGAAAAAACTAAGCGGCCATTCAACCGTCGAGCGAACGGAAAGTCGATCGATCGCCGCGAAGCAAGAGCCTCCGACCAACAGCTTTTTACACCCGAACACTTTAAATTTCAAACATTCGGTCGACGATCTTTGAATGCGCTCAAACATCGAAAACGAGAAAACTAATCGGAAACATTTGAACTCAGTTACCTTCAGATCGAGAACAAAGCAACAAACATCAGTTGATACGTGAGTGTGCAATATTGTCCAAAAGGTTATTGGCATGTTTTCAAGCGATTGTTTATGTAAGTGTTCATTTTCGATTATGAGCACGTGTCTGTGTTTGTTCATGAAAATTAATGTGACGTGAAAATCGCTTGCAACTCTCGATTGTAGCAACAATTTCACTGACAATCAAATGGCTGGGAATCTGTTTTGCTGCAAACTTTTAATCTTATGTTCCGGCATCTGATCAAACGAACAATTGAAGTTCCAAGCACACGCTTTCTACAGGGTGTCTCAAAAAAGGGCAAGCGTGCTGTAACTTTTTAACCAGCCATTGTATGAAGATTCTGTAAAAAGAAACTAACAAGGGAAGGCTCATTAGCCACCACGCGATATTCACGCATACTGTATGCCAAAAAACGCGCCTTTTCAAAAGGAATCTGATGGTGTTATCAGTTTTTGCTCTGGGGTACCCTGCGTGGACTTATGGGCTTTTGAAGTCCACGCAAATTGCGTGCTTTTTGGACGTTTTTTTGGAGATGCGCGGACGCAAGCGCGTTTTGCGAGTAGATTTGACTTTTTTGCATCGCCTTCGAGTTATGAGCGACAAGTGCGCTCGAGTCTGTTTCCTTGAGCAATCTAGTGGTTGGTCCAAGAGTGGGTACGTCGATGAACGATCGGAAAGATGCCAAAAGCCAGCTGGCTACTGTTTCAATTACCAATCGATCGAAAGATGTCAAGAAATACCGAGATGTACTCGTTTAGCATTCATCAGATGTGCTCATTGCGAGCAGTATTATTGTTTTCATTGCATCTTTACTTCCGACCAAGCGCACCTACATCTTTAATTGTTGTCGCAGTAAACTTTTCAGGTTCACTTTAATACTCTAACTGATTTAAACAAACGACTACTTAAAATTGATTAGAATTACAAAAAGTTGCAAAACCAATCAAAAAAATGCGAAATTGCAATCGACCGGCTTTGATCCGATCTAATTAACCTTTTTTGCCGTTGAACTCTTGTGATTTGACCGCTTTGTGAATCGAACCCGTTTGTGCTCACTGAACCCGCTGGACGCTGTTGGATTTGCACCGGAAGGTACAAAGCCAACGGCTTAACCACTAGACTAATTAGTAAAACGATTTGGATCGTGATTTGTAAATCTTATATCAACTCGTATTGGAGAGCGACCAGAATGGCAATCAAAAAAAGAGCGTGTCCACTTGCCAAAAAAAAGTGACAAAAAAGCGTCCGAACGTCGACCAAAAACGAGCAAATGCAATCAATCCAGCACACGCTTCTTTACGTGAAAAGAATACAACGTTTCCGGGTTTCGCCGTTTTTGCCTCAAATTGGCGAAATCGAATCAAACACGCAATTTCAAATCTTTATGAGCGATGTTTATTTGATTGTAAGCAAAGTATTACAAATTACAATAGATGGATATCGTGAAGAGAAACAAGACTTATGGGCAAAATGGTGGGAATGGAGGGGAGAATCATGGGAACAATGGAGTTAAAATTCAAAACCAAAAGATCGATTGTACAGAATACGAAAACCATTCGAATTGGAAGAAGAAGAGAATTCACGGAAGAAGTCGGCGTTTTAGGATGTGCTACTCGGTGTTCAAAAAGAAGGACATCTCACGAAGAAGTTCGGAGCCCGCATCCTCGTTGATCCGAAATTCTCGGTTCTGAGATGTTACACAAAGTTATGGTTGTAAATAAGTTTTGCATTGGGGGACATCAGGCAATGGATAATTGCAGTAGTCTTTTCCGTATATTGCACCAATTACAAGCGATGTGCGGCGTGTTATTGGTAGATCGTAACTGTGCATGAAAGTGCATTCGGTGAGCGCCACACAGTATTCGAACTGGAGCCGCTTGTAGAACTTTCGTTGTTCTTCGTTGAGTTGGTCCTTTCTTCGTAGAATTTTTGTTATCTTGTCGATTGCAGCAAGATAGCTGCGGAAGTAACATCGTTGCCAGTCAGAATAAGCTGGTGTTCTTCCATCCGATTGTTTTATATCCAGTGGGTCTTTTCCTGGTTTCCAGTGGTTGTACCTGGTTAATTCCATATTATTCATCAGATTGTACAATGTATTCTCTGGTTTTGTCAGAATCTCTCTATTCCACCGTTGACAGTATTCTTGTCGCAACGGCGGGAAGAACCCATCTATCCAATTATGTAGCACAAGTGATGGCCACAGAAATGCAACGGAAAACTTCTTCGGGTCAAAATCGTCGTTGAAAGTGTCTGGAACATCTTTTGTGGTTTCATCATCTGGTAGGGCATCTGGATCGACAGGTTCGAATGGGACGTCTGCATCATCATTAGGTGTAAATCTCTTGAAATAATGATCGGCCAACGCTCGGATTGTTTGAAGACCGGTGACATCGCCGTCGGTACACATTACAATCTTCGCGTCGTATTTCATGGAGATTGCCTTTGCCAAATTACGAAGTTTGGAAGTCTTCGAAGATCCGCTCAACGCGATTATTGGCCCTTCAGTGTCTTCAATTTGAAGAGCAATTTGTCTGTAGTCCAAAATTGCTCTTCCTTTTCCTTCATAAATTAGCACAGCCGCGATTTTGTTTATTTCTTTGCCTTTTGAGTTCATGAACTTGAATTTGTTGTCACTTACTTCCGAGGCTGTGTCTCCGGTTATTATAAACGGTCGGAGGATGTTGTATACTTCCTCTTTTCCTTCTTCGTTCATGTATTTGAAGAAACCAATCAGGAAACTGTCGAGGGATCCGGGCTTTATGCATCTTTTGACCGTGTTGTGATTAACAACTGCTTTATCGGGACCGAACAGGCGTTGGAAGTTCGTGCTGCCTTGAAGATCTGAAGACAATCCATTTTTTATATGTGCAAGATTTCGACGGACAAGATGCTTGAAACGTCCGGAGCCAATTCCCAGGGCGATTTGAATAGCATGAACTGATAATTGTAAGCTACTTTGTTGCCAAGTAATTGAACGACCCGCATTTCGTGCGTAGGCTATAGCCCATTTGAAATCGACGTCTTCGTCTTTCACTGCGTTGAAGAAATCGATGAGTGTAAACAGGGCGTCAAGAGCATCTACGAGAACAAGCGTTTCCGGCTTTTGATTTGGCGCTGTAAATGTAACCTTGGAGTGTTTCTCTTGTTGTTTATTTGTTTCAGCGGCTATTTTCTTGGCAATTGGAGCGCCACCATTTTTAGGTTGACGTCTTGTTAAACAGCGGATGAAGTTGCTGAATACTGAATTACAAACATTGTCGGTGTTCGGAAAGGTTGTTTTGATCTGTTGTTGAAATTTTTCGATGCCGGGTAACACACGATGAAGTTGAACGTCCATCAGTTTTTGAACCAGCGAGGATGTGTAGGTCCAATAATGAAGGGAATGTTGCGTGTATGATTTGCGTACTTCTTCGGGCACTTTGTAGTGGCCTTCTTCAGCTATGTTTGGCATGGTTTTAATCTGCAGGTAAGACATTTTTGATGACGCTGAGTTCCAATCTTCGATCATTTGTTGAGTCATACCGCATCTTTTGAATTCATCAGGTATTGAATGAGCGATACTTCGGTTGAACCACCACTCGATATTGCCGATAAGTATGAAATCCATTAGAGAATCCAATGCTCGTGATTTATCGGTTGAATGTGAAATCGATCTAATGAATTGCTCGTCCAGCGAAAATACCTGTTCTTCATTGGGTTCGGTGACTGGATCTTCACATATTGCAAGTGATTCTAACGAAATTTGTGAAACTTGTTGGTTATTAGCAGCCATCGAAAATTCTTCGGCAATGATTGGTTCTATTGGTTGAGTGGGATCTATTTCCATTTGCATGTCGTCGATTGCGTCAGTGACCTGTAGAGCTTCGGCTGCTGTTTCGGCACGAATTTTTTCATTAATGTCCGTATCCGGAGCACCCACTGTATCGGCAACGACAAAAACGGGAATATCTTCGGGATTGTCGTAAAAGTGATGTGCTGCTAGTTGATAACGAAGCGAGTTAACGTGTTGCTGATTTTTTAGTATAGTGCGTTCTTCATCATTAATTGAGACGGCATATGGCTCAAGTAATCTCTCAGCTATGAAGCACAAAGCAATTCCATAATCACATTCTTGAGGCGGCGGATGGTAGATGTTTTCGTATGCTGTTGTAATGTGGCATCCGGGGAAAATCCTCAAGAAAAATTCGCGTGTTTTGTCTAGTCGATCGTCGTCAATTTGAGAAGCCGTCATATACTGAACGTTGAGATTGGGATCGTATAATGTTGCTTCAAATTCCAAATTATTGGTTGTGTCGACGGTAATAAATGCGAATTTTGGAGATTGACGATCATCGGTTATAAAAACGAATCCTTTACGCAGTACTTTGCGTTCGTCATTGCTCAGTTTGTCATCGTTGTTATTGTCTATGTGACGACTGAAGAACTGATTTCCTAACACATCAATTTTGGCTGAGTACGGGTTGCTAAGTCTGAGGCGGAGAATTTCCTCAACAAATACAAACGGACGGATTTCGTTTCCATAATTTAAGGAAAGGATTTCCTCTTTGTTGAGTTTTCCGTTGTAAATGTTGTCGATTGGTTGGTCGTTCTTCAGGTTGTCCAGAACTTTCATGAATTTGCTGAGTGCTTTAACCATTCCATCAGTGTAAGCACCAATCATTGGCGGTTGCAATTTACGAAACATCTTCAGCCCTTCTTCGATTGCTTTCGAACAACTCTCGTGTCCACATCCAATTTTCTTGCATTGTTGAGTGGTGAGTTTCGAAATGCTTCTTACTGATGTCAGTTGAGTGGCTAAGGTTTGCGTGTTCACGTTCAATGAATTAAGTTCGTATGCGTCGCGATTGTTGCTGGAGGTACACGCTTCGTCAAGAATATCCACATCCATGTTGTTGTCTGTAGAACAACTTTCTTCGTCTTGTTGATATACACGAATTCGCATCTTACTCCATAGTTCCGATAATTCCGGACGTTCCGTTATTTGCTTGCAATTCTCGTCCGATTGCATAACTTCTTTCTCCAAATTGATAAACTCTTCATTATGGTGGAGTTTTTTATGAATAGTTGAGACTGATGGTGGAGACATCTCTTCGTCAACGACAAGTTTTCCTGCGGTTTTGGCAAAATTGTCGAAATTGGGCCGATTCTTCCAGTGACGGTTCAACGATTCATCACCCAAACTTCTCATATGATCGTATTCTAACGACCATTTGCACTGCTTTTTGATGAATTCCGTGTACGCTTGTGAGAAAGATGGATTCTTCCAATTGTACGGCGACACAGCAAACTTTGCTTTTCCATCGAGAACTTGTCTTAAATAATCCAGCAAAATTTTCTTTTGGTCTTTTTTGATTTTGTTGGAAATTTCCGTTTCAATTGCGGCTTGTTGTTCGGTTGAAGGATTTTCTACGTTGTTTAGTCGACTAGTCAGTTGTTGTTGTAACAAATCTTCATAACTGGGTTTGAAAATCTCTTCAAAAACGTCCTCAAACAATTGGTCGAATCTGCGTTCATCGATGGTACCTCCGGCCTGCAAAGGGCCTTTGATTGATGGCCCTTTGCATCTTCGCTTCATGACATCAGTTGGGTTGTGTTTACATCCCACCACGTCGCAAGCTTCAAGCTGTTCGTCTACGTACACAATCAAAGTCGTTGAACTTGCGAGAGAACTACTGTGCGATCGGATTTGAAGTTGTTGTATTCAATTACGCGTTTCCAGTCGAAAACAATTCCGAAATTTGACATCGATGCGAAAAATTCAATTTTCTTTACATCTCACCATTTTTGCGTGCTTTCTTTCCAATCAAGGCAATTTCAAGGTGATTTCAGGAAAGTAGCAATTTCACGCAAAGGGCAAAAAAAGAAAAACAACGTGAAATTTTTTTGGATCGTTATTTTCCCTACATTTTCCCTTGGAATCGAGGACGAGAGACCAAAAAAGCACGCAATTTGCGTGGACTTCAAAGGCCCATAAGTCCACGCAGGGTACCCCAGAGCAAAAACTGATAACACCATCAGATTCCTTTTGAAAAGGCGCGTTTTTTGGCATAAAGTATGCGTGAATATCGCGTGGTGGCTAATGAGCCTTCCCTTGTTAGTTTCTTTTTACAGAATCTTCATACAATGGCTGGTTAAAAAGTTACAGCACGCTTGCCCTTTTTTGAGACACCCTGTAGTTTCCAATGATACAAACGAGGACGTGAAGGTTCAACTCGTTCACTTTCTACTCATCTGATGATTACAACGCGAGTTCGAAAATATCAAAAGAGATGCTGATCACTTGTTTTTGTGTTTTAATCTCCATATTGATTAACATAAACGTGTGTGATCGGAAAGAGCATTCGAACCTCCAATCACTTGATGGAAATGTTTTTTCTGTTTTGCTTTTTACCGCTTTTGTTTGCTGGAGATGTTCAAATCAAATTGACCACCGGTCCAATCAACGGCTACACGATTCAAATCGAACAATCGGAGGTCATAGCTTTCAAGGTTCGAAGCTCAGTTATTGACTTTCACTGACGACTTTCAGCGGATTCAATTTGCCAAACTGAAATCTCATTTGAACTTTCCAATCAGTTCGAATGGAAATTCCGAAGTATGTGATCGAAATTGTTTGTTCGTGAATGTTTTTGCTTCTCGACGTTGTGTCGACCATTTGGTCGTATGCCAAACAGTTTTCTGGATTCATGGCGGTGGATTTCAACGTGGAAGTCCCGATGAATACGACGAAAACAAAATCGCTGAGCATTTTGCTCGTCACGAGCTCATCGTTGTGGTTCCTTCTTATCGTCTGGGAGCGTTCGGTTTCTTTAATTTGGACGACTCGGCGGATTCCCTTTACAATTTGGGACTATTGGGTGAGTTAAGGTCCTTAAAGCAATAAACAGATTGTAGATCTGATCTCCGCTCTTCGTTGGACTCAACGCGAATTACCACTTCTTGGCGGTCGAATAGACAAAATTTCGATTTTCGGTCATGAAGCTGGAGCGAGCTTGGCTTTCTATCTCTTGTCAAGTCCAGCTGTCGAAGAAACGGCTTTTCACTCCGCAGTTCTCAGTTCACTCATTCCCGATTTGTCAATTGAACAAACTCGGACGTCAACCACACTTCTTCTCGATCAACTTCACGTGAGTTTACACTTTGAGTTGAACATCTTTTTGTAGTGTTTGATGACAGAGACTAATGTCTTAAGTTCGACAAACGATAAAATCTCTTGTTTGCAAAACAAGTCGGTGGAAACGATTTTGGAAGCAAGTCGCGAGAAACAGTTTGGGCCACGATTCGACTCGTTTCTGTTGCCATTCAAAGACAACATTCAGATGTACCAGAACCTAAAGGTCAGTTGGCCATCCAGATCTACGCACATTGGTTTTAGAGCATTCCAATAATGATCATTCAACCAAAAGAAGTGGTGTTTTTGAGTAATCAAACTGTGAAGAACGAATGCGTAAAACAAAGTCGTCTGTTGGGATATCAAGGCCCGTCGACTCTCGATTCGTGCATCTTCAGCAATCGGTCAGTCGACTTAATTCATCCGTTTATGCACAAGATAGCGATTATGAATCATCAACGTGGAATCCCAACTTACTTGGCAATTTTTGCACAAAATTCCGATTCCAACGGTTTGGATTTTTTGGTCAAAAAAAGGAACTTGAGTTCGGATGACCGGATGTTGAGTACCTTGTTTGCGGAAGCTGTCCACAGATTCATTTCCGATCAACGTGATGATATTCCCGGTAAGCAAGTTTGAACTCAGAATGATCTGCTCGTTTCAGTTTGGCCGTTGGCTGATGAATTCGGTCACAATTACTTTTGGTTTCGGTACGATACAAATGATACGGGATCTCAATCAGCGTTAATCGATTGGCCACACCTTGTAATGAATGAGTTTTATTTGCCAGAATCAACTCAATTTTGGTTGTCAATTGGACAATTACAAACAGTGATTCAACAGCCATCAGTTGTTGCGGTTCCCGTCCGTCAACAAGATGGTCAGCTGTGGACTGCATTTGTGATTGTTCTTTTCATCGCCTTCTTTTTGGCCGCAATTCTCGGCGTCGTCGTTGGCTACAAATTGTACAAACGTTGGAAGCTGTTGCAGAAGCTAGAGTCCGATCAAATCGCTAAGAAGTAAACTGAATTGTTGAACGAGCATTACGACGTTATAAACTGATAATGGAATACGAAGAGCCTTGCACTTAAAAGATCAATGTGAATGCAAAGTTGCATCTAGTGGTTTATTTGATGCTGTTCAAGAAAGAATGTACTTTGAAGTGAAATTAAATAGAAACTGAAAGTCAACCAAAAGGTTTCTATTTTTCTTATTTATCGAGCCATTTGTTTTGGCCGCTGTTTAGCAAACGTCCGTGGAATGATTAGGACAGGAAAACATTGTTGTTGCTGAAAGTAAAGTACAAATTTTTTCGGAAGTAACTTACCATTTGCACAAAATCGAAACCGACCAAAAGATTTGTGCAGCCAAAATGTTCTGGTGGGCAAGGGAGTCGTTTTGATGAAATGGACACCAAGAAAACTGGCATAAAGTCTATTCGGTCCTAAAGTCTTGAGGATTGAGAGGTGAACAAAAGAGAGAGTTTATTCACAGTTCGATTACAAACAACAACGACAACAATAACAACAAGAGTTTCAGCGACGGCGAGAATGGTCGTCCGCAACGCCAACAATCGCAATAAGAGACATCAGACTTTCAGGCGGCTATTAATCAGACCTGAACAAGGTCAATGGCCAGTATATTGATAACAATTTGATTTTAGTTTTCAGATCTCTTGTTCGATTTACTATTCTCAATGGGTAGCATCAAGAGTGATACCTAGTTTACTTGATGATACAAACAGAATTGGATTAGTTACTTGAGTGAAATTTGTGATTTAAATACAAAAAAGTGTGTTCAGAAAAAATCTTTGGGTGAAAAGAACAGTTCACGAGTTGAAAGCGAGTTGTTGGGCGATTCGTTTAAGTTTTCAGTTTGCGTTAACATTCGTTGAATCATCTGAGAGAGAGCGGTGGTCATCGGAAACTGCAAAGCATCCTGGGAACTAGCGGACGAATCGGAAAGCGGAGAACTTGAATCCGATTCGTGATTCTGTTTGTAATCATTAATATGCTCGACGGCCTCTTTCTTTCGCCATTTGGTACGTCGATTTTGGAACCAAACCTGAAAATGAAAACCATAAATTTTGATCTTAATTGTAAGTACAACAAGCAATTCATAAGCACTAATTACAACACTCAATCGCTGTCATCACAGAACTAACCTTAACTTGACTTTCGGTCATGTTCAATTGTTGTGCTAATGCGGAACGTTCACTTCCGGCCAAGTACTTCGCTGCCTCAAATTTGGCTTCCAACACGTAAACCTACAACAGAAATGAAGTCACGACTATTTGAACTCACTTGTTGCGCAGTGAACGTTGGTCGCGATGGCTTTCGAACTGCGGGCGACGGTTGGAATAAACGTTGTGGTTGAACGCTAAAGACCGGTATCTTCGTTTCATGATTATTGTTCGGTGGAATAACGGGAGTTGTGGACAAAATTTGAAGTGGATCGAAGACCAATGGAGCAAGAACTGAAAACAATCTCCATCATAATACTTCTCAATCGAATGACGTTCAGATTTGGGTGGCCAAATTCGAGCATTCGGCCGACACACAACAAGAACACAAACTCGAATGCACGTCATTTTCCAGCGGCAGATGTTTTGCGTAGAAGTTCGAAATAACCGTAAAACAGAAATTTTTTAAGATTAAATGGTTATCTCGACTTTATAACAAAACCATCAGCTTTCAGATCATCAGCGCAGCAATGAACGGCGATTAGAAACCGACCTTGTGGTTGTAAGTTTGCTGGTCTACTGTTTCGAATTGCTTGATTGTTTGCATTCAAGAGACAAGCCAAATAAAGTTTCTGAAATTGAGAATTTGAATCTTTCGCCAAACTTTGTTCATACCTGCAGTTGTTCAATTTGAATTGGCAATTGAAGTCCAGAATTTGAATGGACGGAAACGAGAGCTTCTTGCGATTGCTGGGCGACGTTTAGGAGCAACATCTTCAATTCAACTTGTGAGTCAACAGTCAAGTTCAAACGGGACTTTATATCGTAGGTCACTCGGATTTCACAAAACGATTTTACTCAATTCGATAAGCCTTTGAATTTGTGCGAATAGGTCGAAGCTTACAATGTGGTGTATCTTCCGGATCAAAAGACTGTCGAAAACAACTTTATGTTTTA
Organism: Aphelenchoides besseyi; assembly: GCA_024699855.1. Lineage (NCBI taxonomy): Eukaryota > Metazoa > Nematoda > Chromadorea > Rhabditida > Aphelenchoididae > Aphelenchoides > Aphelenchoides besseyi. Next base: position 1,021,927 of record JAMPIQ010000003.1, read on the forward strand.
TTTACGGACCCCAAAAAGAATACCATACACGTGTTGGTATTGACAGAAGCGCAAATGTAACTCAATTGGATATTGTTTTTAAGAAGTGGGGAAGGACGTCAATCGTCTAATCGGTGACCGTGAGCTTACGATTGTGGTCGAATGATTTCTTAGCCTTTGGAGGTTTCAAAACTTGTTTTTACAAAAATAAAATCATATATACTCCCACAAATGTTTCCATTCGAATTGTAAACAAGCAGTCAAACTTATTTCAACTGCGTCATTAGCAAGTGGACAGTAACATTTGAGTGATCATTGAAATAATCAGAGAACTCGTTTAACGGTTTAAGCGAAACTTTAACTGTGGAGCTCAACTACGAATACCGTAGAATCGGTTAACCAAAGTAATTGAAATCGTTTGGAAATTGAGTCCACTTCTGACGACCCGATTTCGCCATTATATAGACCAAAAAGATTAAATGGAAAGAATGTCGAGAAACGGTCGTTTACCGTTAGCATTACACGGAAATAATGAAAATTGTCGTGAGCAAGAATCTGCCCACAATCTTCTAAGAAGTCGTGTTGTGGCTTATTATTCGCATTTTTATTTGATTTAAAGACCCGAAATGTGGTCATTTCTGGGAACTTTCAAATCGAATAGAAAGCGTGATTTCTGGTTTAACTGTATGCTCGACAACGGAACACAGAATTTGCCTTGTGTCTTCAGAATCGACGGCACACTGTTGCAGTGCTCTAAGTGCACCATGCAACAGAAGGTTAAGATGATGCAGAAAAAAACGATAGTTGAGAAGATTTAGAGCTTGAGAACTTATTATTTTTCAAATCAAACGAATTCTCGTTAAAATCGGCGGATTTCGGTGTCACGAACAGCCTCATATGTTGAGTTCTGAAAAATTAAGAATCTCTGAGCAAAGAAGCAAAACTACAAAAATGCCAAAAAGAAAAGTTTGCAACCCTAAGTTTATCTAAAGTTTGGTTTTCAGATACGATCTCAGACTACGGTTTTTACTACAGACCTGTGCAAGAGATTCCACTTGATCTGAAGACTTGGACCACCCCGACGTTTTTGTTTGGCACGAAAAGAAGCTTTGAAAGTTCAGGAAACTAATCTTTCATTAATCTAAAAGCTTTTCGTTGCATAACCGAGGACTACGAGGTTGGAATTCTGCACGAAGATCCTCATCTGTAAAGAAGATTGTAACAAAACGGATTCCCACTCTAAAGATAAAGATTTGTTGGATCCGTTTAAAAACTGATTGAGAGAGTTGCCAGATAGACAATCAAGATAGAACCATTTAAACAACTGAGATTCCAGTTGAAACACCAAACGTTATTTGAACATGTTAATTGTTTTCTGAGCGGTAAACGAAGTTAACCATTGAGCTTGTAATTGGATTTGTGGGCATAAACCTTTGGAGGCACATAAACGAGTGATCTTCGAGTTACAGTGCTTGTGACGTATAAATCTGAGGTCAAGAACGAGCTTGTTGGTTAGATATACGACGATAAACCAATTTACCTTCTCTGAACACACAACTGAGTGATGGAAATGAGCAAATAGGAGATAAACAAACAAGACTTTATCTTACGATTAATGATGTAAAGAAGCTCGAAATGGAAACGCTAAAGTCACGTGGTTTTTTCTACGAATTTTTCAACTGAACGTTTAGATCGACGAAGTTTCAAAGTTTCTTGTAAACACAAACCCACGAACTGACAGCAAAAGGGTCACTTAATCGAGCAATATTGACTTTAAACTTGCTAATTAGACATTTTTGATCATCGTGTCTTTTAATTAAATGAATTTCGATCCCGACGAACATTTCTACCGGGAGTTTTAGTCGAATTAGTTCTCGAGTTCAATTCAGTGGTCTTAAGTGCAATGGACTTCTGTGTTTAATGATCACTTGCTGGCGGGCTGTTGATTGGCCATTTAGTGTCATTACTTATTTTGTGCTTTATGTTCAGCTGCAATCTTTTACAAACTATAAAACGTTAATCGGTCGATGTGTACGACGGATCATTGATTTTCGTCGTGGGTTCGCAAAGCAAGAAGTGTACACTACAAAACACAAAAAGTATTGAACGAATGGCGAACGTTAAAAAGATTGCCCCTTGGCTGTTTCAATCAAAAATGAGCGACCGTTTTGCAAAACGAAACCAACTTCGCGAGTCCTCGAATTCCTACGATATTCGACTCTTGGCACAACCGTTGCGGTTGCAAACCACTGGGATTAATGTCAAGAATCTTTCTTCAAGGTGAGGTTGTTTGTTTGAACATTCGATTCTTTAGTCTTCAGGCATCGATGACCGAACAACAAGCCCACCTTCACACCAGATCAACTGCAAACTCACGGAGTGCCATATCGGTCGCTGGTCAATTTGTATGAGAAATGGGGACATGGAGGCTTTGGAATGATCCTCACCGGCAACGTTATGATCAACTGCATGCATTTGGAAGCGGCTGGAAATGTGATCGTTAGCAAAGAAACCGAATCGAAGGGGAAACGAGTTGCGTTGATCAAATTGTCAAACGCAATGAAATCTGATGGTGCGTTGGTGATCGTTCAATTGGGACACGCCGGAAGACAGACAGCAGCCACAATTAATCCATCACCTTACTCGTCTACAACAGTGAGCTGTCGAATGGCTCAAACTGCCTATGGAAAACCGAAACCAATGACTGCAGAAGAAATACAAAAGGAAGTGATAGATCGTTTTGTTTATGTTGCCAAAGAGTTACATGCTGCCGGATTTGATGGAATTCAGGCGAGGATGAAGATGTCAAGAACAATAATTTTTGTTTTAAATTCACAGAGCTCATGGCTACTTACTCACCTAGTTCCTCTCGGCCAAGATCAACGATCGCACTGATGAGTACGGAGACTCAGTTCAGAATCGAGTTCGAATTGTTGAAGAGATCTATCGAGCCATACGGTTAGTTTAAGCGATCAGAATACTCGATCGCTTGTTTAGGAAAGAGCTCTCACCAGAGAGCAAGTTTGTGATTGGAATCAAAATGAACTCCGCTGATTCCGAGATGGGCAAATTGAACAATGTTCAGTTTTTGGCTACTCGCTTCGAAGAACTCGGCTTCAACTTCATCAAATTGAGCGGCGGTTCGTACGAAAACTGGCAACTGATTCACAAGAAAGAGACAACAAAGAAGCGTGAAGTCATTTCCTTGAGTGCTCTTCTGCACTTAAGCCTCTACTCACGAAGATCGTTTTGTACCTCACCGGTGAATTCCGAACTGTTCCAGCGATGACAAAAGCGAGCGAACGAAAAGAAGTAGACGGAATTGGAATTGCAAGGCCAGCAGCCGCTGAACAGGTAGTTAAATGATTGAAAGATGAGAGTAATTTCTGTGCTTTCAGATTTTCCGAGGAAGATTCTGGAGGGTCGAGTGAAGAGCGCCGTTTACAACCATTTCGATCAGGACTTTAACAGCGCATTGATCTTGGCTCAAACTCAAATGCGTCAATTGGAAGCGACCAGATGGACGCAAAGCTATCGTGATCCATGTTATAGGTTGATTGACTTCAGTGATGATAAAGAAGCTCAAAACTTCCGATGCGCTCTCGCGTGGTATTTGATTGCATCAATGGAATCGGAATTCTTTTTGAAGGATCCATACGACAAGTTTTTCAACTACGATTCAAAGAAAAATTACAACACGTGGTTTAATCGTTTCTTTATGACCATTGTAGATGATGCGTCACAGAGAATTCAAATCCGATTGATCCCCTAAAATTAGTAGTTCAGTTTCTGTTGTCTCCTTATAATCTTTGTTTAATTATCGGTCACTTCAATCCGCAAATTTTCTTTCAACTTGTTCGTATCTCATCACAATTCTGTTGATTGAAGATTATTTAAAACATTAGTAAATAAAATTACTTAGACAGCAAGTTTGCAGTCATACGATCACTTGTCGTCGAACTAAAACAACGAACGTTAGAAGTCGCTTGGATTCGAGTTATAAAGTTGAATAAACTCATGCTAACCTCAATTCTACAATTGCAAATTGCACAAACATTAGAGTCTAAACGTCGCTAGTAGAAGCAAATGACCTGAAAATACAACAGAAAAGAACGTCAACTACGAGACATCAACGTTCGAGAAGGTCCAACTTCCAACGATTGCAGCTCAAGAAGCAGTCACCATGAAAGCTTGTGATTAACAGAACCATAATAGACACTAATGAACTTAAAATGCGGCGAATATCAACAGAATCCAATCAGCCAATGAGCCAAAATACACAACACCCCCCATTCCCTTGTATGACATGTCCATCACGTCAATCAATTTATCTTGGAGATTCTGGCAACAACTAGTGTTTTTATTATGTTAATACATAGTCCAAAAGACTGGCCATCTAACGTGCCCAAATTTGTAGTTACCGGATAACTGGCAAAGAAATGAGAGCACTTCGAAGCCAAACAATCTGTCAAAAATCGTCCAAAATTGCAAAAGTTTGTGCAGACCTTCCTGTCGATGATGCTGAGCTGTAATCTGACCCAATTGTTAATAAGGTCTGAAGAGGATAATTGTGTGAATTCGGAGAGCTGAAATTGATCTTGAGTAGAATTGGAATCGAAAACATACTCGAAAGCCACTAAAATCAAGTTGACTGCAAAAACGACGTTAGTTGATCTCAATTGCTGTAGTTTTACAAAAACGACTACAAAAACGTGAATTAGTTTGTAGTGCTAATTGAACCATTTCTTTGAATGCAGAAGTGGAATTTGAAAGCTCGTCCCGACCAATCTCAGATGTTGGTTACGATTATGCTCATATTGTCGTTGTAGAAGACTAGATCGTGCTTGCGTTCGGTATTGCTGACAGACTGTTGGCTTTAGATATAACGGATGATTATAGAACAAGCAATTGAGTTGTTGGTTGTTTACTGCATTCGGTTTCCTTAAGCGACTACCTCAATTCGTTTGTTTCAAGTGCTACCAATTTGCCTCCTCTTGTTGTGTTCGCTCAGTCCACGTGGTTGTTTTTTTCCAGTGAAATGAGCCATGTATTGTCAAATTGCTTAACAACATTGAAGTCAGAAAACATCCAATTTGTCCACACTTTCAACATTGCGGAGATCGAAGTCCAAGCACCTTCGGAATCGAATTGGCCTGATTTAATTATGTTGCAGTCCATTGATCTTTAATGTATTTATTGAACTTTGTTTGATATTAAACGTGGATCGAATAGAACAAATAAGTTTAAATTGAAAGCACCAAAAGTTCCACCATCGAGATTCAAAATTTTGATTAAACGGTTTAATTAAGAAAGATTTTCTGTTACATAGGTTTGGTAATCTCCCTGAAGCAAACACATGTGGTTTTTGGTCGAATATGTTTCAATAAGCTCATGGTGATTAGTTTCCTAAATCGGTAGAATCAGTTAATGGCATTTTAAACTTACACTGCTGGTCGACAGTTTGACCTTATACAACGATATCAACGACATTCCATTTTTTGTCAATGTAAATCTTTGGCATTCTTTTTGTCCATAATCAATCCTATAAAGCAGTTGGATATCTTCATCAAAGAGGAAATATGGATCGCTTGTGAAATTCAGTTGCTCATAAAGTACTCGCATGCTGAAATTGTAGTCGTAGTTGTGCACGAAAATGGTATAGTAGTCGAGGTGATTTGAATAAAATGCAATCAAAAGCTTGTTTTCCATCTTTGTTTTGCAGGCAACTAAAGGTATGTTGCATTGAGGTACTATTGTAGTGTCCCATAAGTTTTGCAACAGTCTGAGTTTTTATGCGAATTTTTTGGTTGGAAATTTTTGAACCGAAAATGTCGAAATTTTATGGGGTCATTTTTTGTGTTATTTTTAATGGTATTAAAACGAGAACAAGTCCGTCTTTTACTTCACTTCCAATGGCTTCAAGGTGTAAGTTATGCACATGCGGCGAAGACAATAAACGAACTATATGGCGAAACTATGGCCCGAACTACTGCTTGGCGCTGGTACAAAACGTTTGAAAGAGAAGGAATGCGCGTAACAGATGTAAAGCGAATCGGACGGCCACGAAAAGTTGATCGTGAAGCAGTGATAAGCGCTATCGAAACAACCCCTACTTTAATAACTCGAATGCTGGAACAAGATCTTAACTGCGGACACTCAACAATCGCCAGAATTTTAGAAAATGAGGGTATTTTTAACGAAACATAATGAATTGATGTTTTCTTAGGTTTAAAATGGCGTAAAACTCGTTGGGTTCCGCGTGAATTAAACGACCGGCAAAAACAAGAACGTCTAAGAATTTCGGAGCTCTTACTGCAACGAGAAAAAGATGAACCATTTCTCCAGGATGTTATCACAATGGATGACAAGAGTTCTGGCGAGCCACAAATTAATATTATAATTGTACGTTATCAATTTTGTTGTTAATAAACTGATTTTGTAATGCAAATCTTAACCACAGCAATTTAACCAAATTTATTTGAAAACACGCCACTCAACCTCCGCCAACTAGTCCGCAAACCAAACTCGTGTAACGTTAAATTTCGGTCGTTTAACAAATATTCCAATCGACGTAAAGCTCCGCCTTCTCTTTGTCGTGCTAATTCATCCGACGTTAAATTTGAAGGAAATGCAGCTCGTGGAGGGAGCAAAAAATCCTTAAACTTTTCCCATGCATCCAGCGGTTTGTCAATACCTCCCATTAGCACTTGTGCAAATGTTAATGTAAAACGAAAAACTGATCGATGGTTTTTGGTTTGCTCGAGTGCATCAAGAAAAAGTTTATCGTTTGCGATGAATCCTAATGCTTTTGCGGCATCAACGAAGTCATCGTAAGTTTGATCATTAACCGTTCGAGCATCTTCGTATGAACGAATTCCGGGACGCTTAAGCACGATCAATCTTAATGCGGACAATTGGTGATTATAAAATGGCACTGGCGATAAGCCGACTACACGTTTCAGCAACTTTTTTGCAGGACGCCATCGTTTTTCGGTTTTTATGTAAACATAACATGAAGCAAAATCAGTAAACGTTAAGTTTGAAGATTCAACGTTGTCTTGGTTTTCACGGTTGTACGACATCCACGCAGTAAAAGGTGAATACGAATCTTCATCTTCGTCGACATTCGCATATTCGTACAATTGTTCTACTGAATCATAGTGATTCGGTTGAAAAGTTATGGAATGTTGTCGTGGTAGATGTATACGCAAAAAAAACGCATTATGAGATACATAAAAAGGACCTAATAAGTAAATGTTTGCCAACGCTTCATGTACAGTCACGTAATGCACGCGCAAATAGTAAGCAGCTTCATCGACATCGACTGTTACTTTTCCGTCGTTGTCCTTACGTAAATTCTTAAAAATGTCGTTTTTTCCACGATCTAATTTAATCATTTCTACGTAAACTTCAGATGCACCTTTCGTTATGTATTTGTATAGATACCGCTTGCAGCGTTCGTGGCGAATAAATTCGACATTTGAATGACCATTCCAAAAACTGAGAATGTACGGGTTGTATGGAACTACATCAAGATCAGTAACTGTGCGCAATTTTCCAGTAGTATCCTTCAATACAGAACTTGAACCTCCCATTTTAGGCGTCAAACGTCTGTACCGCGCAACATCTTCTTCGACTACTGTATTAGGAACCGAATTTTGTGGATAACCTTTTGCGCATTGCCCCTTTTTCTTTTCGCGTCGACATAGTGATGTATCGCTGTGAGAGTGGACGTTAAACTTTAAAACACGATTGCGTAGTTCATTTAAATTATCAGAAACTCCAGCTGGTGGTAGACGTGCCGAAATTATGTCATCAACAAACGCTGCATCTCGAATTGCGTCGCTTTCTATTGAAACACACAGATGAGCGTGCAGTAAACCTCTTTTTTGTTCCTCGATCGCCACTGCGTACCATAGTAACTTCCCGAGAATCCCTTTTTTTGATGAGCTTGGGCCTTTTAGTTTCTTCATAAACGCGCAAAGCTTAAGACGAAAAACTCGATTCAACAGATCAGGAGCATTTTCGGGATTGACGTTAAACTTTTCACATGCAATCAAAAACTCTGGCCATTTTGGTTTGTCGTTAACGTAATGAAAAACTCGGCCGATCCGAGTTTGTCATCAAGTAAACACGTTCGCTTATAAGCCGCTTCCAAGTAGTCTTTCGACAGTTTATGTCCCGGCGGAAACTTCAGAATTCTTCCGATTTTATCTACCTTTTGGCCGTCGACAATCAAATTGTTAGTTTGCAGAAGTCTTTTCAGTTGCTCGTAATAAGCTGATCGCATCTCTTCTGCTTTTGCATAGCGCAGTTTTGGGGTTTCGTTTAAGTAATACTGTAACTCATTCCAGACAATTCGAAAGTGTCCTTGAATAATCCACTCGTCCTTTAGTTTTTCGAATGAATGAATGCGATGGAAAAAACGATCATCTGGACGTCGTGCCAGAAGATGTTTCATACATTCACGTATCGAACAATATCGTCGGCTTTTATTTTTTCTGAAATCCTTTTCTTTCGCGGTTGCAACCGTTTCAATTCGATGCTCTTCATTTAAGTCCATAAAGCCCTCCAGAACCGGATTATAACTGCACAATTCATCAAAATTCGGCAACTCGTCATTCCATTGGTCTTCTTCATCTTCCTCATCACTTTGGTACCCTTTTTGCAGCAATAATTTGCGTGGAATTAGTTGCTCTCCTGTTGGTGCCATCAGTGTGTACACCAAAGGATCAACGTTAGCGCTGAAAGGTTGTATTTGCGGCAAATTCGTCCGACTTTTCTTCATCTTAGGGTTTCTACTGAAAACCCAAACCCCATTTGGGATTTCAGGCACTCCGGTATTGTCGCCGGACTCTTGAAAAAGCACTGCTGTTATTACCGAATCACCGGGTAGGTTTACTTGGTGCTTGTGAAGTTCGTGTGTTAACAGTTCACGTCCAACTTGTCGATCTTCAACAAAATTCATTACGAAATGAGGGATTGACTCGTCATTAGCGTGCTCATTCAAATACTCATACGCCGATCGATAAGCCTTTGCGAATGGATTGTTAGCTGTGATATATTGAAATAGCTCATCTACAATTTCTTTGCCAAATTTTTTGTGCAACAAATCAAATGCTGAATTTCGATGCTTTTTACCCGATGTTTGCAATGGTTGGTTTTCAATATTCTTCAAGAACTCTTCACTCGTACTGTTCATTGCAAACGCAGAACCAAATTTAGGAATTCCGGACCACGGAGAAATAGGAGATAATTGGAAAGTAAAATCCAAATTTGTACGTACTATCGGCGGACCACGAACTTTAGGTTGCTTTCGATCAACCATTACAGATCCCATAGATATCAACTTGTTATAAGTTATCGAATTTTTTCGGAATTCATTACCGATTGGGTTATCGTGGTTTTTGTCTAATACTTGCAACCAATTTTGCATGAATTTTGGCATTTGAGGAAGAGTGGGATACACTACACGTCCATTGCTACAACACACAAAATAACTTTCATTGGGAAAGAGACAGGCATTGCAACTTTTACAGTAAACATTCATCTGTCCGCAATTCTGAGGGAGCACCAAACATTGTTTGCTTATAAAAGCTGATTGATCCATGCATTGTCTACCGCGAGTCTTCGATTTCTTTTTGAGCTTGATATTTGATGGCATCAAAACAGTACGTCGACGGGTTTTCATTGGCGAAACGGAGATTTGGTTATCGACAAAATTTCCAAAAAAACCTTTCGCTTTCTTCTTAGGTATTGGTCCCGGAGATTCCGGAGAATCGTCGTATTCCACATCAGATAGATCAGAATCTGATGAAAGTATTACTTGACAGATGGGAACAACTTCACTCGATCTTCGACTTTCTTTGTGTTTTGGAGTTTGCTGAGTAATTGTCGGAAACGTATTTGCGCAAAGTTGATTTATATACGATTCAAATGCTTGATCATAATTAGCAAAACTTTCGACAAACAAATCTAACAACTTTGCACGTTTCTCATTGCCAGTTTCGTTTTCCTTCAGCATAAATGTATGCTGCTCTACTACCGACTCTTTGATGCTTTTGAAAAACAACAACGTGTTACTGTATACGTATGCTGCGCAGTTTGTTCCATCGGTTTGTTTGTCAGTTTCTTTTCCAATATCGATTAGAATCATTGTTGCCAATGAATTCATTTGATAATGACTGACAAATATCGACTGGAAAATACGTTCAAACTGATCGACGTAGTGATTCAAAGGAGCCATTTGGTAGGAATCGCAGTAATAAACTGCGTATTGTGAACTGTTTTCTTTTACTACCATAATTGCTAATACGAAATGACTTCGAATTGCATCAAAGATTGGTATAACCAAAAACATCGATCCCCCTTTGTCTGAAATTTTTGGAGGCGCAATTAGATAATGATTCAATGGATTTGGATTGCAACCGGTTTCCCAAATTGCGCGCGGTGGAAAGGTGTTATTATCTACCCAAAATGTGTTGGACAACAAACCAATTGTGCGGTTATCATTACCAATAAAATGGGCCAACGAATACATGATCGACGTTGCATCAATGTATCCGTCGCCAGCTATTGTGCGCAATTGTTCAGTGCCAACGATTGCACTGGTTGCAATAACTGCAGTACATTGGTCACTTCGATTGTGGGTTGCTGATTTTGTTCCCAAAAATAACAAACCATTCATTGACACACTTGGTGCAGATTTATAAGTTTTTGTTGTATCAATTGGTGTATCGAATTGCGATATTTCGTTATCTGAACCGCTCCATTCTAACTCTGCTTCGTATTCTTCGGTTTGTTTTTTCAATGAATCGAAAGTCGACTGCGAAGATTTCTTTGGACGACCGAGTGATTTACCTTTCTTAGTGGGTCGACCTACTGGTTGCCCACTACGTCGATGCTCTCGTTGTGTGAACTTTCCCATAAGATAACAGTCAACAACAATTTAGTACGATTGACTGTTTGGTTTTGGTTATCAAAAATAGCAAAACTGAAAAGTCCGAAAATGAAATTCTGCAAACGAAAAAAATGATTGCTTTTAGCGTCCAGGATTTTGCCACCTGCAATTTTGTCTTCAAACGCTAAATATGAAATTAAATAGAAAGAAGTGTCTCAATAAACTATGGAGAGAGAAAATTGAAAATGATCAGTATATTGTAAAAAAGTGTGTTTTCATGATTTTGTGAGGTCACTCTTGTATTATATCAAAATATATCTTAAGATTAGTTATTCTACAATTAATTCTTTCTAGTTACAATATAACTAAACACTTTTACGACGCCGGAAACTACATTTGAACTTGATCTTGTAATTTCGACAAAATTTTGCGTTTTTGAGAATATTTTTGGAAATTTTGATAGTTTTGATGCTCCAATATCTTCAAAATTTACTACATTTACTATTACAACATTAGATAAACAAAGTAGATCGATAAGAATTAGTAGA